>OZ012687.1:27829765-27839765 GCA_963942565.1 Maea johnstoni
CATGGCGCATTATATCCATCGACCTCATAATTTCGCAATACCAGCACGTTATCAAAGTGCTCTATCTAATATTACCTGTCCTGGATAGTGACTCGATGGTGAATTTGATATGATAGAGACTTGTCAAGTCATGGCAGGAGTTGGGGTAGGGCACGAGTCTGAGTGATCGGAAGTGTTTATTGAGTGTCTGGCGAGCATGACTTGCAATTGATGAAAGCTGCCTCTTTGCCCATTCACCAACAGTGTATGTGTACTGTCACGGTGACAATTGTAAAGGATATAGTAGGGTACGACAGGCTTCCCCTCAAAAGCCAGACACCAGACATCCAGCGCCCCCTTCACAGGAAATGCAGTGTCAAGCCTTATGCTGTAACTGTTGTAGCCTAACTATTAGGCCTGTATACAGGTAGCATACCCTAGTACTAGTCTAAAAAGTACCCTTCACAGGAAATGCAGTGTCAAGCCTTATGCTGCAACTGCTGTAGCCTAACTATTAGGCCTGTATACAGGTAGCATACCCTAGTACTAGTCTAAAAAGTACCCTTCACAGGAAATGCAGTGTCAAGCCTTATGCTGCAACTGCTGAAGCCTAGTTATTAGGCCTACAGGTAGCATACCCTAGTACTAGTCTAAAAAGACCCGGTCTGATCTGCTGTTGGGTTATTTAGATCATAATATTGTAAAATGAAAGATTAATAGGGAAAATTTGAAATCATTATGCTTTTGTAATAGAGATATTACAGTCAATAAACATATATATATATATATATATTACATTCTAGGAGTGACGTCTCATGACGTGCCCACTATATCCAACGTCTCTAGAATGCACTGCCAATGAAGTCAGTTGCTCTTACTGACTATAGCATGGTGGATGCAAAAAAAGATAGCTGCCATGACTGTGGTGCAAATAGACGTGCACGAGCAGTTCCCTTTGATGTCCTTTGATGTCCTTCCCTAGGCTGGGGACACCCCGGTCACCGACCAGCCTCCGCAGGCTGTTTGTGTTTTTACAGATGACTTAATATACATCATTTTACCTACAGACAGGTCGCATTGGTGCCCGTCTAGTGACTGATGATGTTTTACAGATGGTTTGGTATCTACTTTTTAATGTACGGAGAGGTCTCATTCGTGCATGTCTAGTGACTGTGTGAGTTTTTTTTTACAGATGGTTTGATATCTAGCATGTAACCCATTAATGCAAGCAGTAACCATTCTGTCAAATTTGGTGAAATATTTCAGGCGAGCGCATGATTGGGAACCTTTTGAAGGAGAAATGTTGATAGGATTTTTACTAATAACTTTCCTACAAATAGTTTGTAAAATCATTCTTAATTCCAAAGGTATTGTCAAATACAGTCAAACCTCCATTAAGCGACCGCTCAAGGTAAATGTCAAAAGTGGTCTTTTAAAGAGGTGGTCTCTTAAGAAGGGGTTGAGGGTCTGAGCGAGGTTATCAAAAAACAAAGAATTTCCAACAATGATCTGGAATTATTGAGGTTGTTATGTTTAGCTTCGTTTATGGAAATTTCTTCATTAAAATTTTAAGAATAAACAATTCAGAAAAATAAAAGTTGAACTATATCATTAATTGAGGACCCTCAGAAATGATATACTAGCAAATTTTGACCGATTATGTCATTATTTTATTGTGCCCTTTTCAATATACAAGGCATCTAGGCATTCAAGTGGCCGTTGAATAAAGGACCATTTACTCGTAGGGATAAGATTTCATGGCCGTTGGTCGCGTCAAGCAAGTGGTCGCTTAATCAAGGTAAAATATACAGGGAATAGCCTTGGGGGGATTTGAAACGGTCGTTCAAGGCAAGTGGTCGCTTAAGAGAAGTGGTCGTTGAGGCAAGTTTGACTGTATATGATAAATCCATACGACAATTTTGAGCACAACTCGTGAGGGTTAAGGTTCGCAGGAGGTCTCATTGGTGCCTGCGTAGTGACTGCCTTCCCCTCCATGCTGCAACGGGCACTAACAAAGAAGGCAGGGAGAATAAGGGGATGGAACCCCCACTCTGCTCGTAAAAGGGTAGCCTGGTTCTCAGGTGAAGTGCCAAAAAATCACTAAATGACAGAAATCATATTGAACAAAATCACACGCACAAACACACACACACACATATACACACACACACACACACACACACACACACACACACATATATATATATATATATATATATATATATATATATATATATATATATATATATATATATATATATATATATATATATATATATATATGCTAAAAATTGTCGTCTGGATCTATAATATATTTGACAATACCTTTCGAATTAAGAATGATTGTACAAACTATTTGTAGGAAAGTTATTTGTAAAGTTCCTATTAACATTTCTCCTTCAAACAATTTCCAATCATGCGCTCGCCTGAAAGATTTCACCAAAATTGACAGATTGGCTACTGCTTGCATTATATATGTGTGTGTGTGTGTGTGTGTGTGTGTGTGTGTGTGTGTGTGTGGTTTGACCAGAGATAGTTCGAATTAAGCATCAGAATACCGATGGGGTAGCTTTAATGATCTTTTCTTGCTATAATAGCATCCCTTAAAATATACAATTATTTGCAAATAATTTATGGCCTAAGAGAGTTCATAAGGGCCGTGTTGATAATATATAGATATTGAGGAGCCTTTTATCATGCAGTAGTAATAGACAACCCCGCCTTAAATTGAGAGAGATTTCACCCTACCCCTCCCCTCGAATGAATGAAGACTGACACCTTGCTAACAATGCACTGGGCAATGAAATGTGAAATCGAGTGACTTATCAGGAATGTATCGCAATGCACTGCATTCCTTAAATTCTTTGAATAGCAAAGCAGTGAGAGGGATCCAAACATGCTGAGAGGCTTGAGATCATCCGCGTTCTGTCTGCGGTTAACCCATTCATGCTTTAATAAGAGCTACTATTGAAATTATCGTCTGGATTTTTGCTACTCTTCACAATAACTTGAAAATTACGCATGCTTTTGAAAAATATTTGAGGATGGGTTGTTGGTTATGTTTATATACATACTTATCCTTCCAATATTTACTCAAATACGCTTTAGTCTGAAAGATAACATATAAATTGTCAAACTGTGTTTGGTCGTTGCGGGCATTGATCTGTTGGTTACGGACACAATGCACGCCAGTTTGCCCTGCACTGTTTATCACCCATGACGCCTTTCTACGCAGTTGGCAAGCTACGATAGTATGGGAAAGATTTTCATTGGCGCAGTAAGATATCTTGCTACGCAGAAAACTTCAACCCACTTCCTGGTATAGCAGTCTTGTCAACAAATATCCTCCGGAATGGGCCAGAATAATTGTACTTTGAGCCAACAGTGGTTTTTATTTAGGCCGCTAACTTCCTAAATTACTTTGACCTAGTGTAGTTGTGTTTTGGTTTTGAAATCCTATAGGTGCATGGCTATATGAAAAAATAATAAACATCGCATCAGTTGAAAGGAACAAGCTACTTACAAGTCTCTGAAAGGAATACAATTTATTAGTGCGAATTAATTCATATTTAGTAGCTTGTGAGACTTTCAAATCAGTATGCATATATGTATATTCATTTCTATTATTATTATTATTGTTATTATTATTATTATTACTATTATCATTAAATTATTATTATTATTATCAACATTATTGTTATCAGTATTGTTATTATTATTATAATAATTATTATTATTATTATCATTATTATTATCGTGTCGTTGGTGTTGAGGATGTTACTTTAGTAGTAGTAGTAGTAGTAGTAGTAGTAGTAGTAGTAGTAGTAGTAGTAGTAGTAGTAGGAGCAGGAGGAGGAGTAACAGGGGGGGGGGATCTCTGCATTTCCTTATTAAACTCATATCTTTAGGGACATGTATAAGAAACATGTTTAAGAATCAGGTTAGTATTCAGATGACGCAAACTCTACACTTCTGTCCAGCAGGAAATTACTCGATTCCAATTTCAATTTGAAATATTATATGTCATCTGAATAAAAACAAAGCAAATATCCGCAGAAATTAACTAGAGAGCATTTTCTGATATGCTGCTTCTGTCTTTCAAATGTTTTTTTTATAATTTTATTGCTCCATAAACATATAATCAACAAGTATAATACAGTACAATAGTATAATATTTCAGGCTTATAGGTTTGATAGTTCATTGTAAACTGCAGACCACTTTCCAATAGCTTTTCCTAGATTGCCTTGTATATTTCCAAGGTATATGTCCAGGTCCATGTGAGTTTTAATGATGATTTTAAGTCGTGGTAGTGATAATCTATTACCGTTCCATTTTCGTTTGTAAAGTTCATGTTCATCAGAATTATACAGTTTGTTATGATAGCATTATTAGGGTTACCAAGTATGATAGACGCTTTATCAAAGTATAGTACTGAGTTGGTGTTGGTATTGAGCCAATTTTCCACTGACAAGCAAATATTATTTGCCAAAGGACAATCATAAAGTAGATGAGAAATGGTCTCTGGAATATTGCATAGATCGCAATTTTCGTTGTCTCTGATTCCAAACAAATCTAGTTTTTTGTTGGTAACTAGTGAGGGATGTAATATTTGATACTGGAAATAAATTATGTGAGCATTAAGTTTGCATTTTTTTTAGATGTTATATATTTTAGTCCAATTCAAATTGTTTGGATCTTGTACCTTCGTAGACCATTTGTCCTTTTGGTATTACACTTTTCTGATTGAGTGACCAAAATTTCCTAAGTGTTATAGTACCTTTTTTGTCCTTTATAAGTAAGCTCATAACGGGAGGTGTTGTCATATTGAAGCTATTCTCTAATTCTCGCATATATGTCTTTCAAATGTTTGTAAGGATGCGCTTCCTTGTCACATGGGAGAAGTACTATCAAAACAGAAAAGCTGACAGATTCAACGATGAAATAGGGAGTTATTACAAATACTACGCCCAAATTTGCAAACGTTCGGTGAATACTAGTTATTCTTGTCGTGAAGATGATGTACGGCAAAATGTCTGCGGAAAGTCGACGAGGCCTTCATTTTAACAACAAGGTTAACATATTTATCATTAGCTATCATAATTTTTCATTCTTATCATTATCATCATCGCCATCATCATCATGTCAGTGATCAGTGGTCGTATATCAAGCTCTCACGAACGTGACAAATGCGATTCATGAGCCTTTTAGTATTTCTTACATAACCGTAGTTTTATTGAAATATGACCACGAATGTGACCACGACGAATATGATTCTCACCATACGCTACGTAATATAGACATTAGCCATACGAGACGGGAACTACTGACAGCCCTGCATATGAGCAAATGTTCCAATCTTGTCGTAGCCATAATGAAACATGAGGATTTGAGCTGGGGGCAACCAGCTCGCGAAAAACAAGGAGAGAGTGATTTGTTTTGTCTAGACCCGGACGCGGTATCTGTAGTCTGGAGGGACGCCTTGGCATTTCCAAGCATGTCCATTACATCCAGGGGCCTGCTGCGAGACTGTGATCACGTGACCTGTAGGATATTTGAGGAATCCTCCCACACAGGCAGCCTTGCCCGAGGATGCGGGTTGCGCACTTTTAGGTAGACGATACGCAACACTTCAGATCACCCCCTCCCTCCCTCCCCCTCTCTCTCTCTCTATCTTGTTCTGCTGCGCCTTATCTTCGCGGCTTGGAGGTGACATTCGGAGTCTACTAGGTCATATCAGGAAGCTAGACCAAACAGATACTTAACACTCTCACACTCACTACTGCTCCTGGCACATACGGCATAGTTCTACATTGAAATATATATATATATATATATATATATATATATATATATATATATATATATATATATATATATATATATATATATATATATATATATATATATATATATATATATATATATATATATATATACATATACATGGATGGACGGATACATGCATACATTCATAAAAATCCCCTACTTTTTCCTATTAGTATTATGGAAAGAGAAACCCTCTAAGTTGATCAGTTTTGGGTGTGCAGCTCTTATTAGTTAGTTGGCATGCATGTATCACATTCGTTGATGCAGGAAATGAAATGAATCTCGCTTCCTGGGTGAGGAAATGATGTGCTGGCCACTGGCCGGAGACCTGCGACATACTACAGCAGAAGAGACATCGTAAGGTTGCGCCCTCTGACGGTCAGTAGGTGCGTAACTATGTGGCAGCCTCGGCCGACGGTAGCTTGGTGGTCAATTATGCACGAGCTGACCAGTGGTGAAAGGCTGTTCTCTTCCTCTATTTCATCCTGCGGCTGGGATCAGACCAGCTGTGACCACACCTTACCTCCTACAACTACTAGATACATCCAACTCGTCTGTGTGTGTATGTGTGTATGTGTGTATAAAAGCTTAACGTGGCATATATTTCACTGGAGAAAGCCGACTGAATATCATGATATTGATATTAAAAAGTTATCGATGAAAGCATATCGGGTTAATATAAAACAGGCCCATTGAGCCCTCCTTTATTTAGTAAACCCTTATCTACCTTTGTGTTTTGCACTTAATGCTTTTCCAGGTAAACTAACTTTAATAGGAAAAGTCCAAGCAATACCTCGGCAAGTAAGAGACCAACATCACTTCAGTTTTATAGGGTAAAAAGGGACTTTGGTTTGAGTTAAAGCTTTCTGCACTAACTGAAGCGGAAGTGTAGGGGAGCGTGCCACCCTACCTACTTCCTGTGACTCAGGAAATATCGTTATGCCATCCACCCAACTCTCTCCGACATCTCATCTTCAACGCCCCTTCCTTGAACTGTAACACAGCTCATTTCGTTAAGGTTCTTCGGTATCACATCTCTCTAACCCATTTATTCTAACACTGGCCAAACGTAATAAAATCGTCCATAGTTGGAAAATATTTGAGGAGAAATATTAAATATAACGCCCCCTGAAAACGCGGCGCCTTCAATACCCCGGTGGTTTTCTTATAGTAGTCAGGGTTTTTTACCACACACAACTGGCTGATCACATTGCATGCTCAAAATGACAGAAAAAATGACGATAATCGAAATTCGAAATATCAGTACGCCCTTTGCTGGTCATATACTACTAATGATAAGATAACAATTTTTTAGTCTCACCCGTTATTGAATTTACCAATATAACACATCAGAAACAGTGAACGGTCAATTTTGACCTACGATAGACTACACAACTCAGAAATACAGGATATACATTGATTAAAGTACACTAATATCACATAAAATCTCTTACTGGTATGGCACTGAAGTACGCATTTTGGTTCGTAGGGAGCTAACCTATACAATCCCCCCCCCTTCACCCCTACGCACAGACACACACCCACCCCGCCCCAACATATGATGAGTGTGAAAGTCAGCGCTGCCTGCGAAAGTGTGAGACATGGATGTGTGAGTGCCAAAAAAAATTCAATATCACATAAAATCTGTTATTGAGATAGCACTGAAGTACCCATCATGGTTCGTACCCCCCCCCCCCCCCCCTACACACACCCGCCCCGCCCCCACAGATGCTGAGTGTGAAAGTGTGAGACATGGATGTGTGAGTGCCAAAAAATATCAATATCACATCAAATCTGCTATTGATATAGCACTGAAGTACCCATTATGACTCGTACCCCCCCCCCCCCCCCTTCACACAGACACACACCCGCCCCGCCCCCACAGATGCTGAGTGTGAAAGTGTGAGACATGGATGGTGTGAGGAGTGCCAGAAGCCGGCTGGAGGATGAGTGTCTAGCCAGGCCTCTAATCAACTCTCCTACACTCATCTATGACTAAACAACCCTTGCATCTTGTATGATTCACTGCCTCAACACCTAAGCGGGCGGGCACTCTGTGAACGTCTGGATGCAAGGTCCTATTAGAGCGGCTGTCTGTCTCATGACTGTGCGTTGGTGAGGGTGGAAGGGGAGGGGAGTGTGGGGGGGGGGGGGGTAGGTGCGACGGTGGAGAGATTCAAAGAGCTATTGGCAAAGGGATTTAACGCCGCACGGACGCGTTGGAGTGAATGCTAAGAAGGAATCGATCGGCTCCCGTCTAGACGCTGATGCTGCTAGTGTAGCTAGTACTGCTGCTATTCGCCCCCCGTCCCCTAACAGTACATAGCTATTGGCTCGGCCCCCAGATACGATAGCCATTAGCCACTACTGGCCAGCCACTGGTAGTGTCTATGGCTCCATCCACGGCAACTCCAACCCCACCCCCATGCCCCCACCCTCCTGACATCATGACAGTCAACGCAGCAATATTGGACTGAAGTGTTTTTATCTTATTTTTATTTTTTTTTTGTGGTGGAGGGGGGGGGGGGGGGGGCGGAGTCGAACATGAGTGAACTAGTAAAGGTGCATGAACTTTTTCCGCATCAACAATTCTAGAATAAGCGGTTTACTAATCTACCCTTAGCTTGCAGTTTGGATTAACGCAAACAATGGAAACATTGGCTTCCATCCATGGGGTCGTATGTTGACCCGTATACGTTTACTGGAACTTCGAAATTGATTGGAAATATCAACTGTTCTCGGTATTGGATATTAAAGCTGTTTAAGATTATTATTTTTTTTTTGGGGGGGGGAGTGGGAAGTCGAACATGAGTGAGCTAGTAAAAGTGCATGAACTTTTTCCGCAGCAACGATTCTAGAATAAGCAGTTTGCTAATCTACCCCTAACCTGCAGGTGGATTAACGCGAACAATGGAAACATTGGCTTCCATCCATCGGGTCGTATGTTGACCTACGTTTACTAGATATTAGAAATTGGTTGGAAATATCAACCGTTCGCGGTATTAGATATTAAAGCTGTTTGAGATTTTATCGTCTAGTTAACAAAATGTAGAAATGAACAGTCGTTTGTCTGCCTTGTTGAATTAACTTACCGAGTCAATAGTTGTTCTCCATAAACCATAAGACGCTGCGTACTTTTCCCGCCAAAATTATCATTTCCCGCCATAAGACAACGCCTTTGTTTTCACTCATTAAGCTAATTAGACGGAAAAGTAAACTGTCTGTTTAGCTTGGGACCCCCTTGAGCAAATACATCGATTCAATGAATGGACAAATCTGTGTTGCTCGGGGCCATCGGTCTTTTGTTTCTTGATCTCAACTCTCCTATTCTAATATAACAGTCACCAGCGCCCGGAGAACCAAGTCTACGTATGTCTTATTACCAATAGAATTGCCAGCCGGGAGAAATAAAGGCAATAACCGATGGCTCAGTATGAACTGATAAATCATTTTGATCTCTAGTTCGTAAAAGTGTTGTAGAGCCTATTCTAGGTGATGTACTTGCAATCGAATATTGAGGTAACACATGTACATGTTACGTGTATAATGAATGCATGTGGGTTTTCGCCCATGTATTGTAACCCATACATGCTTAAGAGTTATTCTCGATGTTGTCGTCCGATGCCGCAAACAACATAACATGGGTTCAAAACATGGGATCATATTTAACTACAAAAACAGCTGAATTGTACCAGTTCTCAATAAAGTATAGTGATATAGAACTATAACAGCCACTGACATGCGGTCGCGGGCGCCTTGTCTCCGCACAACTTCGCGTTTTCCATCAAAATATTACATGCTCAATACAAAATTTCCTTTCTAGAATTGAGTCCTTCTGGATCTATGATATCTTTGACAATAACGTGGAAATGTTGAATAGTTTTATAAAATATTTGAAGGAGAATCGTTGGGAGGTATCTGATGATCACAGAGGTAGTCAGGATGTTCTGGCTATTGTGAGCATTAATGGGTTAAGCATTTAGCTCTTCTAAATAGTATAAGTCGAATCCATCAATTCGGGATTAGGTCATGACATGTTTAAGCTTTTTGATAGCGCAGAGCATAAATATGTCCTAAGAACTTCATAACCAGAACTTCGGCGAAACAATTCAACCTCTACCTGGTATAAAATGACAATAAACGAAATTCAAAAGTTCAGAACTTGACCAATGTATTAGTGTTTTATTATAGTTC
>OZ012687.1:27844765-27847265 GCA_963942565.1 Maea johnstoni
ACGATATGTCGTAAAAATGAATAATATGAACGGACACAACTTACACATCTAAATGAAACAGGAAAGATCATTACCCATTCGAAACTTTTAAAACATTAGTCACCTATTGTTTTTGTTTGTTTGTTTTTATTTGCTGTTTTTGCAGCATTTGGGGCGGTATCGAATGCTTTCTTCCAATCAATGCAAACAAAATCTGACAACATGTCATAAAATAAATATGCGTAGAACTAAATATGATACGTGAAATCATAATCATCTTTGTATTTTTGATGCATTTGTACATATATTGGCTGTCTTTAGTATTTGACGTGGATGTTCCTGTATGGTGTGACTGGGAGAGGTGAAGGCCTGGTGTGACTGACCGCTGGACGCAATGGCTGATTGTGTAATACCATAACACCTGATGTTACAGTGGTCCCGCAGCGGTGCGTGCCGTGTGCAGCCAACATTAGGAATGCGCACCATTCCACGCTGGTCATTGACTGTCAGAATGTCAATGTGGCTATTTCTCGGAGAAATGAACACCGACTGGGTCAAGCTCAGTTCAAGAGGAGAGAGAAAGATTCAATCATACTTATCAATCTTAATATACATCCATCAAGTGCCTGCCCAAGCTGTAATTCCTAGTTCAGCCTAAATCAATATTTATTGTATGTAAGTGTGTATATTTATTGACTTATAGAAATGCAGGAAAAACGCAATAATTTGTAATTATAAATCATAAATGGACTACATCTAGATAAGGGGGTTTAAGACACGTATTACATGAAATAAAACAAAGATACAAAAAATTATATTGCATAACTACATGTACTCTCAGACATAGAGGGACCAACATGCCTACAAAGGGAATATATATATATATATATATATTTAGGTATAAAACTTTTAACGACTGTCATCCTATATAATTCATCACAATCAAGCATGCACTATTCAGACAGTCTCTGAAAAGTAACCCGTAGGTTAGTTTTGTATTGGTGCTGATAGTATGCAAAGATCAGACAAGATATTCCTTCGCGGTACATTGCCTATGGATGCACTTTAAGTGCACTCGAAAACATCTAGCCTTAAATTACAAGGCATAAATACGCGCCATATGGCATTAGCAGAGAAAATAAGGTTATTAGTTGTGCCTATTAGGTAATTATAACGTGGAATCTTCATTCAATTACCTTAATCATTGTTTTCAACAACATAATTAATATCTTATGTGATCTCCAATTGAGAGTCTTGTTTGTTGATAGTAGCTTGTTTTGCCAGTATCACGTGACAACCTCATAAAATGCAGTATTTTACGTTTAATATCATCTAGTTTGGTTGTATTGCGTCTCGCGTTGAGGTTCAACCGCACTTCATAGTCCTAAACAAGTAAAGATGGCCATAATTGCCATAGCAAGATATACCCTTTAAACCCTACGGCCAGGGAAATGTCTTTTCGTATATGGAGACCGTTTTCCATAACTCGACGTTTTGCAAGAGAAAAAGTTCATTAAAAATATAATATTCAAATTTATGGTATATAGTTCAAGAATAAGACAAACACACACACACATACATATATATATATATATACTAGTATATATATATATATATATATATATATATATATATATATATATATATATATATATATATATATATATATATATATATATATATATATATATATATATATATATATATATGTGTGTGTGTATATATATATATATATATATATATATATATATATATATATATATATATATATATATATATATATATATATAGATAGATAGATAGATAGATAGATAGATAGATAGATAGATAGATAGATAGATAGATATATTGCATTCGCAATGAACTTTTCTTTATGCATAAATGTGTCTATGAGATGCATGTATATGCGTCTACATATATTGTTTTGAATTCAGCATATCATAAATATTAAGGCATAAATACTGTATGTTATCTCGCTACCAATTGGTTAGTGTACCTGTTGTTATCATTTCGCGAACCCATGATTATACCGTCTTGATTAATACCTATAAGTAGCAAATTACTCTAATGATCATCAAGGCTGCAGGTCTCTCACAACCTTATATGGTTACAGTGACGTTATGTTTATAATAAGAAATTATCAAACAATTCTCTCATTAGAAGAAGTATACCTTGACCTCAAATGACGGTGGTAAATCCTTCATTATCACATTATCAACATGATAATTGCAGTCCTTAGTATCACCTGTCAAGGTGTAATTATAGGAGATAGCACCTTAATTAGTAGACATGCATTTGGAGTGCTACTAAACCCTTACGCTGTTGCTGACTAATTCGGCCAATACAAAATGATGCAGAAACGCTGAAGATGAGGGAACCCCTGGCAGGGTACCCATCTGAGAGTACTCAGCGAGAGCTATCCGATGAATACCAACATGACAGGATTTTGATGATTTTCAAAATTGTATTTACTGTGCCTTAGACGAAAGAGGTCTCAGTATTGAAAGGTTCAACCCATCTC
>OZ012687.1:27852265-27874728 GCA_963942565.1 Maea johnstoni
GGAGTGAAATTTCCGTACATAGTAAATCGGTTATTGCCCGGATCAATTCTCTAATCCCACCTATGTAAGTATGAATGGTATTACGATATGATCCGCATTATATATAACTCTCTCCAGTTGGCAGGCATATCGCATCCTGTTTGATTAAACGGTTTATCCAGTTCAAATCGGATATTAATCAAACAATGGTGCTGGAACTACTTTCTCTTTCACAATAAAACATATTCCTATAAGTTTTGCCAATATTTAGTTCTTAGCGGGAAGTGGATATTTTCCGTCGTGTGTAGGTCACCATGGAGAGACATAATCGACAAAGGTTTGGCAAGGTGAACGAACGACTCGTTTATCAGGTTATTTTTATACAAACCTTTGGCATTACTCCGACCAAGTATTTTCACAAGAGGAAATATTATATAACTAATAGTTGTGGATTTACCTTTTCTTTATTGAAGAATCTTACAATTTGATATCCTCTTATTTATTTTCAATTGTGTTCCCTTACATGTTTACTTCAGCAACCCACCACTGTATGTTCTTAGTGAGATGCAAGTTCAATGTATATGTATAATTGTGTGCATTATATGTACAGTCAATAAATAAACAATACAATACCATTGGGGGGTATGATTTTGGAAACCCCTTGTTTACTCGAATACTGGTTGAGGATAAAGAGAAACCTGCCATATTGTGTCATTCCATGATTCATTAACCCCGTCTTATCTGGAGAACAAATATGGTATTACTTATATGAAGCTATCCTGGTAAAAAGATGATGTTTGAGAAGTATTTCATTGAAGGTTGTTGATCTAGGTTGGTTAAACATTCCATTTCCAAATGCTGTTCATATAGTCCTCTGATAGAAGAGTTGTGATAGGGGTCTGGCAGACCACGTGTACACGCCAGACACTTGGGGTACTTGGCTAGTACCAATTCATGCTTAAACCATTCATACCTTGAGTTTAACTTCATTAGAGGGATTTTACCCTTATCACTCATTTACCCAAATATTACACGGTTTTTTAATATACTTCATTTCTTGTATCCTAATTCTTTAATTCTCCAGTATAATTTAATGTAGTCTACTGCTTGCTGAGGCAGCTGTGAGCATTAATGTTGTAAAATCAAATAATTATGTATGAGTTTGTACCGTAAGATACAGTCAAAAGATACATACATACATACACACATGCATACATACATACATACATACATGCATACATACATACATACATACACACATACAAAGTAAAGAGTATGTTTGATAGTCATTTAATATAGTATGAATGCTCTATGTCAAGTGTGTGCCACTCTCTGTCCTTTACCATTACCAAGGAGCTGTATAATGTAATGTTCTTGCCACAGTAGGACTTTAGTCAAAAATGTGTCCTATGCTAAAATGCTTTCTATAAGGCACATTGTCAAATGAAAAAAAATAATTTGGAATCATCATCAAAATTTACGTTGGACATCACTTGTATCGAAAGAAAATAGTATTTACCCTACCCAATAACTTATACCTGGGACTACCAGGCCATTAAGAACGAACAAATAACTCTTTAACCCTTGTGGTGGTGATGGCTAATTTGGCCAAAACAAAGTGATGCAAAAAACCTTAAAATAACTGAAACCTTGGTACATGGATTATCATCTGAGTTTACTCAGTAAGAGCTATCCAATGAATACCAAGACGATAAGGTTTAGATATTTTTTACAAATCTTTGTGTCCTCATGTGCTTCGGACGAAAGTAGCCTCAGCATTGGAAGGGTTACGAGAGAATAACGAGGCCTAAAAAGGAGAAAAACACAGCCATATACTAGTACATGTCAGCTGCTTTAGACAAGTAGCTATAGGGCAGTAGAGTGACGTCGCCCAAAAGGACCTCTAGGTGGAGAGACGGTGAAGGTCTGACCCTTGGCTATCAGACAGAGACGTCGTAAACATGTTTACTTGTCCACTACCCGTTTTATCTCACATCTCACAATTCATATCTGACCGGTCAACCCTAACATGATTTTTCTGCACCGTTGACAATGAACGGAATGTGTTGTTTACCTGTTTTGCAGGCTGGCGATGCTGGGGGTATTGAATAGGGTAGGGTTATTTCAGTAAAGTTAACTGCCTGGGAATGAACGTGGAATGTATTGTTGCGGCTGATTAATCGCATAAAGTGTAGGGTATACAGTAGATAAAACCAACTCGACTGCGACAAGCTGGGTGCATCAGGCTTGAACCCTCTTAACCCTTATGCGGCTGGCGGCAAATTTTACCAATACAAAATTAGGCAGGAAACCTGGAAAATGACTTAAAGCCTGGTACACGAGTACTCACCTGAGAGCACTCAGCGAGAGCTATCCAATGAATACCTACATGACAGGGTGTAGACGGATTATTTTAAATATTTGCGTCATTGTGCTTTGGATGAAAGTAGCCTTAGCATTTGGAGGGTTATCCCTTCCAATGCTGGGCTACTTTACTTCTTAGGCACAAGATCACAACATCTTCAAAATCAATCTAAACCCTCTCAAATAGGTACTCATTTGAATGAGCTTGCTGAGTCCTCTCGGATGAGTACCTGTGAGTCAGAGTTTCGGTGATTTTCGAGGTTTATTCGCATCATTTTGTTTTGATCAAATTGGCCACCAGTGGTAAAAGGGTTAAAGACTTAAATCATCAGACTCTTGCCCCTCTCTTAGCCAAATGGCACACAAGGGGTCATAGGAATAGGGGCACGTCTTTTTGATCAATATCACTATGAATGTCTGCAAAAGGTTTTAGTGCAGAGTGGTACTTATATTCATTGACTGCAAAATGCATAGCAACAGTAAAATGCAGACAACAAACTAGAACAAAAATTAAAGATAAGGTTTATTTGCAGGAATGCAAAACGTTGAAGAAGTACTAATACATATTGTTCTGTATGGTGTCATTTAAAAAAATGCCTTAACATATACAAAGTGCCATATCTAAATAGGTCTAGAGTAAAGGCTTAAAGCAAAGGAGCTAATGTGTTAACTTGCATTGTGCAATTTAAAGAAGCTCTCCCTGTCATCTTAGTGGCGGTAGTAGTAGTAGTAGTAGTAGTAGTAGTAGTAGTAGTAGTAGTAGTAGTAGTAGTCTCGAGAATGCAATTCCCATGAAGCTACTTTTACTGCTCATTGCTTACTGGATGCAAAATAGATAGCTGTCACTACTGTGATGCAGACAAACGTGCGCGAGCTTTTCTATATGTATATCCTTTGGGCAGTAGTAGTAGTAGTGGTAGTAGTAGTAGTAGTAGTAGTAGTAGTAGTAGTAGTAGTAGTAGAAGTAGTAGTAGTAGTAGTAGTAGTAGTAGTAGTAGTAGTAGTAGTAGGAGGAGGAGGAGGAGGATGAGGAGGAGTAAAAGTAGTAGCAGTAGTATACCGAACGTGGCCTGGAATAATTCTGAGAAAAACAACACAGTGAAACAGGGACAATCTGACTTTGTTATTTGGCATTTGGGCGAAATGGGAAATACACCTTTAGGAAAGAAAGGGGCTTCAATCTCAGCATGGCATGCGTTCAATGCACGGCGTGTTTCAGTTATAGGGTTTCTAATTTCCACGCATATTGTTTTAGTGTTTAAATGGGTTTGTTAAGCTATTCTCATAACATGGCTGGCTTAAGGCATGACCACTAATCGTTATAGGAACCTCTTAGACTGGCGGGCAGGGTCTTATGTGAACATAGACTACATAGACTTGGCCCACCTGAATAGCTTACTTAGCTCATTCATGCCTAGCAGACACCTTAACAGACTATGTGCAGTAATACCTTTTAAAACACCTAGAACACACAGACTAACAACATAATTAAACCAGAGTAAATGGTTGTGTTATGGTAAGTAGTGGCATGCTGCAATACACAAATTTAAGATCTTACAAAAATAATGAAATTAGATTAAACAATATAAGTTATGGTAAGTAGTTGTAGTATGTTAAGTTGCTGCAATATACAATTTTGAAATCATACGAAAATACAGTAACTAAATGCAACACGAAGTCAACATAATATGTATTACTCAATGTACAGAAATAAGAAAAAAGCAACCCTTCCTTAACCCATTAACGGTTAAGCAGCCTAGCTATTTTAGTGAAATCTCGCAGGCAAATGCATATTTTGGAAAATAATTGATGGAGAAATTTTCATTATGACATTACTAACAACTCTCCTTCCGATAGTTCATCTTTATTCAAATATTAGAGTCAAAAGTATCAGAGATCCAGACGACAATTTCTGGAGGAACAGCATTTTGGGTCAATGGCCTAACCAACCCATACCTAGACTAGTACCCATACATCCAGAGACGATACCTTTTAAAGTAGAATAAAGTAGAAGTTCATCAGAAAGGAATCAATGATTGGCATGCTTATAGGCCCATATTAGGACCCACTAGGGTGCAGAGTGGGTTAAGGTCAAATCGTGCTTACTTTATTTACACGAGGGGTGTGAAATCGGATTAGTCAAATAGTTGCCCTCGAGAACTTGGCAGGGTTAACGGGTACTTTTTGAGAAAAAGGTTAAAAGGTAGTACACATTGTCTCTGAGAGTTTCGTCAAGTCATACATATTTGTTATACGATACGCTGATTATAACATATGTTATAACATCTAACATATGTTATAATAACTTATAACATATGTTAACAAGCTACAGGCCTCCTCTCCCCTCTGGTTCATGATATGTAATGTATGTTCAAAATTGAGTCTATGCATTAATACAAATACTTGCTTTCCACAGTATGATTGGGGATAAAGGTACTTAAGGCAGCAGGTAGTGTAGATGGTAAGGCCCGCCGTACGTGTGGTACCAGTCTGCCACCTGTGGTACGGACTAGCCATGCCTTGTGTATGTGTGTTCATCCCGACGAGCGGGTAGTCGCATTCGTCTATATCTGGACACTATCATCCGCTTATTACTTTTGATCTTTTCCACGAGGATAGTAGTAGCAGCATACTTCTGTCCGTATTTGGGGTGATTGTCGAACAACTTGCTCTCCCAAAATGCCTCTCGCATGAATTCATTTCACAAATATCGAACTTCCGAGGACACTGTCTGAGTATTTGGATTGAACGATAAATTGATTAGTGTGAAACCATCTCATTTGTATCTCTCTCTCTCTCTCTCTCTCTCTCTCTCTCTCTCTCTCTCTCTCTCTCTCTCTCTCTCTCTCTCTCTCTCTCTCTATATATATATATATATATATATATATATATATATATATATATATATATATATATATATATATATATATATATATATATATATATATATATATATATATATATACACACATTTATATATATATATAAATATATATATATATATATATATATATATATATATATATATATATATATATATATATATATATATATATATATATATATATATATATGTGTGTGTGTGTGTGTGTGTGTGTGTATGTGTGTGCCGTATTTTCACATACATTGAATTTGCTTAAAGTTAGAGATTAGACAAAGTGAAAGTCTTTAAGAACACAGCAATTACTTAAACCAACGCAGACATGAGACGTCTGATTGCAATTTTGGACAGCCATGGCTCAAGCAACGTCAAAACAGGGCGTTCTTTGTTATTTAGGATTAGGCACCTTTTTTTACGACTGCCCATCAAGAAAGACGACGAATTAGATAAGTGGCCCTCTCATCCTGCGCCGACCAGATTGCTGATATTGGTACAGGCTATTGCACTTAGTGACCATTTGGGGAGCCTTGCTGGCACCTTAGGATAAGCCCTGTTTTGGTAACAACCAAAGTTTTCCCTAGATGGTGGTAAAAGATCAAACCCTGGGTATCCACCCTTCCTCACCATTGTAACCACACTAATAGCCTAATGGGTAAGAGTACAATGAACAGCCTTACCACGCAATACCTCTAAACAAGTCTCGTCTAAAATTGGTGTAATAAGAGGTAAATGGCAATTAGGGAATTAAGGTTTGGTGTGATAAAGGGAGATGGTATCTATATGATTGGACTGGTATTGCAGGTCAGTGACTCGTATTGAACAAATGGACATGTTTCCCCCTAACCTTGGGAACCATCCTGTTATGCTATTTTAATAGACATGCCAAACTAACACACCAACACACACACACACACACACACACACACACACACACACACACTGTTGACCAAGACAAAACGATCTTATCATTATGCTGTACAAAATTATATCTAAAAAAGTAATCTGCATATTGTATTACTTCATAAAATTGGTACATTGTATTTATCCTGGGTCGTCATGGACACTTCACACACTTGCTCAATACGAGCAAATATGATTCTAGCTTAATAAATGTTCACATGCCGCCTTCATTAAGATGTGTTATTTTAGATTCTAAATCCGGCTAGGGGCATCAATGGTAAATTAGTCGGAATCATTCAATAAAGCACGAGGGATGACGTTCATATCAGTTGTCACACTGAACACACGCGCACACACACACACACACACACATATACATACATATACTAGTATATATATATATATATATATATATATATATATATATATATATATATATATATATATATATATATATATATATATATATATATATATATATATATATATATATATATATATATATATATATATATATATATATATACATATAAATATATATACATGTCGTGCACGTGTGGGTTCGTAGAAAGTACTCTCTATAATACAAATACTCCCTCTCTTATAAATCTGATTGTTCCGGATCAAATGGAGAGTGTTTGTATTTGAAGAGAGTGGGAGGGAGTTGTTTATATTCCCCTTTCGCGACGTCAAAGGTGGCCCACTATATGTATGGCCATCACACGTTTGTGTGTGTAAAAATAGCCTCCGTGTTCTAGACACGACAAGAAAGGGGCGTTTGTTCAACAGGTGAATAAATTAATCAAAACATCACGTCCCCGACCCACGTACTGCCTGGCACCTTATACCACAGGGCGGTGGGCTTGGTGACGTCGACAGAGCTATTTATAGATGAGTATATATACTCACCTCAAAAGGGGGCCGTTTAGTGTAAACTCGTGACGGGCTTGGGAAGGGAGTCGTGTAGTGTCGTGTAGTAGTGACGTACGGCTCTTATTAAATCTGGTACAGTTAAATAAAGAGTATGACCATTAACAGCTTTTCTAATAGAACACGATACCTTTGTGATTATCCTTGTGTGGATAGAGTAAAAATAGCAGGGCGGGATGACAAGGGCGGATCCGGTATTTCTCTGGGGGAGGGGGGGGGGTTCTATGTAAGGGGAGTTCGTTGAACATTACAGTAGATCTATTTCATTGATTTTAACCAGATATTAAAGAAAGTGACAATTCTTATCAGGAAAATCAACATTTTGAATTGTACAGGGGGTTTGTTGGAACTCTTCGAACCACCTTGCAACTAAGAGACTTTAGTTAAGCCAAATACGTAGATAGTATACCTATTAAGTTAAATACGTAAACAAACAAATCAGTTGTTCTCCCATAGAGAGGCAGCAACCCATATAGTGAATGTACCCAATACCTCTCTGATTATGTATAGCAAATTCCAGATGATATCATTCAATTGGCCTGATACGATCCTCCCCCTTCATAACACACATAACATTATAAATTAAAGGACCATGAATTAAGAAAATTCTTTGAGATATTTTTTAAATATATCCTTTAATAACCTTTTTCTTGTTATCAAACCATATTTATATAACTAGAGTTTACACCTGCGAGTTCAGTTTTTTTGTTTCTTTTTTATACATCTTATGTTGATTATATAATTTCCACTTGTAATGTTTTGTTATATCCATCATATATATGTATGATTTTTTGTAAATATGAAGTTTACAGCCAATAAATATACATACATACATTCTGCACCATCATAGATTGATATAAAGATAGATAATCTTTATTTCAAATCGGTAATGAACAATACTCATATGTATGTATGTAAGTATGTATGTATGTATGTGTGTATGTATGTATGTATGTATGTATGTATGTATGTATGTATGTATGTATGTATGTATGTATGTATGTATGTATGCATGTATGTATGTATTCATTTAGCCACTTTTCATATCAGATGGTCATGGCAATTACTCAAGAATAATATCATATAGGCCGCCTTACTCTCTAAACTAATAATTGGATTATAATGCATTTTCCACCTTGGGAATTATACATATAGAACTATTGTACATTCTGTGTAAGATATTTCAAGACTTTTGATAAACACCCTTTGATTTATTCAACTTTGTTTTGCTGTCAATAAAATACAATATATTTTCTATGACAGATCATTATACATAATGGGAAACCCATCTCCATTGACGAATGAAATAACGTGTATTTCTTCAAAGTTCGTCTCTCTTAGCGAGTGGTCTTACGAACTGGTGTGTATGTTAGTGGTTAAGCCATTGATTCTCACAGCGGCCAAAGGCAGCCTGACAATTCTGAATTGGAGGCAAAAGCATAGTTAAGAAATTATTTGATGCAGAAATGTTAATCAGGACAGCACCAACCGCTCTCCTTCAAGTTTTTTGTAAATTCATTCTCAATTCCAAAAATGTAGTCAAAAGTATTAGAAATCCAGAGGATGATATCTGGAGGCACTCTTAAGCATTAAGGGGTTAAAGTCAAACCTCTCATATTACAGTCTGGTCACCTGGCTGTAACACACACACACTAACACACACACACACACACACACACACACACACACACACACACACACACATGTACATCCATCATGCAGACATTGGTATACAGGTAGAACTAAACAGGTGTTGTATTTTTTATACGTTACAATGTCTAAACTGAATGGTCGTAAATTACTGTACACTGCTGGTAGAGTAATAAACACCAGTTAACCGAGTGCTCGTTCCAATATGTGCTGTTTCTACAGAGGGCACATACGCTAGATAACGCTTGTATTGGTAACCGTGTTCACTTTATGCAGATCAGTGGCAGTAGATCAATTGTTTTATAGGTTTACACTCAGGTAATGGTATCGGTCTATAGTGCCTCATCTTTAATATCAAACTTTTGCATCAGGAGCGTACACATTATCAGACATATTTTGAAATATCCTGCTTACAAAATATCATTTGAAGATACAGATGCATAAGGAGGTGGTGTGTATATATATATATATATATATATATATATATATATATATATATATATATATATATATATATATATATATATATATATATATATATATATATATATATATATATATATATATATATATATATATATATATACATGTACATATAAAACCTTGAACGACTGTCATCCTATAGAATATATATATATATATATATATATATATATATATATATATGTATATATATATATATATATATATATATATATATATATATATATATATATATATATATATATATATATATATATATATATATATATATATATATATATACATAACCAGAACTAGGCCCCACCTAATTAATGGTCGTAGGAGATGAATTGTTATACAAGTTTACACTCTCCTAATGGCACCAGCCTATATTACATCCTTTTGACTACTAATATATATTTATATTTTCAGAACAATAACTAGGCCCTCACTTTACGCACACACGAGACAGCAGATCATCGTTTTATAGGTTTACACTCTGGTCATGGTACCAGCCTGTAGTACACCATATTCCCTATGGATATACATCCAAACGAACCTTTTTTTTAGTTCAGACAGAGATGATTTGCATTGCATCTATAAGAACATATGCTTCATCGTATTGTATTTCAACCACATACATCGCATAATCCTCAATGCATGCATTAGGTTAAATACAGTAAGGCGTCAATATTTATGTGTTAGCAAATAAAAAGGAAAATACTTCGATATTCATTTTCATAGTGCCTCAAAGAATCATACGCTATATTCCACCTCTCATCAAACTGGGGCATGGTCATAAGGATATTTGCTTTGTGTTCATCAGCATTAAGTTGTTGATAAACTTGGTGTTTAACTAACAAAGGAACCCTTTGACCATCATGGTTTTAGGCAACATCTATGCTCCCACTCCATGCAGACACGCACCATGTAGATCATTAGATCATGTACACTTATACAATGTAGTATGTACATATCTCTCCTGTGATGGGTCATATATAATGGATTTCTTTACAGTTGGTCCCTACCAGCTATAGGTCTTGTCTATGGGTGGTTAGAACTAAAATCCTGTAATATAGCTGTCGGACTATATAATGATATACTATACTGTATCGGTATAACTGTCAATCGAATGAAAAGCCCTTGAAAACGCCCATACTCATGTTCTGCAGTAGTGGTAGTAGTAGTAGTAGTAGTAGTAGTAGTAGTAGTAGTAGTAGTAGTAGTAGTAGTAGTAGTAGTAGTAGTAGTAGTAGTAGTAGTAGTAGTAGTAGTAGTAGTAGTAGGGAAGATGAAGACGGCGAGGAAGTAGTTATTAAGGAAACAATACACGTATTTCCATTACTATTATCGAGATATATTATACTGCAACCTGAGAGATAATTGATTGCCAAGGTAACCAACTGTGCCATGGAAACATATGTCGTGCCTGGATCTAGTCTCATTGGAAACCCACGCTATTGTATCATATCCCCAATTCGGTTGACCCATGTACATAGAGTGTATGTATATATATATATATATATATATATATATATATATATATATATATATATATATATATATATATATATATATATATATATATATATATATATATATATATATATATATATATATATATATATATATATATATATATATATATATATACATATATATATATATATATATACATATATATATATATATATATATATATACATATATATATATATATATATATATATATATATATATATATATATATATATATATATATATATATATATATATATATATATATATACATATATATATATACATATATACATATACATATATATATATATACATATATATATATATATATATATATATATATATATATATATATATATATATATATATATATATATATATATATATATATATATATATATATATATATATATATATATATATATATATATATATATATATATATACATATACTACGTAATACTGCGGGGAGGGTGTCAGCAAGCATCTGGTCCGACCAGCACGCCCCCTATCGGAGAGAAGTAGAGTAGCGTCTACGGTCTGTGGATCACCCCAGGGGTCGCTGCCCTGGTCTTGCAGGGGGTCTGGATGGCTGGACCACATTCCTGACGCCGTGAGAATCCCTGGAGGCGCCGTGTACCTTTCTTGTCCAGTGCACCCCAATGGCCCTGGCCAGCAAACTACAAAGCGGGCCAGTCTATGAAGTCAGCTCATGGGTATGTTCCCCTTCCAGTCCACTTGTCGCAGGAATCCACTGGCTCAATAGAAAGGCATGTTCGTCTTCTTGTGCGCCTAGTCTCCCTCGCGTCTAAAGAATGCAGTTTGCACAAAACACGAGGTGCACGTCAGTAGCTTTACCTCACGCCTTCTCAGATGGCAAGACACAGGTTTGTACGTCAATAGAGATAGCTCTCTCGGATCATGCCAAGGGACGACAGGTCCATATGGCTATAGATAAGGATAAGTCCCTATGACCCTGACTAGTGAAAGGTTCATATGGCTATAGATAAGGATGAGTCCCTATGACCATGCCTAGTGAAAGGTTCACATGGCTATAGATAAGGATGAGTCCCTATGACCCTGCCTAGTGAAAGGTTCATATGGCTATAGATAAGGATGAGTCCCTATGACCCTGCCTAGTGAAAGGTTCATATGGCTATAGATAAGGATGAGTCCCTATGACCATGCCTAGTGAAAGGTTCATATGGCTATAGATAAGGATGAGTCCCTATGACCCTGCCTAGTGAAAGGCCCATATGGCTATAGATAAGGATAAGTCCCTATGACCATGCCTAGTGAAAGGTTCATATGGCTATAGATAAAGATGAGTCCCTATGACCATGCCTAGTGAAAGGTTCATATGGCTATAGATAAGGATAAGTCCCTATGACCATGCCTAGTGAAAGCTTCATATGGCTATAGATAAGGATAAGTCCCTAAGACCATGCCTAGTGAAAGGCTCACATGGCTATAGATAAGGATGAGTCCCTATGACCATGCCTAGTGAAAGGTTCATATGGCTATAGATAAGGATAAGTCCCTATGACCCTGCCTAGTGAAAGCTTCATATGGCTATAGATAAGGATAAGTCCCTAAGACCATGCCTAGTGAAAGGCTCACATGGCTATAGATAAGGATGAGTCCCTATGACCATGCCTAGTGAAAGGTTCATATGGCTATAGATAAGGATGAGTCCCTATGACCATGCCTAGTGAAAGGTTCATATGGCTATAGATAAGGATAAGTCCCTATGACCCTGCCTAGTGAAAGGTTCACATGGCTATAGATAAGGATGAGTCCCTATGACCATGCCTAGTGAAAGGTTCATATGGCTATAGATAAGGATAAGTCCCTATGACCATGCCTAGTGAAAGGTTCACATGGCTATAGATAAGGATGAGTCCCTATGGCCATGCCTAGTGAAAGGTTCATATGGCTATAGATAAGGATAAGTCCCTATGACCATGCCTAGTGAAAGGTTCATATGGCTATAGATAAAGATGAGTCCCTATGACCATGCCTAGTGAAAGGTTCATATGGCTATAGATAAGGATAAGTCCCTATGACCATGCCTAGTGAAAGGTTCATATGGCTATAGATAAAGATGAGTCCCTATGACCCTGCCTAGTGAAAGGTTCGCATGGCTATAGATAAGGATGAGACCCTATGACCCTGCCTAGTGAAAGCTTCATATGGCTATAGATAAGGATAAGTCCCTATGACCCTGCCTAGTGAAAGCTTCATATGGCTATAGATAAGGATAAGTCCCTATGACCCTGCCTAGTGAAAGCTTCATATGGCTATAGATAAAAATGAGTCCCTATGACCCTGCCTAGTGAAAGCTTCATATGGCTATAGATAAGGATAAGTCCCTATGACCCTGCCTAGTGAAAGGTTCGCATGGCTATAGATAAGGATGAGTCCCTATGACCCTGCCTAGTGAAAGGCTCGCATGGCTATAGATAAGGAGAAGTCCCTATGACCATGCCTAGTGAAAGGTTCATATGGCTTTAGATAAGGATGAGTCCCTATGACCCTGCCTAGTGAAAGGTCCATATGGCTATAGATATATAAGGATAAGTCCCTATGACCCTGCCTAGTGAAAGGTTCACATGGCTATAGATAAGGATGAGTCCCTATGACCCGGCCTAGTGAAAGGTTCGCATGGCTATAGATAAGGATGAGTCCCTATGACCATGCCTAGTGAAAGGTTCATATGGCTTTAGATAAGGATGAGTCCCTATGACCATGCCTAGTGAAAGGTTCATATGGCTATAGATATGGATAACTCCCTATGACCCTTACTAGTGAAAGGTTCATATGGCTATAGATAAGGATGAGTCCCTATGGCCATGCCTAGTGAAAGGTTCATATGGCTATAGATAAGGATGCGTCCCTATGACCCTGACTAGTGAAAGGTTCATATGGCTATAGATAAGGATGAGTCCCTATGACCCTGACTAGTGAAAGGTTCATATGGCTATAGATAAGGATGCGTCCCTATGACCCTGACTAGTGAAAGGTTCATATGGCTTTAGATAAGGATGAGTCCCTATGACCATGCCTAGTGAAAGGTTCGCATGGCTATAGATAAGGATGAGTCCCTATGGCCATGCCTAGTGAAAGGTTCATATGGCTTTAGATAAGGATGAGTCCCTATGACCATGCCTAGTGAAAGGTTCGCATGGTTATAGATAAGGAGAAGTCCCTATGACCCTGACTAGTGAAAGGTTCATATGGCTTTAGATAAGGATGAGTCCCTATGACCCTGACTAGTGAAAGGTTCGCATGGCTATAGATAAGGATGAGTCCCTATGACCCTGCCTAGTGAAAGGTTCATATGGCTATAGATAAGGATAAGTCCCTATGACCATGCCTAGTGAAAGGTTCATATGGCTTTAGATAAGGATGAGTCCCTATGACCATGCCTAGTGAAAGGTTCATATGGCTATATATAAGGATGAGTCCCTATGACCATGCCTAGTGAAAGGTTCATATGGCTATAGATAAGGATGAGACCCTATGACCCTGCCTAGTGAAAGGTTCATATGGCTAAGATAAGGATGAGTCCCTATGGCCCTGCCTAGTGAAAGGTTCATATGGCTATAGATAAGGATAAGTCCCTATGGCCATGCCTAGTGAAAGGCTCACATGGCTATAGATAAGGATGAGTCCCTATGACCCTGACTAGTGAAAGGTTCATATGGCTATAGATAAGGATGAGTCCCTATGACCATGCCTAGTGAAAGGTTCATATGGCTATAGATAAGGATGAGTCCCTATGGCCATGCCTAGTGAAAGGCTCGCATGGCTATAGATAAGGAGAAGTCCCTATGACCATGCCTAGTGAAAGGTTCGCATGGCTATAGATAAGGATGAGTCCCTATGACCATGCCTAGTGAAAGGTTCATATGGCTATAGATAAGGATAAGTCCCTATGACCCGGCCTAGTGAAAGGTTCATATGGCTATAGATAAGGATGAGTCCCTATGACCATGCCTAGTGAAAGGTTCATATGGCTATAGATAAGGATAAGTCCCTATGACCCTGCCTAGTGAAAGCTTCATATGGCTATAGATAAGGATAAGTCCCTATGACCCTGCCTAGTGAAAGCTTCATATGGCTATAGATAAGGATGAGTCCCTATGACCCGGCCTAGTGAAAGGTTCATATGGCTATAGATAAGGATGAGTCCCTATGACCCGGCCTAGTGAAAGGTTCATATGGCTATAGATAAGGATGAGTCCCTATGACCCTGCCTAGTGAAAGCTTCATATGGCTATAGATAAGGATAAGTCCCTATGACCCTGCCTAGTGAAAGCTTCATATGGCTATAGATAAGGATGAGTCCCTATGACCCGGCCTAGTGAAAGGTTCATATGGCTATAGATAAGGATAAGTCCCTATGACCATGCCTAGTGAAAGCTTCATATGGCTATAGATAAGGATGAGTCCCTATGACCATGCCTAGTGAAAGGTTCATATGGCTATAGATAAGGATAAGTCCCTATGACCATGCCTAGTGAAAGGTTCATATGGCTATAGATAAGGATGAGTCCCTATGACCATGCCTAGTGAAAGGTTCATATGGCTATAGATAAGGATAAGTCCCTATGACCATGCCTAGTGAAAGCTTCATATGGCTATAGATAAGGATGAGTCCCTATGACCATGCCTAGTGAAAGGTTCATATGGCTATAGATAAGGATGAGTCCCTATGACCATGCCTAGTGAAAGGTCCATATGGCTATAGATAAGGATAAGTCCCTATGACCATGCCTAGTGAAAGGTTCATATGGCTATAGATAAGGATGAGTCCCTATGACCCTGCCTAGTGAAAGGTTCATATGGCTATAGATAAGGATGAGTCCCTATGACCCTGCCTAGTGAAAGGTTCATATGGCTATAGATAAGGATGAGTCCCTATGACCATGCCTAGTGAAAGGTTCGCATGGCTATAGATAAGGATGAGTCCCTATGACCCTGCCTAGTGAAAGGTTCATATGGCTATAGATAAGGATAAGTCCTTATGACCATGCCTAGTGAAAGGTTCATATGGCTATAGATAAGGATGAGTCCCTATGACCATGCCTAGTAAAAGCTTCATATGGCTATAGATAAGGATACCGGTAAGTCCCTATGACCCTGCCTAGTGAAAGCTTCATATGGCTATAGATAAGGATGAGTCCCTATGACCATGCCTAGTGAAAGGTTCATATGGCTATAGATAAGGATAAGTCCTTATGACCCTGCCTAGTGAAAGCTTCATATGGCTATAGATAAGGATGAGTCCCTATGACCATGTCTAGTGAAAGCTTCATATGGATATAGATAAGGATAAGTCCCTATGACCCTGCCTAGTGAAAGGTTCATATGGCTATAGATAAGGATGAGTCCCTATGACCATGCCTAGTGAAAGCTTCATATGGCTACAGATAAGGATGAGTCCCTATGACCCTGTCTAGTGAAAGGTTCATATGGCTATAGATAAGGATGAGTCCCTATGACCCTGTCTAGTGAAAGGTTCATATAGCTATAGATAAGGATGAGTCCCTATGACCCTGCCTAGTGAAAGCTTCATATGGCTATAGATAAGGATGAGTCCCTATGACCCTGCCTAGTGAAAGGTTCATATGGCTATAGATAAGGATAAGTCCCTATGACCATGCCTAGTGAAAGGTTCATATGGCTATAGATAAGGATGAGTCCCTATGACCCTGCCTAGTGAAAGGTTCGCATGGCTATAGATAAGGATGAGTCCCTATGACCCTGCCTAGTGAAAGGTTCATATGGCTATAGATAAGGATGAGTCCCTATGACCCTGCCTAGTGAAAGCTTCATATGGCTATAGATAAGGATGAGTCCCTATGGCCATGCCTAGTGAAAGGTTCACATGGCTATAGATAAGGATAAGTCCCTATGACCCTGCCTAGTGAAAGGTTCGCATGGCTATAGATAAGGATAAGTCCCTATGACCCTGCCTAGTGAAAGGTTCATATGGCTATAGATAAGGATAAGTCCCTATGACCATGCCTAGTGAAAGGTTCATATGGCTATAGATAAGGATAAGTCCCTATGAGTCATAGTATGACCATGCCTAGTGAAAGGTTCATATGGCTATAGATAAGGATGAGTCCCTATGACCATGCCTAGTGAAAGCTTCATATGGCTATAGATAAGGATGAGTCCCTATGACCCTGCCTAGTGAAAGGTTCATATGGCTATAGATAAGGATAAGTCCCTATGACCCTGCCTAGTGAAAGGTTCATATGGCTATAGATAAGGATAAGTCCCTATGACCATGCCTAGTGAAAGGTTCATATGGCTATAGATAAGGATAAGTCCCTATGACCCTGCCTAGTGAAAGGTTCATATGGCTATAGATAAGGATAAGTCCCTATGACCATGCCTAGTGAAAGGTTCATATGGCTATAGATAAGGATAAGTCCCTATGACCCTGCCTAGTGAAAGGTTCATATGGCTATAGATAAGGATAAGTCCCTATGACCATGCCTAGTGAAAGGTTCATATGGCTATAGATAAGGATAAGTCCCTATGACCCTGCCTAGTGAAAGGTTCATATGGCTATAGATAAGGATAAGTCCCTATGACCCTGCCTAGTGAAAGGTTCATATGGCTATAGATAAGGATGAGTCCCTATGACCCTGCCTAGTGAAAGGTTCGCATGGCTATAGATAAGGATGAGTCCCTATGACCCTGTCTAGTGAAATGTTCATATGACTATAGATAAGGATGAGTCCCTATGACCCATAGCTAGTATGAGTCCCTATGACCCATAGCTAGTATGACCCTGTCTAGTGAAAGGTTCATATGGCTACAGATAAGGATGAGTCCCTATGACCCATAGCTAGTATGAGTCCCTATGACCCATAGCTAGTATGACCATGCCTAGTGAAAGGTTCATATGGCTATAGATAAGGATAAGTCCCTATGACCATGCCTAGTGAAAGGTTCATATGGCTATAGATAAGGATAAGTCCCTATGACCCTGCCTAGTGAAAGGTTCATATGGCTACAGATAAGGATGAGTCCCTATGACCCTGTCTACTGAAAGGTTCATATGGCTACAGATAAGGATGAGTCCCTATGACCATGCCTAGTGAAAGGTTCATATGGCTACAGATAAGGATGAGTCCCTATGACCAAGCCTAGTGAAAGGTTCATATGGCTACAGATAAGGATGAGTCCCTATGACCCTGCCTAGTGAAAGGTTCATATAGCTATAGATAAGGATGAATCCCTATGACCCTGTCTAGTGAAAGGTTCATATGGCTATAGATAAGGATACGTCCCTATGACCCTGCCTAGTGAAAGCTTCATATGGCTATAGATAAGGATAAGTCCCTATGACCATGCCTAGTGAAAGGTTCGCATGGCTATAGGCGATAGCCAGGTACAGGTTCATATGGCTATAGCTAGGGATAGGTCCCTATGATTATGGCTAGTCAAAGGTTCATAATGATTTAGGTAATGGTCAGAGGCAGATTCGTATGTCTATTGCTATGGATGGTTTTCTAGGGCCATGCCTAGTAGAAGGCTCATATGGTTATAGCTAGGGATAGGTCCCTATGATCATGGCTGGTCAAAAGTCCATATGGTTATAGCTGATGGTCAAGGACAGGTCCCTATACCTATGGCCAGAGATAGGTCCCTATGGTCATGACTAGTGAAAGGTTCATATGGTTATACTTTGTTATCCCTATGTCTATAGTAGAGCTAGGGGTAGGTTGATGGTCAGGGATAGTCCTACCGTTAAGCTAGAACAGGTTATTTTGACTGGGTTAGAGAGGTCCTTGACGTTATAGCTTGTAAGTAAGTAAGTATTTATTGACTATATCTTGAATATAAAATATACAACAATACATTACATACACAAATATCCAACAGGGAAAATACGGAATACAGCAAGAATAAACTCACATTATAGACGTACAGGTTATAACTCTATAAACAACAAGAACTCAATAAAAATTGAGTAGATACATTATGTACAGGTTATTTAGTTCTTTTTACAAAAATTGTAGTACTACTAAGAACCTCATTATCAGTTACACGTGTAGTCAGGCCCTATGACTCGCCAAGGTCTGGTCCTTATGACTAGGTAAAAGGTTGGTCCCTATGCCTTTACCTGAGGACTGGTCCTTATAGTGCAATTAGGGAAGGTCCTTGTCGCTAAGCTAAATGCAGGTCCGTGTGACTTTGCATGAGGACCGTCCCCTATATTTCAGCTAGGGACGGGTACCTGTCGCTAATCTAAAGGCAGGTCCCTATGACCTTACCCGAGGACCGTTCCTTATAACTAGGAACGGGTCCTTATAGCTAGGCAAAAGGTTGGTTCTAAAAGCTTTGCCTAGAGGACCGATCCGTACAGCGCAACTAGGGACAGGTCCTCACGGCTAAGCCGAACCTTGGGGCTATTTCCCTCGAACATGTCTCGCTTAAAATGCATGTAAACCATTTTGCTAGGGTAATTGCTTTACGGAGAATCTATCGGTTCTCTAACAGCATCATAGTCTCCTGGGTGAACGATGGATAGGTACCGCATTGGAAATGCACACAACGCGTACATTGAAATGATGGGTTCGCGCTTAAAGAGCAAGTATTTTAAAGGGCTACCTTTAACTCTTTCCGACCCATTTTGCACGAGAGTATACATAACGATTATTTATGACACTAAAGGAATATTGCAGTATGCAGAAATATCTCTGCGTCAAAATGGATAACTATGCTTTCCAAACTATTGACATTAAGATATATTGTACCGCATATATTGTTAATGCATTGTTTCAAGATGCTGCATAAATGCAAATAGAAAAACATACATGCAATGATTTCTCTACTCTAACAAAGTTATTTCAGTGTGTGTGTGTGTGTGTGTGTGTGTGTGTGTGTGTGTGTGTGTGTGTGTGTGTGTGTGCAGGTACACAGGTGTGTGTGTGTGTGTGTGTGTGTGTGTGTGTGTGTGTGTGTGTGCGGACTTAACATTAAGATTTCCTCTTAGTCTCAGGTTCTTTTTAAAACACTGTCTCCAGTAACGTAAGCTAGTCGAGTGTATACCACCTGATAATACACGAAGATGAAAATTCTCATTATTTACATACTGTTACCTACATCCAAACATGCATGCATGCCTATATACATACATACATACATACATACATACATACATACATACATACATACATACATACATACATACATACATACATACATACATACACACATACATACATACATACACACACATACATACATATGATACATAACACACATACATACATACATACATACATACATACATACATACATACATACATACATTTCTAATACTGTGTCAATAATACCGCATATAGTATCTTACGTGGTCTCACAGAAAAAAAACTTTATGGGGATTCCATCGGAGACGTTATGGAAAACAACTTTGCAAACGGGCAAATTCCACGTGGACATGTGATTAGATAGAGACTGCACTCTTTGACACTTCAGGGATTCACAACATTCCCACAGACAACAGCACTAAGTCTTAGCCAATAATAACAATCCGGTTTTGGTCAAACGGTCAGTTTAATCACGCAATAATGTGCAACTATGGTCTGAAGGGCTTTTTAGACGTTTCGGATGGGTGAGAGACGTCTAGATTGTGTCGTAATCACCGCTAATGTCCGAACAATTACTCCGCTTCAGACGCACTAATTTTTCCGTTGCTGAAATATTGTCCTGTGAAGACGGAAGATAAATATTGTTTAAACTCATCATCCCATTGCATCAATTGTTCGTGTCAAGTTGACCGTCGCTCCCAGACCAGATAGGGGGTAGTGGTTAGGGAGGGTCAGAATCCCCCTGGGGTAACAAAAACCCACCCACCCCTGCTAAAACAATAACACCGCTGAGGAGATCAAGCCGCGGCCAGACTGGGTGATTGGTGCGCTGTCTGTTATGCTAGGGACGTGCGGGGTTTTGGGTGGAGCTCCCAGATAATTTTAAGTTTATATAATTTACGGATAAGCCGGGTACTTAGGTATTAGCTGGAATGGCATAATGAGGGCGGTGCATCCAGGGCCCTCCCTATCACCACGGATTAGGGAATCCATTCAAGTGCCAATCCGGGCCGCCCCGGGAAACATGGCAGCCTGGAGGAGGGGGTTGGAGGAGAATATGGAGAAAGTGGGAAGGGGGGAGGAGAAAGGGGGGAAGGAGAAGTGGGAAAAAAGAGTAGGATGAGAGCGTTGAGGAGGGGATATAGAGATAAGTAAGAAAACCGTATGTATGACTAAGTGGGAGAAAATGAGAGGATGAGAGCATTGAGGAGGGGATATAGAGATAAGTAAGAAAACCGTATGTATGAAGTGGGAGAAAATGAGAGGATGAGAGCATTGAGGAGGGGATATAGAGATAAGTAAGAAACCCGTATGTATGAAGTGGGAGAGAATGAGAGGATGAGAGCATTGAGGAGGGGATATAGAGATAAGTAAGAAACCCGTATGTATGAAGTGGGGGAAAATGAGAGGATGAGAGCATTGAGGAGGGGATATAGAGATAAGCAAGAAAACCGTATGTATGAAGTGGGAGAAAATGAGAGGATGAGAGCATTGAGGAGGGGATATAGAGATAAGTAAGAAACCCGTATGTATGAAGTGGGAGAAAATGAGAGGATGAGAGCATTGAGGAGGGGATATAGAGATAAGCAAGAAAACCGTATGTATGAAGTGGGAGAAAATGAGAGGATGAGAGCATTGAGGAGGGGATATAGAGATAAGTAAGGACCGTATATATGAAGTTTATGAAAAGAGAGAATGAGAGGATGAGAGCATTGCGGAGAGGGAAAGAACGAGAAGGGAAGGGGGAAGAAAATGAGGGTGGAAGAGAAAACTGATTAAGGGTAGAAGGAGGGTGAAGAAGGATGATGTGGTAGGAGGGGGAAGGGATTGGGGAGAAGGAGGAAGAAAAGGAGGAGGAAGGGAAGGAAGAGGAAGAGGAAGAAAGGAAGAGGAGGTTGAGGAACAGGAGAGAAGGAAGAAAAGAAAAGGAAAATATCACAGCACAATCGCCCAGATGTATACATAAATGGACAAATAATCCAATCCCAAATATATGGAAATGATAAGCGAACTACCAATTCTATAGACTGCTTCGAAAATACTAGTCATATGCATCATTCATTTAAGTGCTGCTATACCTTAAATAAAAATTCGGAAGTTGAGTTAGTGATTCTGAAATAAAGTGTTCCTGAGTGGTAGTGCTTATGTATGCATAGGGATTAACATTGTATTGAAATATGCCACACAAACGTACCTCATCAGCGGTATCTGAATTACGAATTACATAATTGGCAATAAAGAGGGAAGTAATAAGATCATGTTCATTTCATCCTCGGCCATCTGCTCATGTCTAGGCGATCGATATCACGAAAGCTAATAATATCCGATTGAAACATGCATCACATTGGAATCCTGTTAGCCATTACGCATGGACCTATGGTCACATCTGTGTCCTGTGGGGACTCTCTCTCTCTCTCTCTCTCTCTCTCTCTCTCTCTCTCTCTCTCTCTCTCTCTCTCTCTCTCTATATATATATATATATATATATATATATATATATATATATATATATATATATATATATATATATATATATATATATATATATATATATATATATATATATATATATATATAAAACACCTTCCAGAAGGATATGCAATTCTGGCATTGACATGTATATACTTGCTTCTATAGCCATTAAAGGAAGACTTTTC
>OZ012687.1:27874928-27882428 GCA_963942565.1 Maea johnstoni
CATATTCAGCGTCATCAGGACAACGTATGTATGTATGCATGTATGTATGTATGTATGTATGTATGTATGTATGTATGTATGTATGTATGTATGTATGTATGTATGTATGTATGTATGTATGTATGTATGTATGTACATTGTATGTATATATGTATGTATATATATGTATGTATATATATATATATATATATATATATATATATATATATATATATATATATATATATATATATATATATATATATATATATATATATATATATATATATATATATATATATATATATATATATATATATATATATATATATATATATATATATATATATATATATATATACTCCTATATATATATATATATATATATATATATATATATATATATATATATATATATATATATATATATATATATATATATATATATATGTGTGTGTGTGTGTGTGTGTGTGTGTGTGTGTGTGTGTGTGTGTGTGTGTATGTAATATATGTATGTAGTAAACTTATATATATACATATATATATATATATATATATATATATATATATATATATATATATATATATATATATATATATATATATATATATATATATATATATACATATATATATATATATATATATATATATATATATATATATATATATATATATATATATATATATATATATATATATATATATATATATATATATATATATATATATATATATATAATATCATGTAATATCATTCATACTTCGCCTTTGTGATGTGTGAAGGCGTAATTGGGAGGGATAATGCAACAGGCGGCAGAACAGATTTAAAGAAAGTCTGAAGGCTGTAGTTCCTGCAATTGCCACCATGAGCGCTTTGAGCGTGCATTGGTTTCCTTCCAGTCGATAACTTAAGATAAATATAAACAGTCTTAATCTAAGTTAAATGACCAGAACGGTTATTAATACCTCTATACCTGATACTGCGCACGTGATATCTGAGTGAATTTTCCGTAAATAGTAAATCGGTTATTGCCCGGATCAATTCTCTAATCCCACCTATGTAAGTATGAATGGTATTACGATATGATCCGCACTGTATATAACTCTCTCCAGTTGGCAGGCATATCGCATCCTGTTTGATTAAACGATTTATCCAGTTCAAATCGGATATTAATCAAACAATGGTGCTGGAACTACTTTCTCTTTCACAATAAAACATATTCCTATAAGTTTTGCCAATATTTAGTTCGTAGCGGGAAGTGGATATTTTCCGTCGTGTGTAGGTCACCATGGAGAGACATAATCGGACAAAGGTTTGGCAAGGTGAACGAACGACTTGTTTATCAGGTTATTTTTATACAAACCTTTGGCATTACCTCCACCAAGTATTTTCACAAGAGGAAATATTATATAACTAATAGTTGTGGATTTACCTTTTCTTTATTGAAGAATCTTACAATTTGATATCCCCTTATTTTCAATTGTGTTCCCTTACATGTTTACTTCAGCATCCCACCACAGTATGTTCTTAGTGAGGTGCAAGTTCAATGTATATGTATAATTGTGTACATTATATTTATAGTCAATATATATACAATACAATACAATTGGGGGGGGGGGGTGTATGATTTTGGAAACCCCTTGTTTATTCCATACTGGTTGAGGATAAAGAGAACCCTGCCACATTGTGTCATTCCATGATTCATTAACCCCGTCTTATCCGGAGAACAAATATGGTATTACTTATATGAAGCTATCCTGGTAAAAAGATGATGTTTTGAGAAGTATTTCATTGAAGGTTGTTGATCTAGGTTGGTTAAACATTCCATTTCCAAATGCTGTTCATATAGTCCTCTGATAGAAGAGTTGTGTTTAGGTCTTGCAGACCACGTGTACACGCCAGACACTTGGGGTACTTGGCTAGTACCAATTCATGCTTAAACCATTCATACCTTGAGTTTAACTTCATTAGAGGGATTTTACCCTTATCACTCATTTACCCAAATATTACACGGTTTTTTAATATACTTCATTTCTTGTATCCTAATTCTTTAATTCTCCAGTATAATTTAATGAAGTCTACTGCTTGCTGAGGCAGCTGTGAGCATTAATGTTTTAAAATCAAATAATTATGTATGAGTTTGTACCGTAAGATACAGTCAAAAAGATACATACATACATACATACACACACATGCATACATACATACACACATACATACATACATACATACATACATACATACATACATACATACATACATACATACATACATACATACATACATACATACATACATACATACATACATACATACATACATACATACACACATACAAAGTATAGAGTATGTTTGATAGTCATTTAATATAGTATGAATGCTCTCTGTCAAGTGTGTGCCACTCTCTGTCCTTTACCATTACCAAGGAGCGGTATAATGTAATGTTCTTGCCACAGTAGGACTTTAGTCAAAAATGTGTCCTATGCTAAAAATGCTTCCATTGTCAAATGAAATTTTTTAATTTGGAATCATCATCAAAATTTACGTTGGACATCACTTGTATCGAAAGAAAATAGTATTTACCCTACCCAATAACTTATACCTGGGACTACCTGGCCATTAAGAACGGTCAAATAACTCTTTAACCCTTGTGCTGGTGGTGGCTAATTTGGCCAAAACAATGTGATGCAAAAAACCTAAAAATAACTGGAACCTTGGTACATGGATTATCATCTGAGTTTACTCAGTAAGAGCTATCCAATGAATACCAAGATGATAAGGTTTAGATATTTTTTACAAATCTTTGTGTCCTCATGTGCTTCGGGCGAAAGTAGCCTCAGCATTGGAAGGGTTACGAGAGAACAACGAGGCCTAAAAAGGAGAAAAACACAGCCATATACTAGAACATGTCAGGTGCTTTAGACAAGTAGCTATAGGGCAGTAGAGTGACGTCGCCCCAAAAGGACCTCTAGGTGGAGAGACGGTGAAGGTCTGACCCTTGGCTATCAGACAGAGACGTCGTAAACATGTTTACTTGTCCACTACCCGTTTTATCTCACATCTCACAATTCATATCTGACCGGTCAACCCTAACATGATTTTTCTGCACCATTGACAATGAGCGGAATGTGTTGTTTACCTGTTTTGCAGACTGGCGATGCTGGGGGTATTGAATAGGGAGGGTTATTTCAGTAAAGTTAACTGCCTGGGAATGAACATGGAATGTATTGTTGCGGCTGATTAATCGCATAAAGTGTAGGGTACAGTAGATAAAACCAACTCGGCTGCGACAAGCTGGGTGCATCAGGCTTGAACCCTCTTAACCCTTATGCTGCTGGCGGCAAATTTTACCAATACAAAATTAGGCAGGAAACCTGGAAAATGACTTAAAGCCTGGTACACGAGTACTCATCTGAGAGCACTCAGAGAGAGCTATCCAATGAATACCTACATGACAGGGTGTAGACGGATTTTTTTTTGAATATTTGCGTCATTGTGCTTTGGATGAAAGTAGCCTTAGCATTTGGAGGGTTATCCCTTCCAATGCTGGGCTACTTTACTTCTTAGGCACAAGATCACAGCATCTTCAAAATCAATCTAAACCCTCTCAAATAGGTACTCATTTGAAAGAGCATGCTGAGTCCTCTCGGATGAGTACCTGTGAGTCAGATTTTCGGTGATTTACGAGGTATATTCGCATCATTTTGTTTTGATCAAATAAGCCACCAGCAGTAAACGGGTTAAAGACTTAAATCATCAGACCCTTGCCCCTCTCTTAGCCAAATGGCACACAAGGGGTCATAGGAATAGGGGCACGTCTTTTTGATCAATATCGCTATGAATGTCTGCAAAGGTTTTAGTGCAGAGTGGTACACTCTTATATTCATTGACTGCAAAATGCATAGCAAAAGTAAAATGCAGACAGAACAAAACTAGAACAAAAACGATAAGGTTAATTTGCATGAATGCAAAACGTTAAAGAAGTACTGATAATATTTTTATGTATGGTGTCATTTTAAAGACGTGACTGTACATATACAAAGTGCCATCTAAAAAGGTCTAGAGTAAAAGCTTAAAGCAAAGGAGCTAATGTGTTAATTTGCATTTTACAATTTAAAGAAGCTCTCCCTGTCTTCTTAGTAGTAGTAGTAGTAGTAGTAGTAGTAGTAGTAGTAGTAGTAGTAGTAGTAGTAGTAGTAGTAGTAGTCTCGAGAATGCAATTCCCATGAAGCCAAGTACTTTTACTGCTTATTGCTTACTGGATGCAAAATAGATAGCTGTCACTACTGTGATGCATATAAACGTGCGCGAGCTTTTCTATATGTATATCCTTTGGGCAGCAGTAGTAGTAGTAGTAGTAGTAGTAGTAGTAGTAGTAGTAGTAGTAGTAGTAGTAGTAGTAGTAGTAGTAGTAGTAGTAGAAGTAGTAGTAGTAGTAGTAGTAGTAGTAGTAGTAGTAGTAGTAGTAGTAGTAGTAGTAGTAGTAGTAGTGGTAGTAGTAGTAGTAGAAGTAGTAGTAGTAGTAGTAGTAGTAGTAGTAGTAGTAGTAGTAGTAGTAGTAGTAGTAGTAGTAGTAGTGGTAGTAGTAGTAGTAGAAGTAGTAGTAGTAGTAGTAGTAGTAGTAGTAGTAGTAGTAGTAGTAGTAGTAGTAGTAGTAGTAGTAGTGGTAGTAGTAGTAGTAGAAGTAGTAGTAGTAGTAGTAGTAGTAGTAGTAGTAGTAGTAGTAGTAGTAGTAGTAGTAGTAGTAGTAGTAGTAGTAGGAGGAGGAGGAGGAGGAGGAGGAGGAATAGTAGGGGTAGGAGGGTGAGGAGGAGTAGGAGTAGTAGAAGTAGTAGCAGTAATATACCGACGGTGGCCTGGAATATTCTGAGAAAAACAACACAGTGAAACAAGGACAATCTTGCTTCGGTATTTGGCATTTGGGGGTTCAGTACATGACAGTCCTGCAAAATGGGAAATACACCTTAAGGAAAGAAAGAGGATTCAATCTCAGCATGGCATGCGTTCAATGCACACGGTGTTTCAGTTATAGGGTTTCTAATTTCCACGCATATTGTTTTAGTGTTTAAATGGGTTTGTTAAGCTATTCTCATAACATGGCTGGCTTAAGGCATGACCACCTATCGTTATAGGAACCTCTTAGGTTGGCGGGCAGGGTCTTATGTGAACATAGACTCAGCCCACCTGAATAGCTTACTTAGCTCATTCATGCCTAGCAGACACCTTAACAGACTATGTGCAGTAATACCTTTTAAAACACCTAGAACACACAGACTAACAACATGATTAAACCAGAGTAAATGGTTTTGTTATGGTAAGTAGTGGTATGCTGCAATACATAAGTTAAAGATTTTACAAAGATAATGAAATTAGATTAAACAATATGTAAGTAGTTATGGTAAGTAGTTGTGGTATTTTAAATTGCTGCAATATACAATTTGAAAATCATACGAAAATACAGTAACTAAATGCAACACCAATTAAACATAATGTCTATTACTAAATGTACAGAAGTGAGAAAAAAGCAACCCTTCCTTAACCCATTAACGGTTAAGCAGCCTAGCTATTTTTGTAAATTCTTGCAGGCAAATGCATATTTTGGAAAATAATTGATGGAGAAATCTTCATTATGACATTACTAACAACTCTCCTTCCGATAGTTCATCTTTATTCAAAAATTAGAGTCAAAAGTATCAGAAATCTAGACGACAATTTCTGGAGGAACAGCATTTTGGGTTAATGGCCTAACCAACCCATACCTAGACTAGTACCCATACATCTAAAGAGACGATACCTTTTGAAGTAGAATAGATAGTAGAAGTTCATCAGAACGGAATCAATGATTGGCATGCTTATATGCCCATATAAGGACCCACTAGGGTGCAGAGTGGGTTAAGGTCAAATCGTGCTTACTTTATTTACACGAGGGGTGTGAAATCGGGTTATTCAAATAGTTGCACTCGAGAACTTGGCAGGGTTAACGGGTACTTTTTGAGAAAAAGGTTAAAAGGTAGTACACATTGTCTCTGAGAGTTTCGTCAAGTCATACATATTTGTTATTCGATACGCTGATTATAACATATGTTATAACATCTAACATATGTTATAATAACTTATAACATATGTTAACAAGCTACAAGCCTCCTCTCCAGTCTGGTTCATGATATGTAATGTATGTTCAAAATTGAGTCTATGCATTAATACAAATACTTGCTTTCCACAGTATGATTGGAGATAAAGGACCTTAAGGCAGCAGGTAGTGTAGATGGTAAGGCCCGCCGTACCTGCGGTACCAGTCTGCCACCTGTGCTACGCACTAGCCATGCCCTGTGTATGTGTGTTCATCCCGACGAGCGGGTAGTCGCATTCGTCTATATCTGGACACTATCATCCGCTTATTACTTTTGATCTTTCCACGAGGATAGTAGTAGCAGCATACTTCTGTCCGTATTTGGGGTGATTGTCGAACCACTTGCTCTCCCAAAATGCCCTCCTCTCGAATGAATTCATTTCACAAATATCGAACTTCCGAGGACACTATCTGATTAATTTGGATTGTACGATATATTGATTGTTGTCAAACCATCTCATATATACACACACACACACAAACATATATATATATATATATATATATATATATATATATATATATATATATATATATATATATATATATATATATATATATATATATATATATGTGTGTGTGTGTGTGTGTGTGTGTGTGTGTGTGTGTGTGTGTGAGTGTGTATTTTCGACAAGTATAATGTACAGCCGTATTGCCACATACACTAAATTTGCTAAAAGTTAGAGATTAGACAAAGTAAACGTCTCTGAGCACACAGCAATTACTTAAACCAACGCAGACATGAGACGGCTGATTGCAATTCTGGCTCTAGCAACGTCAAAACAAGGCGTTCTTTGTGGTTTAGGATTAGGCACCTTTTTTACGACTGCCCATCAAGAAAGAAGACGAATTAGATAAGTGGGCCTCTCATCCTGCGCCGACCAGATTGCTGATATTGGTAGAGGGTATTGCACTTAGTGACCATTTGGGGAGCCTTGCTGGCACCTTAGGATAAGCCCTGTTTTCATAACAACCAAAGTTTTCCCTAGATGGTGGTAAAAGATCAAACCCTGGGTATCCACCCTTCCTCGCCATTGTAACCACACTAATAGCCTAATGGGTAAGAGTACAATGAACAGCCTTACCACGCAATACCTCTAAACAAGTCTCGTCTAAAATTGGTGTAATGAGAGGTAAATGGCAATTAGGGAATTAAGGTTTTGTGTGATAAAGGGAGATGGTATCTATATGATTGGACTGGTATTGCAGGTCAATGACTCGTATTGAACAAATGGACATGTTTTCCCCTAACCTTGGGAACCATCCTGATGTGCTATTTTGATAGACATGCCAAACTAACACATCAACACACACCCAAACCCACCCACACACACACACACACTGATGACCAAGATAAAACAATCTTATCAATATGCTTTATAAAATG
>OZ012687.1:27889928-27894928 GCA_963942565.1 Maea johnstoni
CATATGGTTATAGCTAGGGATAGGTCCCTATGATAATGGCTGGTCAGAGGTCCATATGGTTATAGCTGATGGTCAGGGACAGGTCCCTATACCTATGGCCAGAGATAGGTCCCTATGGTCATGACTAGTGAAAGGTTCATATGGTTATACTTTGTTATACCTGGTGGCCAGGGACATATCCCTATGTATATAGTATAGCTAGGGGTAGGTTGATGGTCCCGGACAGTCCTACCTTTATTAAAGCTAGAACAGGTTATTTTGACTGGGTTAGAGAGGTCCTTGGCGTTATAGCTCGGGGCCAGGCCCAATGACTCGCCAAGGTCTGGTCCGTATGACTAGGTAAAAGGTTGGTCCCTTTGCCTTTACCTGAGGACTGGTCCTTATAGTGCAATTAGAGACAGGCCCTTGTCGCTAAGCTAAAGGCAGGTCCGTGTGACTTTGCATGAGGACCGTCCCCTATATTTCAGCTAGGGACTGGGTCCCTGTCGCTAATCTTAAGGCAGGTCCCTATGACCTTACCCGAGGACCGTTTCTTATAACTAGGAATGGGTCCTTATAGCTAGGCAAAGGGGTTGGTTCTTATAGCTTTGGCTGAGGACCGATCCATACAGCGCAACTAGGGACAGGTCCTCACGGCTAAGCCGAACCTTGGGGCTATTTCCCTCGAACATGTCTCGCTTAAAATGCATGTAAACCATTTTGCTAGGGTAATTGCTTTACGGAGAATCTATCGGTTCTCTAACAGCATCATAGTCTCCTGGGTGAACGATGGATAGGTACCGCATTGGAAATGCACACAACGCGTACATTGAACTGATGGGTTCGCGCTAAAAAAGCAACTATTTTAAAGGGCTGCCTTTAACTCTTTCCGACCCATTTTGCACGAGAGTATACATAACGATTATTTATGACACTAGAGGAATATTGCAGTATGCAGAAATATCTCTGCGTCAAAATGGATAACTATGCTTTCCAAATTATTGACATTAATATATATTGTACCGCATATATTGTTAATGCATTGTTTCAAGATGCTGCATAAATGCAAATAGAAATACATACATGCAATGATTTCTCTACTCTAACAAAGTTATTTCAGTGTGTGTGTGTGTGTGTGTGTGTGTGTGTGTGTGTGTGTGTGTGTGTGTGTGCGGACTTAACATTAAGATTTCCTCTTAGTCTCAGGTTCTTTTTAAAACACTGTTTCCAGTAACGTAAGCTAGTCGAGTGTATACCACCTGATAATACACGAAGATGAAAATTCTCATTATTTACATACTGTTACCTACATCCAAACATGCATGCATGCCTATATACATACATACATACATACATACATACATACATACATACATACATACATACATACATACATACACACACACATACATTTGATACATAACACACATACATACATACATACATACATACATACATACATACATTTCTAATTCTGTGTCAATAATACCGCATATAGTATCTTACGTGGTCTCACAGAAAAAAACTTTATGGGGATTCCATCGGAGACGTTATGGAAAACAACTTTGCAAACGGGCAAATTCCACGTGGACATGTGATTAGATAGAGACTGCACTCTTTGACACTTCAGGGATTCACAACATTCCCACAGACAACAGCACTAAGTCTTAGCCAATAATAACAATCCGGTGTTGGTCAAACGGTCAGTTTAATCACGCAATAATGTGCAACTATGGTCTGAAGGGCTTTTTAGACGTTTCGGATGGGTGAGAGACGTCTAGATTGTGTCGTAATCACCGCTAATGTCCGAACAATTACTCCGCTTCAGACGCACTAATTTTTCCGTTGCTGAAATATTGTCCTGTGAAGACGGAAGATAAATATTGTTTAAACTCATCATCCCATTGCATCGATTGTCCGTGTCAAGTTGACCGTCGCTCCCAGACCAGATAGGGGGTAATGGTTAGGGAGGGTCAGAATCCCCTGGGTTAACAAAAACCCACCCACCCCTGCTAAAACAATAATACCGCTGAGGAGATCAAGCCGCGGCCAGACTGGGTGATTGGTGCGCTGTCTGTTATGCCAGGGACGTGCGGGGTTTTGGGTGGAGCTCCCAGATAATTTTAAGTTTATATAATTTACGGATAAGCCGGGTACTTAGGTATTAGCTGGGATGGCATAATGAGGGCGGTGCATCCAGGGCCCTCCCTATCACGACGGATTAGGGAATCCATTCAAGTGCCAATCCGGGCCGCCCCGGGAAACATGGCAGCCTGGAGGAGGGGTTTGGAGGAGAATATGGAGAAAGGGGGAAGGGGGGAGGAGAAAGGGGGAAGGAGAAGTGGGAAAAAAGAGTAGGATGGGAGCGTTGAGGAGGGGATATAGAGATAAGTAAGAAAACAGTATGTATGAAGTGGGAGAAAATGAGAGGATGAGAGTATTGAGGAGGGGATATAGAGATAAGTAAGAAAACCGTATGTATGAAGTGGGAGAAAATGAGAGGATGAGAGCATTGAGGAGGGGATATAGAGATAAGTAAGAAAACCGTATGTATGTAGTGGATGAAAAGAGAGGATGAGAGAATTGAGGAGGGGGAAAGAACGGGAAGGGAAGGGGGAAGAAAGTGAGAGGGTGAAGGAGAAAACTGATAAAGGGGCGAAGGAGGGTGAAGAAGGATGAGGGGGAAGGGATTGGGGAGAAGGAGGAAGAAAAGGAGGAGGAAGAGAAGGAACAGGATGAGGAAGAAAGGGAAGAGGAGGTTGAGGAACAGGAGAGATGGGGGAAAAGAAAAAAAGGCAAATCTCACAGAACAATCGCCCAGATATATAAATAAATGGACAAATAATCCAATCCCAAATATATGGAAATGATCAGCGAACTACCAATTCTATAAATTGCATTCGAAAAATACTAGTCATATGCATCATTCATGCTGCTACACCTTTAATAAGAATTCGGAAGTTGAGTTAGTGATTCTGAAATAAAGTGTTCCTGAGTGGTACTGCTTATGTATGCATAGGGATTAACATTGTATTGAAATCTGCCACACAAACGTACCTCATCAGCGGTATCTGAATTACGAATTACATAATTGGCAATAAAGAGGGAAGTAATAAGATCATGTTCATTTCATCCTCGGCCATCTGCTCATGTCTAGGCGATCAATATCACAAAAGCTAATAATATCCGATTGAAACATGCATCACATTGGAATCCTGTTAGCCATTACACATATGGACCTATGGTCACATCTGTGTCCTGTGGGGACTCTCTCTCTCTCTCTCTCTCTCTCTCTCTCTCTCTCTCTCTCTCTCTCTCTCTCTCTCTCTCTCTCTCTCTCTTTACACACACACACATATATATATATATATATATATATATATATATATATATATATATATATATATATATATATATATATATATATATATATATATATATATATATATGTATATATATATATATATATATATAATTATATATAACACCTTCCAGAAGGATATGCACTTCTGGCGTTGACATGTATGATACTTGCTTCTATAGCCATTAAAGGAAGTTTTTTTCTGTATTTCAGATATCACATGACTTAACCAGGAAAGTGCAGTTCCAATCCAAGTGCATCACTAATCGATTCTTCGTAAGTTTTAGGTCTGCCAACCAAGACCTCCGCGCCCTCCAGTCCCAAACCCCACAGATGCACGAGGCTCTTACCTCCACCTTCAGGAGATCTGCCGGTTGGGATAGTAGAATAGGTGGCGCTACCAGTACCGTTAGGCGTACGAACCTCGCTGGAACGCACACATGGTCAAGTCAAGTTTAAAGGTCTCTTCTCAGAACTGAAAGGAACGGACACCCCCCCCCCCCCCCTCACACACACACACCCTTCCTCCCCTATGCCCCAGAAAAAATAAACACAAGAATTTAAAGCCATTGCAACACCCAAAAAGCACCTCGGCCGGTTAGGAGTTTTATAGGTGGCGCTCGGAGTACTGCGGAGATCTCGCGGGAAGACGTGTGTGGTGGGTTGTTCCCGCGTGTTCCCACGCTGTTAGCTGTCCAGTGGAGATAGTATCCATGCGGGCATGTGGTGATAGGACGAGATAGCGGGGTGGAGAGGCACGCGGGCTCTACTCTGTTTTGTCTGGGGTTAGGGTGCAAGGGCACGACCAGACATATGACTTACTAATAGGGGGAGGGGTAGTACTGGACTGCAGTCCGTTACCAGCTGGTCTGGATAGTGTTATGGCCGAAAATAACGTTATCACTAACTAAACATAGCATTCAATTATGTGCATGCATACATACATACATACATACATACATACATACATATATACATACATACATACATAAACACAGGGAATACGTCTATTTCACGGAGGCAAAATTAATGTTTTTATCATCGCAAAATTTGAGTTTACATGGACAGCAATTTTTGAAAGTGAGTCATAGCTATGACATGATATGCCTATATGTCTACTCTGACAATTATCGGTATAATTGCTCTATGGGGATTTCGATACACACGAGGTGTCCCTCTAAAGAGGCACAGGTCGATAGTTCGCTCTTGGCTTGACATTCTCAAGGTGTCCTTGGGTTCTGTGGTTTATGGGTAGTAGTAAAGTGTCGTTGATACTCGACCCATGAACCAGGGAAGAATGGGTCCCATTATACACCACCTGCAAAGTGATTCCTCTGTATAGTTATATTCAAACATTTGAAATATAACCAAGTGAAAGATCAATATGGCTTCTAATTCGACACAGCAGAATGTATGATGGATGGACCCAAGCTTGTACACTGAACACCGAAAAGTGCCACACCCCCCTTCGGAGAACATCGGTGTTTCCATATCAAGTCACCGATACCAATGCATCGTCTCCGAAAACAATCGAGGTGGTACAGCATTTGTAACTGAGGCATTCCCGAAATGCATACCGTATCCGTGTGAACCTGACCCTGTGCTCGGTGAGAGATAGGGTTAATTCAAAGGTCAATTACTGTGTCAAGAACCTTGTCAG
>OZ012687.1:27899928-27904928 GCA_963942565.1 Maea johnstoni
GAGACAACGCGCAGCAACTAGGAATTTAATACAAGGAATATTCGTTGCCTTAGGATGCTGTTAAGTGGGCATGGTGAATACAAGAAATACATGTCGTTAATCACATTGTAAGAAAATCGATCTACGAATCCGATATTATGAAATGACGATCATATCATAATTTGCGTAATCCCTATTCTTATGCATCCTGTATCCTTGAATGAGATTGCATTGTTTCAAACAAGCAAGCAATCACCGCCTTGATCTCGGCCTACGTGGCTACGTCTAAGATTAGGTAAGGGGATTATACCTCCATAACGTGGCCATTAAGTGCTAATCTGCAGATAATCTGACAATGTTTACCCTCTACGCCCCGAGGCTTTGATATCCAAAACGACAACGCCTGTGTGTATGTATCTCTATTGCTTGTGAACAGTGTCTCAAAATATATATTATACAAATGCAACGATTATAAACGTATTAGTGTAGATAAAACTCTTAAGTAACATAGAAATGCAGAAACTGATCAAACAGTACATCTAATATGTACCTATACTGACTGTGAACTGTGTCTCAAAATATATTATACAAATACAGAAAGTATAAAGGTGTCAGTGTACATAAGCTCTTAGCCCTTCCAATGCTCAGGTTACTTTCGTCCAAAGCACACGGACACAAAGTTCTATAAAAACATTCTAACACCGTCATGTTAGTATTTATTCGATAGTTTTAGTCAGGTATTCTCTGATGAATACCCACATGCCAGGGTTTCAGTCATTTTTCAGGCTTTTTGCGCCATTTTGCATTGGCCAAATTAGCCACGAGCAGCATATGGGTTAAGTACCACGGAAATACAGAAACTGATCAAACAGAAGATCTTCAACTTATTAATGTGCATAAAACCCATAATAATTTAGTGAACCAAGGTAACATAAATCCTTATAATAAACACAGGGACACTCTCTTCTATATATACCATCTTGTCCTCCAGCAGCTAGTATTGCTGTAAATGAAACACCTCTAGCTTCATTAGAGAGTGAGAAAACTGTCACCAAGCCAACGAGTGAATGCATTAACAATGAGAATATCCAATGCTTTGTTCTCAATATCTGGACATGGTCCACATCTGGGGTTAGCAACGCACATAACTGCATAGAAATGAACTATATAGACATATTGCTACTAAATGCGGACTTGTGAACACTTAGAAAATAGAAATACAGCCAATAAAACACTTTCCACAAAAACACTTCCGCAGAATGGTTTGTGTGTGGGTATTCACGTTGGAAATGAACACTTGTTAAACACATCATCCTCTTAAAAGCACGTGTATGTAAACACTTAGAAGTACGCGTCAGGTGGTTGTACGCGGAGTGCGGTGGCGGAACATGACTTACATTGTAATAACAGCATCAATGCAATCTTGCATTATGCACTACATCCCCTTTTCTTTAATCCTCTCTTATGTTATTTTGTTCTAATCTCACGTGTATCCCTCATATTACTGTTTGCATTCCCTTATATCGTCGGATATAGTCAATAAATATACATACATACACCACTCGGAAACAAAACCAAGTCAGCTGTACTGCATTGATTTCTGCATGCACTATATAGCAAATTCAGCGAGATGTAGAACAATTTACAAGAATTCGACACACATTGAATATCGACATTCTTGCTTTGAGATTCATATTTTTATTTAGTCACAGACCGTGCCTAAACCAATACCGTGACAACAGATGTATTGTGTGTTTATTTTGCTATGCGCCATCAAGCGGATTCCTAGAAAACAATACAATAGATAACAATAGATAACAATCCGAATACACACAGGTGACGCAGGTGACAATACTACTCACAGGTTGCAAAAAGGTGTCTACCTATTCTGCACACATTGAGTATGGACCACGATCTCCACTTTCCACGTAAAAAGTTACAGACCATGTCAAATCGCCCAGCAAGGCGTAAGAAACACCTGTCAAGTCGACCATGCTTCACGTAGTAGATTCGTAGAAACAGAACCATATAAAACAAAGTCAACCTGACAGTTACTGTTGGTGAGCATGTCTAAAATATCTATACGGAGAATGCTTTTTGTAGGGAACAATACCGAGTAAACAGAGGACATAGTGAATGCCACATGGAGTAGAAGCCAAGCTATGTATGTATGTATGTATGTATGTATGTATGTATGTATGTATGTATGTATGTATGTATGTATGTATGTATGTATGTATGTATGTATGTATGTATGTATGTATATATATATATATATATATATATATATATATATATATATATATATATATATATATATATATATATATATATATTATATATATATATATAAATATATATACATCTAATGAAATCATAGACTAATAGCTAGTTTAATGATGTGCTAGAAATGTGATTTGTAGTTATCGTCATTGCGTATGAGGGTAGAGTGTGGATAATACCGCCCTGCTGTGTCGACCTATCTGCTTTTAGATTAGCTTCTAGTCTATATTTAAACTAATATTATAGATTGCTTTAATTTTGAAGTTTCGTCCATTGGGTCGAACTTTTGAACTTTCTATGCCTGCGTGGTCGCTTGGATCGGTCAAGGCCACGATATGTGAGTATCTATTTCTACGCGTCACCGGTTTTATTGCCATTGCTGATAAGACATGTAGAGGTTCACATATTGGTGTACATACCAGTTAACATACTGGTACAGGTAGTCGTGAGTGACCCACAGGTGTGTGATGAGAGTTTCAGAGTGTTGGTAAATAGCCAGAACAATGAAGTCCCCTGCCATGATAATAGGTTAGATAAGTGCCTTTACGAAGAATATCAGCCCTTCCTTTTGAAAAGAAAAAAGAGCCAAGTACCAACGCCGTGATTTGTCCTTTTACATAAGACAAAGACATTCATGGCAGCTTGGCCTGCGCACTTCGTAACTAATTAAAGGTGTTGATGAGAGCAGCTCTTATGAGTACAATTACTCGTCACCAACATCATTCATTGTGAGTGGATAGCAAGCTGTGAAAAGAGTTACCTTAGATGCACTTCCGTTTTCTCCCCACTGGTCCAGGTGCTACTGTATGTGATTAGCCCATACAAGCCATTAGCAGCCAACAACAACTGCCTGACTATTATGAGGGTATCTCTCTACACCAAATATTAAGGCAGGCCACTGAAGCTTTAATACGCGAAACATCACATTGTGACTTGGATAGTGTGGTACAACTGATTAACATTTTGAATTTGTGACCTCCTATTATACATCCTAGCAAAGCAAACTGCAGCATATTTCTTAGAGACATCTTCTGGAATATCACTCTAAGTTGCCAGATTCCAGCAAGTTCGATGAACTGTACGTGGATATTAATAAGTTGCTATCTGTAAATTAAAACTAGTATTTCTCAAAGCGTGAACATTTCAGAATGAAATGTACCTCATCTTCTACCTCCCTATTCTGTTGGGTGTTCCTCAACTAAGTTTTGTGGCCACCTACCTTTAGCATCATAAAGGCTATGACAAACTCTCAGGTGAATGAATATCTTATTATAACTGAGGGAATATGATAAAAGACAAGAGAGCGATGTTCTGAATATTTGAACAACTGAGAGTTAAACTGTGTTTGCCCATTTGACTGATGGCTGACCTTTACCCTTCCAATGCTAAGACTACTTTCGTTCAAAGCACAAAAACGTAAAGGTTTTTGAAAACCATCATGTTGTATTCATTGGAATAGCTCCGCTGTGCCAGGGTTTCATTTTCCATTTTTTGCGTCATTTTGCATTGGCCAAATTAGCCACCAGCATGATAAGGGTTAGATCATAGATAGGAGATGCCCTCAGTTCCCAGATGAGCCTAGTGCTGACTGTGATGCCCTGGCACCCTCATCACCTGTTGTTTCTGCTGCTGCTGTGACACCCCTCCACCCACCTGCCCAGGTGAGGCTGATTAGTCCTGTTAATTAAGACCCGCATCAGGAGGCGCGCCCAGGTCGCTCAGGTTGTTTTCACATGGCACAGGTGACTGGATGGATGGTGACCGGAGTGAGTCAGCTGGGGATGTGGACATTTGGGGGAGGCACAATAATAACAACTGGGGACCACGCGGGTGTCTCTGATATTGTTATGTTTGGGTTGATCATGGACGCCCATAGTTAAATTCGGTTAAGTATGTGAGTAATATGTATGTATGTATGTATGTATGTATGTATGTATGTATGTATGTATGTATGTATGTATGTATGTATGTATGTATGTATGTATGTATGTATGTATGTATGTATGTAGGTGTATGTGACCTCGTGATAGGAGCTAGTTGGTCTCCTCGATGGAGTTGTCACGGCAACTAATTCCACCAAAAAATAACTCCAGTTATAAAAGAACAGAAACCCAGTTAGTTATTTCCTCTATTAATATTGTCTTCTACATGTATGTGTACGCTAAAAATGACACGTGTGTTTACGTACATTACTCCATTATGAACAAAAATATTTATTTCTCTGAAATGCTTAATGTCACAGAGAATGTTATTTTAGTTCAAGCTTGCGTAGGATACATTCAACTCCCTTTGGTAGTGAGAGATCGTACAAGATAAAAGGATGGCCACGAATAGAATTGTGAAGCGAAGCCCAGCTGTTTCATTTCATAATATTATTCCAAAGGTTGATCAACTAGTGGTTCAGCCTATGATTACTCTTTTATCGGGCAACGACCTCAATCGATGGAACTCGTCCCACACCAGGGCTTCGAACTGAAATAAAAGGGTTGGAACAACACATGCGTCTGTGAGGATTGGTTAGGTACCCTAATCCGGTCCAAAATATGAAAATGTGTAAAAACTTGGAATCATAGTTTCTGGTGACTTGATACGAACTTGACAAAATGAATGACAACGAGGAGGACGTGTAGATATATTGATGTCAATAATTAGATTGACATACACATACATCTATCTTTCCCTATATCTTTATATGCATCAATCTTTATTAGTATGTTTTGTCTCTATCCATTTATACA
>OZ012687.1:27908952-27958952 GCA_963942565.1 Maea johnstoni
AATCTGGAAATACCTCTAGGTGGTTTAGGTGGTACTGACATTTAGGTTGATAAAAAACATATTTACGTATTATACCAGCAATGTTTACATATACAGTGATACCCCCTATATGTATATGTATATATATATATATATATATATATATATATATATATATATATATATATATATATATATATATATATATATATATATATATATATATATATATATATATACTAAGTATGTATGTATGTATGTATATATATATATATATATATATATATATATATATATATATATATATATAGAGAGAGAGAGAGAGAGAGAGAGAGAGAGAGAGAGAGAGAGAGAGAGAGAGAGCTGTTAAATAATTGACTGATGCTGGTGTTGGCACGATTATAAGGTATCAGGAAATTTGATAAGAATACAATGTGTCCAAATCACAGTACAGGGTACGGGAGTTTAGGGTACACACCACTTCATGAATCCTGAACTACATGCATGGATGTGAGTTGATGGGGTAGTACCCGTCGATCACGGGAAGCATGTGATGAGGCATCTGGGGCTATATTCCTTTGAAACGTACACGGCATTGTTTGGGGGAATAACTGGGAACCACGTGGTTGAGGTAGAGGACACAACAATGTACCGACAAGCACGTGGTGAAATATTTGGTACAACATGCTCCTGTTAGAGTTGAAGCATTGGGGGTCGTAATCAAATACATATATATATATATATATATATATATATATATATATATATATATATATATATATATATATATATATATATATATATATATATATATATAATTATATATATATATATATATATATATATATATATATAATATATATATATATATATATATATATATATATATATATATATATATATATATATATATATATATATATGTGTATATGTGTGTGTGTGTGTGTGTGTGTGTGTGTGTGTGTGTGTGTGTGTAAGGCAGCAAAACAATAACTGAGCCAGAGGGAGCAACAGTTCAAAGGAAATGTATCTAGCTACAAGCATACTACTCGGGGAAAACCATCCTCGTGAAGGTACGCGTGTGCTCGGGAATGGAGTACTACTGATTTGTACCGAGACCACGTGGTCGGGATGTAGGGAATACTTCTAATTGATAGCACGTTGTGAGGGTGTACATTTCTCTTTGCAAATTCCTAAATGAACCAAGGTATTTCACACACACACACACACACACACACACAGAGGAGACAATCCCATAGTGCATGATCAGCGCAACGAATCCTTGGATCGCTCGGTCTGATCTTCTTTGGACCTTAATAACATCTGTCTGTCTGTCTTCCTGTCTGTCTGTCTGTCTGTCTGGCTTCAGTAGAAGTAAATGGAAAATTGGCACAAGTGTCAGTATGGAGTACAATAGAAGGGGTTCGGTTTCAATCATCATGAAAAGGACGTACTCCAATTATTTGAATGAGTCTTCTCTGACTCCCAAGGCATACCTTTAATCAAGCTACCGTAATTCCTCATGAAGTGATCCTCTTCTTTAAAAAATCCTTTCTCCTTCTATGCTGTACATATAATGCTTGCCTAAAGACTCATTGCACCCCTATCCCTCGGTTCTTTTTAGAACGCACCCTTCCATTGGTATACTTGATTCGTAGGACACTTACATCTAAACCCCCCCCCCCCCTACACTGTACCCTGTAGGATAATAGGGGGCGTTGAAGAGGGGTTGTTGTCAAATAAATCATGGCCAGCATCTTAGGGCATGGGGTGCTTTTTTCTATCTTATCACGGGGCGTCGTTGAACACCTGCGCACGCTTGTGGTATTGTTTACCTGTGGGTGTTTGGTATGCCCGATATGGGTTCGGGTATGATTAGCCAACAGCTGAGCGAATGCCGATAGGGGTAGGGTAAAGGTGCACCCCCAGAGAAGACGCCACGCTTGGCTGACGGACACGCAGCCGCCACGCGACTCTTTAAGTCGAGCAGGTGCGAGCGCTGAAAGGGAACTTAAAGACACACACTTTAAGTCGATACCCGACCTGACATGCTCGTCTACATACACGTGGCCCTTACCCATCCCTCACCCCAAACGTAGGGCAGCACCTCGAGCTAGGGGAGTGCAAAAAGACGTCTCTATTCATATTACTACGCACCTGCTCACTTGCGGGTACAGAAAGAGTTCAAAGGTTCGAGGAACACCCTTTACAATAAGTTCAACATGTTGATTTCTTGAAAGAATTGTCACTGTCCATAATATTGCTAATGAGGTAAACAATAACAAAAACAAGTACCCCCCTTTTAAAGAACGAACCCCCCAAACATACACCTTGGATGCGAGGTCCAGGGTTCTCGAAACCCCTTTTCAATTTGAAACACTGTCTACGAAACCACTTTGCAATTTGAAATACCGGTTGCCGTGCTAAAGATTGTTATTTTCGTTGGTTTTGCTTAAAACCAGTAGGCAAGAACAATTCTGCCATAAAACAAACTCTCCACCCACCCCATCCCTAATATAGAACGAACCCCCTTAACAGAAATCCTGGAGGCTGGCGGATTTTAACCCCATTGCAATTTGAATGGTGCTTCTCTTGCTAGAAAACGTTACTTTCTGTACTTTTACTTAAAACAATAGGTTAGATCAACTTTCCCATAAAACAAACTCCCCCGCACACCCCCACCTCCTAATACAGAACTAGCCCCCTCAACAGAAATTTGGATCCGCCCATGCGGGAGCAGGTACACTTAGAGTCATCTTAGACTAGTATACTATACTACACCACTAAAATGGTACAGTTCTTTGACTTAGGTTAGTTATAGAATATGTTAGTTATTGATACTCCTGGCCTTTTTTGGTCACCACAAACTATCTAAGCTTTTACACATATACATATAGGTGGACTACATTACCTAGCCAATCCATACATACAGACGTATGTGTGGTTCTCAACCCTTTTACTTTCAGTTCAAAACCCTGGTGTGGGTAGAGTCCCATCGATTGAGGTCGTTGCCCGATATATTTGAGTAATCATAGCTGAACCACTAGTTGATCAACCTTTGGAATACTATTATGAAATGAAACAGCTGGGCTTCGCTTCAGATTTCCATTCAATGCCATCCTTTTATCTTGCACGATCTATTACTACCAAAGGGGGTTGAACGTATTCTACGCAAGCTTGTAACAAAAACACCAATTTCTGTGACATCAAACATATCTGAAATTTATATTTATGTACATAACGGAGTAATGTACTCAAACACACGTGTCATTATCAGCATACACAGATCATGTATGGCAAATTCATTAATGAGGGAAAATATTTATCATAGTTTCTGCGCTTTCATCTCATGACTGAATGTATCGCATTGTGGAATTAATGGAATTAGTCACCTCTTCGTCAAGGATACCAACTAGGTCCTATCACCACGGCACACGCACCTACAAACATAGAGTATATGGATATATATATATATATATAATATATATTATATATAATATATATATATATATATATATATATAATTATATATATATATATATATATATATATATATATACGTGTATATACATACATATACATATATATATATATATATATACTAGTATATATATATATATATATATATATATATATATATATATATATATTATATAATATATATATAAAACATATATATATACTCAAATAAATATATATATATATATATATATATATATATATATATATATATATATATTATACATATATATATATATATATATATATTATATATATATATATATATATATATATATATATATATATATATATATATATATATATATATATATATATATATATATATATAATATATATATATATAATATATATATATATATATATATATTATATTATATATTATATATATATATATATATATATATATATATATATATATATAGGTAGATATGTGTATATCTCAATCAAGCCATGGACCTCTTTTGTCACGTTCACACCAAGTCACCCCCTGGAGCAGGAAAACAATGCGTTTCATACCACCCCTATGCCAAACCGCGATGACGTCATCAGAAGGGGGATACTTTCCCTTATCTCACTGCACGTGGCGATATCCGTAGAATCGACAGCAGGGACATTCATGTACATATCTAATGTATTGTGATGTATGGTGTATTGATCTTAGGGGTTAATGAGTGCATTTCATTGACTTTGATGTATTATCCATGCGCCAGGTAGTCACCTCGCTTAAATATCTCATATAAGTACTTCATAATATAAAAACAAATCTTCCATCAGCCTGGCCACCCGTGTTTAACATTTCTCACTATTTATGTATCTTCATTATCTGCACTTACGACTTAGATGCCCTATGTTTAAACCTATCTGCATTGGAGGTGCACACATGATCTTACAATTTTGAACACAATCCGAACTAGAATAATTTTGGAAAAAATCCATGTTCATGGATTGTAATATCAGTATTCTCGCCTATTACACATCTTAATCAACTTCTGGATCCTTCATACATATATTGTTATACAACCTTTTTAAAAAGATCGGAAGGGATTGTTGAACCCACCAGGTGAAACAACTTCAAATCAAACATTTTTGAGATATTTTTGTAATAGATTAATTTCAACAAGTATCAGAACATGTATACATTTTTTGTTCCCTTATGTTTCCAATGTGTATGGGGTCTATTGTACCCAAACAGTACATTCTAATTTTGACATGCATAGAACCCACAGCGCCCTCATCACATTTGTTACATTAACTAATTTTGTAGTCTTATACCTACTGTCAATAAAGAGATAGGCGGGTTAATTAAAACTTCTTTTTCATTGTTTTTTACCGATACCAAATTCACTAGTGCAGTGTTGTTAAATATAATACTGTAAAACATAGTTATCTTCATTACTGTTAAGTAAAGATGTTCGGCATTTCGTAAAGGAAAATGTATTTAACAAGTAGTCGTCCCTTTAACTCGATGGCCGGGGCGAAGGTTGAAAAGAGTTATGGAAATAAGTGTGAGTGACGAAGTGCAACAGTAGAATCATGTATAGGAGGTGTTAGGCAATAACTGTATAGATGCATCCTTGCATACAACCGGGGGTACGAAGGGTTCGATGCACACCACAAAAATGTTGATTATTCTTGTTTAGGATCAATGCCTACTTTTTGCTTTCAAATAATCAGGTAGATCCGCCTGTTAAAACGAGCCGCCTCGTGCCAGAATTGATCACCTACACAGAAATGATGGATCTAGATCTGCTACTGAGGCGGCCAAATTGTCACTTTTTATTCGATGGCAATTATATAATAGCCTACTTTTTAAAACCAGTTTTGTAATACATTTTGGTACAGAGGCAGGAAGTTACTGAGCACATCATGGTGTCAGCCGATATTAGGGCATATAATAGGGTGTTCGGTGCCAAACAGGTATCTGCACCCATTTGCTGAGACAAGCCCACGAGGTTCGCTGACACTGCCAGATCCCGCGCCTTATCATCTCGTGCAGCAGTTCTCGCGGCTTGCGAGAGGACGTCCAGTGACGTCACTTCCTATGTGGAGTGCAATCACATTTCCTCCGGCCCGGGATCAGGGTGCAGGATAACCCTAAAAGTGCACATATCCCTTCAAGGATGTAACCTCACTAGGCCAATAACCTAGCTCAGATGACCTCTCTGTGTACACAGAAGCAGAGCAATTGAATGGATAAAATATGGCCTGCCTCTAACCCTTGATACAAGGTGAACAGGATATGGGTACTAGCATATATATATATATATATATATATATATATATATATATATATATATAGTATATATATATATATATATATATATATATATATATAGTATATATATATATATATATATATATATACATATATATATATATATATATATATATATATATATATAATATATATATATATATATATATATATATATATATGTATATATGTATATATATATGTATATATATATATATATATATATATATATATATATATATATATATATATATATATATAATATATATATATGTATATATATATGCATATATATATGTATATATATAATAGTATATATATATATATACATATATATATATACATATATATATATATATATATATATATATATATATATATATATATATATATAATATATATATATATATATATATATATACATATATGTATATAAGTAAATGTATATATATATATATATATAGAGAGAGAGAGAGAGAGAGAGAGAGAGAGAGAGAGAGAGAGAGAGAGAGAGAGAGAGAGAGAGAGAGAGAGAGAGAGAGAGAGAGATGAAATTGTCGACTACGCAGAAAGAAAATTATAATTATATTTTGGCACTTGAACGAAAAGCTCACTCGATCCCACAAACGCGACACCGTCCTTGACATTTTGGATGTGGGAATTTCGTCCATCGTCACATTTTTCCGCCCCATTGCAGACATTGAAAATGGTTGACGTCAATAAAACACAGTGATATATATCTAGCGCGTCTTTTGGCGACGTAGGTTTGAAAAGCAACCTCAGAATAAGTACGTTTTCTTCAGAGAACATGTGATAATTATATGACAGAAAAGTTATTCCGATATCTCGATCAGTCCTGGTTTGCATGGGATTGTGGAAAGTGGAAAAGTGGTAGCGATATGTGTGTGTGTGTGTGTGTGTGTGTTCGTGTGTCCTGGATCCAGTATAATAGGGCAAATGTCTACCAGTACGATAATTAGCCAATATTTCCGCAACTGCCAGATATATATATATATATATTATATATATATATATATATATATATATATATATATATATATATATATATATATATATATATATATATATATATATATATATATATATATATATATATATATATATATATATATATATATATATATATATGGATTTTGACTTCCGACTGGAATCTAATTCAACGTCACTTTATTTGCCAGGATAAATCCCCATTGTCCAGCTGTAGGTTGTGGAGGCATCATACGTGCTTAGGGCGATCCAGGATATCTGTGAGGGGGATTCGTTCCATATGGGGGAGTTGGTTTTGACTGATTTGTAGATCTTCTGCATCAGTTTTAGGCACAACTAAAGACAACTGAAGAAAAGGAGAGGTGCATGTAGAAAAGCTTGTTGGTTGTGGAACAGCAAGTCTGAGACCAACCTCTTGGTAGAATCCAAACGAGACCATTGTATGTATGTATGTATGTATGTATGTATGTATGTATGTATGTATGTATGTATGTATCTATGTATGTATGTATGTATGTATGTATATCTCTTTCAGAGAAAACACAATGTCCAAGTTGCACATGTCTGTACGTTGTTTGCATGCTGGCAGTATCGCGAGATGAGGGGAGGGGCAGATGAATTATTCCGAATTATATCACACGACTTGACAATCAGAACCTAATCTCCTTCCTTGCCACACCTCGAGAAGGGGGGGAGGGGTGCTCAAGAGGGGTCAGTGTTATCCCACGAACCCATTATCATCAGCCCATCCCACTGTGTATGCTGGGGAACCGCCCCAAGGAGTGCATGGCCCACCGTGTTGATACGTCACAATCCATGTACATTACTGAAACATACACGTAAGTGACATTCCCATCAAGCCAAGCAGAAAAGTGCCTGGCTTTCTTGAGTGCTTGTTCTGCTGAAAGAAGCATTGTTTTGATACTGGTGTAAATAGCATTGGCATGCAAACTGGAATGCTAACAATGCGCCTGCCAGTCCTGATGGGAGTACAACTACTGCTACTAGTACTATATATTGCTACCTCTACTGCCTGCAGCAAGTTTATGGACGGTTCAGTGCAGAATCTTGATCTTTCACTGGTCATGTGTGCAATACCACAGTCAAGATTAGTTGCCATCTTCATATGATGATGATCATGGTGATGATGATGATCGTGTAGATGCTAATGATGATGATGATAATGATTATGATAATGATGATGATGATGATGCCGATGATGATGATGATAATGATGATGATGATGCCGATGATGATGATGATGATGATGATGATGATGATGGTGATTATGATGAAGTTAAAAAGTGATAAAAAAGTATTGGTATTGGTGATGACGACGAAGACGATGATGATGATTATGAAGAAAAGTGATGTGTCCTGTATAGATGATGATGATGATGATGATGACGCTGATGATACAAATTGATAACAATATTGGTATTGATCGTGTTGATGATGATCATGATCATGATGATGAGTATGATGTTGTTGACGATGTCAACAGAGACGACAACAACACATCATCCTGTTCCTCAGGCCAGAATCTACCTCTCCCTACCAAACACTCTTGGCCTTAATTAGGTATACCAATTAGGCGCATATCTGTTGGGATGTGGTACTCTAAATGCATGTTTAAAGTAAAGAGGACCTATTTTTGAAATTCATTATAAAAAAGACAGACAAAAACTCCCATTTCCTATGTAAAGCCTACCTGATAGGTGTTGTGATTTTGGCCACATTATTCTAGTTGTGGGCTGGACGGTGACAGTTGGCTGTAGTATGAGGAGAAAGCTGTAGGTTTTGCATATGCGAAAACTCAAAATGATCCTACATGCATAAAGTTGGCCCATATTCAATCTTAAGGCGATTATATATGGGTTCACAAAGTAGGTACTGAGCCTGCACCATACACGCCATGGATGTTGCCACTTCTACTAGTACTTGGCAGGGAGCGGTTCTATCGAATGAGTCTAATCTCTGGATCACGTCGCCAGTACAGACAGATTAACTTCACTCACCGTCTCAGTACAGTCCACCTGTCCATAACACAGCCAGCAATTATATATATATTATATATATATATATATATATATATATATATATATATATATATATATATATATATATATATATATAATATATATATATATATATATATATATATTGCATGGTTGCAACCTTTGATTCTTTCATAACGTTATAACAAAATTCAATGTATCTTCCCTTGAATAGTATACTGGTAAGCTAGGACACTAGCCGAATGTATCGAAGGATTACAGTTATCATGACCACTAAATATTGCTGTTAGTTAGCGTATGATCGCGCCCCCTGTCGACAGCCCTTCATGGTCGCTGTCAGAGCCGTGCCATGAGCTGTCATATAGAGTGTATCTTGATGTCGTCGTGGATACGGGCCTTTGACACGGTTATGTAGTAGCTAGCTGGCCAGTTAGTACCCTTAGTGGTGATAATGTCTGCGTGCCCTTCGGTCAAAAGATAACGCCACAGCAGCGGACTAACAGTTACTCAATATTTCTCTCCATCGTCGCTGTTAGCCTTTATTCTCCTAGGCTTTCGTATGTATATATATATATATATATATATATATATATATATATATATATATATATATATATATATATATATATTATATATATATATATATATATATATATATATATATATATATATATATATATATAATATTTATATATATATATATATTTATATATATATATATTCATTTTGCCTGTCCTCAAGTTCTTTCCCGGGTTGTCTGAGTGATTAGGGTGGCCTTGGTAGTTAACATATATAGGTCACTAAAGATGGGACAAAGCTTTTGTCATTTGTGTCATACCGCTAAGAGTCTTTTAAGACATCATGGATTACCCATAAAGCCAAATGAGTTGCTTTCAAAGACGAATACTATTATATGACTCTAAAGAAGATAATTTGTCTTTATATATCAATGACAAAATAAGTGTTGTTTTTTTAAATAAATTTGATTTGATTTGATTTTTATTCGGTCTAGTACAATGTGTATTACATAGCATTTGGCATACAAAAAATATCATATATAAACTTAAGGTGACTAGTTGGAGTGTCATTAACTGCTATGCAATAGAAATCTAACCAGACACAGGATATATCTTAGATGACCAAACACAAGTGGATTCGAAACTAGCCGATCAACCTGAACATGCTAGCCTCAACCAGTGTCATCTAATAGCCGCTAATTGGTGCTCTGGGCACCCCAGCCGGTGGTGGAGATATAAGGTTTCTCTGTAATGTTATCGATGCAAGAGCCCTGATTGGTCCTTGTTCCCACGTGACCTCGCGCTTCTGCCAGTCAGTGACTCCTGGCATGAGTCCAGCATGTAACTACAGGGCATATAGTAATTGGTCTCTCGCTACATATCCATTCTTTCTTCATCCAAGGATATATACACTAAAAGTTAGAAACTTATTTCCATAGTGGTCGAAGTCTGCCCAGAGTCCAATGGCATCACATGTAATGATCAACCTCACTGCCTCAAGACTGACATAACAACAATATATCATATAGTATAATACAAACATTCAGACTAGAATTGATGAATTTCTTTTTTTTTCTTATGGATCAGAGAGGATTGACATGAAATTTTTTTGCATCTCACTTTAAAAAGAGATTTACTGAACGTAGTCTGGATCTCATCTGGCAAAGAGTTCCAGATTTTGGCACCTATGTAGTGGAAGGACTTCATACCATATGAACCGAGCCTTTGGTAAAATCAAAGCATTAATACAGCATAAATGACCGAGATTTGTCTTAATTTCCAAGTTATAGTCAGAAGTATCATGCATGCAGACGACTATGTCTGAAGTTCCGTTTCGCATTGATGGCTTAACAGGCTAATAAAAAGAAAGGAGTGGGTTATCGTTAACAGGATGTTTCACATGTCGGGTTTGTTCACATAAAGGAAGTGTCCGTGTCGTTCGTAGAGTATACACCACGTGGGTCAGACGACCACGTGGTTGTCTGACCCACGTGGTGTATGTGCTGTAGTTACCATTGACTGGGCCTCACCCTTACCCCGCCAACTATTTGGCATGAAATACCCCGCTACCCTCAATGGGACGGCCACCAATTATTACGCATAACTTATCAGTTAAGGGTTAGCCTGACCCGACGACGGCTTGCCGCCGGCACGCCGAGTACGGGGTGACATAGTTTTTTAATGAGGCTTAATTAAGTGGAAACTACACTGAAAGAGCATTGTGCCGAAGATCTGAAACCCGACGCTGAGTGGCGAAGCACCAGCGGAACCGAATCCGCCTCGAATCATGAAAATCTCCTCGTCAAATGGCCTTATTACGTAATTCAAGGTCCGCCTGGCAACGAATCTCACGCAACCCACACTTAGTACGAGATACAAAGATGAGATAGACGGGTGATTTGCATATATTCGTGCCTTCTATCCGCTTGCCTCTTCGCAATTGCACTCGTGCTAATAGGGGTAGAATGTCAATGGGATAATTTTTTCATGCATTCAAATGAGGAATCACTCATTCCGTTCCTGATATAGTAACGATGCGGGGCATGCGGGCGGAAGAGAGTTAAATGAGGGGTAGAATTTCTGAGATTTGATTGACAGCGCCGATGTGTTTCGAATACCGAGACGCGGCGACTATACATAATATCAACACTTCACAAATATGTGCACAATCTACTAGTATATATATATATATATATATATATATATATATATATATATATATATATATATATATATATATATATATATATATATATATATATATATATATATATATATATATATATATATATATATATATATATATAACGTACATGCATACATACATATATTCAGACATACATACATACATTTATACATACATACATACATACATACATTCATACATACATACATAAAATCATATGTGCATGTGTGTGTGTTTCCCTGGAAGTGGAGGAAATCTCCGGGACAGAGGTGATAATGGTCACAGATGGAGGACGTTTGTGTTTGACGGACGACTGCTCATCCCCCCCCCCCCCCCCCCCCCCCCTGGGCTTCATGGTATCTCCTACTTATCAACTGTCATGTAACAGTAGCGCTGTCCTTGTGTGACCTTGTCAGGGCAACCTAGGCGTGACAGTTAATGACTCCCCCCCCCCCCCTGCCCCCACCCCACCCCCAAATCCCAATCCCTGATCCACGTGGAGGAGAAAACATGGAAGGGCGAAGGGGTGGATACAGGATCGATTTCTGTTAAGGGGGTTTCCTTCTGTCTGAAGGGTGTTCATTAAATTATATAGAGAGGTAGATCTACCTTATTGATTCTATGAAAGCGATACTTTTAGCCGGAAAATAGCCACTTTGCATTGTTAATGGGGTTGTTGAACCACCTTGGACGCCCTAACGTTCGCAACTGGTTCACATGCGGAAACAGGGGGTCCATGACGTATTGGATAGCTTACATCGTGATATCTTTTAAAAGTTACCCTGAAAGAGGCTGAGACGAATTCCACTTCCCGTCGAGTAAACTAGCACAAACTTTAAATATCCCTTATTGTTAGACTCCGAACCCTCGGATCAACAGCCAAATGCCGAATCAACTAGGAAACTGAGATTGCTATGAATCTAAAATTTCATTTTTGGATATTGAATTTGTCATTCTACTATATTTTCTAAATCTAAATTCAAATTGTTGTTTTAAGTTTTTTAGACTTTTCTTTTCAAATCTTTATTTCAACTTTGCATTCCAACTTTTTATTTCACATTTTAGCTGAATTTTTCATCATCCACTCGGGACTGGAATTACTAACCTTTTTAGATCCACAGCCAGACGGCTAATATGAATGTATGTATTTCATCGACTGTACATCGTGGAACAAAAAAAACACACAACATGAAAATCATAATAACATATAAGATATATAGTATTGACGATACGTCCAACGATAGCCTAATAGTTATATGATTTTAGAATGTAATAAGGATAAACATCACGATATCGATCAAAAGGCATTTTGCCAATGAATACGTATGTACACTCTACATTCTATTGTTTCTTTCAGAAACAACATTAGCATATGACGTCAGAGCCAAGAGCAGGATGCTGCACGCTCCTTCACTCCATCACCTTTGAGAAGACGCAAGCAGCACGCAACGAACCCCAGCTAACCAGTGCTGCAGCAGACTATTAAAGATCCAGACCATGCTTTCTGTTTATACCACATGGTGGTGTTCATAACGAGTCTTCCCTGACTGCCCAATCATGTGGAAATGTACTGGATACCAAGCCAGTCAGGCGGAATGGACCTAAAAGGGCAGGTGCTGACCCTGACTGATCGCTTCTGTGTCTGGTCCATACTGTACCCGAGTACTGTACTAAGGATAAATGTGTACCCACTTAGTAAGGGAGAGGAAGGGAGAGGTGGTATGGAGGCTTTAAAAAGCTGACCCTAACTGATCGCTTCTGTTTCTGGTCCATACTGTACTAAAGTACTGTACTAAGGATAAATGTGTACCCACTTAATAAGGGGAGAAGGGAAGGGTGGTATGGACCTAAAAGGGCAAATGCTGACCACAGCAGAGCACTCTTGTTTTCGGTCCATATTGCGTTTAGTACTGCCAGTGCTAAACATACATTTGTACCTACTTAATAAGGGTAGAAGGGGAGTCTTGTTTTCTGGTTCATTCTACCAGTACTTATGATACAATTAGAGTACTGTTAGTACTAATCAGACAATTGTACCCACTTGATGAGGGGAAAGGGTTCAGGCAGTGGACAGTTCGTGTAGATCCTTGGAGTGCATTATTCTTAATCCTACTTGCCATGGATTTATCTTTAGTGACAGCTCGAAAGCACTTTTCAAATGAAGATGATGATGGTGGTCTGGTGGTGGTGATGTTGATAATAATAATAACAATAATAATAATAATAATAAAAAAATAAAATAAAAAGTAATAATAATAATAATAATAATAATAATAATAATAATAATAATAATCATAATAATGATAAGAAGAAAGAGATGAAGAAGAAGGAGACAACGAACGACAACAACAAAAACAACAACAACAAAAACAATGAAAAAACATCAACAATAATAACACAACAATGACAACAACGACAACAACAATAATGAAAACAACACTGATGATCATGAGAAAAAAGGAAACACTTGAGGACATTAAAAACATCAATTTCCAGTCCCAACAAGAAATCTTTACTATGAATAGAACTTACACAAGTGATATCAAGTTTGTAGCGATGCGTGCCATTTCTGGTTCCATTACCTGGGAGGTAAGTTACCTGCTACTCTTGAGGGCATAATTAGTTTATGACTGCCGTTTTTTTTATGTGGGGACCCTAGATGTAGGTGCCAGCACCATTCTTACCTGATTAGTTACCTGGCGAGCTGCGTGCATGCTTGTAAGTGTTTCGCTCCCACTGACTACGTACAGAAGGCAGTACCCGTCAATGCATTTGTATTCAACCTATTTAAGCTTTAGGGTGTCTAAATAAATTATCGTCTACATCTTTAATACTTTTGATTTTAACTTTGGAATTTGAATTGATTTTACAAAATATTTGAAGGAGAGTCTTTGGTTATGTCCCAATTCACATTTCTCCATCGAGTATTTCACAACTAAGCCTTTGCTTGAGATATTTCATCAAAATGGCCAGATTGCATTTGGACTCTCTGAGCATAAATGAGTTAATATTTATGTGAGTCACTTATGAAAGGTGTCTGGTGGCGCAGAACTAACAGAGTCTCGTGTAAGGGCCCCTTAACGTGTTAATGATTTCCCCATTATGTCACAAACAAAAACCTCGACGCCTACTACCTGTCAACTTCCCCAATATACACCTTGCCCAATCAAAAAGCTTTTGTCTACGTATCAAAAGCGAATTCATTTAATCCACCGTGCAAAAAAAACTTAGCCAGGTAATTCTAAAGGGTTTTGTTTAATTGGGTCTAAAAAGGGGTGCGTGGGTACAATATATGCACAGTATGAGTAGTGTAGGCATTCAGAGCGATTCAACACTACATGTACTGTTACATAGAGGGACGGGTGAACCGTGAAAATTAAACCCAAAATCTCAGCGCCAGGGCAAAACCTGTTAGGAAAACGCACAGTACGTGAAGACGTTATTGACTTGGTTATAACAATCATGTATACCTCACCTCGACTGACTTCTCGACAGGACACAGTTAAGCCATTAGCAGGCCAAGGAATTTCAACTCTATGCATCCTAATCTTAACCCTTCATGCCTGTAGCTCCCATTAACAAGTGTCGTCAGGCTCTATGATACTTTTGGAAATAACTTTCGAATTAAGCATGAATACACGACATATTTGAAGGAGAGTTGTTGATTAGGTTATACTTAACCCTTATACTGCTGGTGGCTAATTTGGCCGATACAAAATGGTGCAAAATATCTGAAAATGACTGAAATCATGGCACATGGGTACTCATCAGAAAGTGAGCTATCCAATGAATATTAACGTAAGAGGATTTAGATGATTTTCAATAATTCTTGCGTCCTTGTGCTTTGGGCAAAAGTGGCCTCAGCATTGGAAGAGTTAACCCATTCATGCCTGGCGCTCAGGAACTAAGATACTTTTGAAAATAACTTGGAATTGAGCATGAGTACATAGCGTATTTGAAGGAGGCCTGTTAATTCAGTAGTCATGGTTACCATCTCCTGCAAGTATTTTATGAAAAATCGTCGAATACAAAAGGTCTAGGCAAAGCAGCCCGGGCATTTTTGGATCATTGGGTTATTGCCTTGGTACCAAATTGGTATATAGACAACATCGACATTGTCCAAGAATAGAAAAGGTTTTCGGTCGTGGGTGACTTCGATATGCTAACTTTGTTTTTATTCCTCAATGTACAATGCAAGTGATAACCAATGACTTAAAGACAATTATCAAAAGAGGAAGACACGAAGACTTTTCTATTCAGCTTTTGTTGTGTAATGAATGTAAAAATCAAGCGTATTGGCCAATCTCTCTCTCTCTCTCTCTCTCTCTCTCTCTCTCTCTCTCTCTCTCTCTCTCTCTCTCTCTCTCTCTCTCTCTCTCTCTCTCTCTCTCGCTCTCTCTCTCTCTGACCCCCATGCCCATATGACCCAGTGGGGTGCGTTTGGTTCATGTACTAATTCTATGATACTAAATCGTGACATTCCCACGTTTTGCCACATACAAACACAAACACCAGTGTTCTAAGAATACACGAAATATGGATTTTCTTGCCCTTAGTATATCAATGGGTGCAATTTGCTCTTGAATCGTGCTCACTTCCGACAAAAACAGCTACACGTATTATTATATCGACCGTGAGAGTATAGACTCCATAACACAATCGTAGGAATGTGTCTGTTGCTACGAATGAGAAAATATCGATAACTATATATACATATATAATAGAACATGTTCTTTTGTGACCCGGTCAGTTCCTGACCTTGCACTGACTGGCCTGCAATACATGCCGAGGCTCTGGCATTCCTCTGTCTCCAGATCATTATTCTTCCAGATCTTTAGACGTCCATATCTCACTGGCATTGGAGATACATACTGAGGCTCTGACATACTCCTCTGTCTCCAGATCCTTACTCTTCCAGATCTTTAGACTTCAATATCTCACTGGTATTACAAATACATGCAGAGGCTCTGGCATATTCATCTAGCTCCAGATCCTTATTCTTCCAGATCTTTAGATTTCAATATCTCACTGGCATTGAAGATACATACTGAGGCTCTGACATACCCCTTTGGCTCCAGATCCTTACTCTTCCAGATCTTTAGACTTCAATATCTCACTGGCATTGAAGATACATACTGAGGCTCTGACATACCCCTTTGGCTCCAGATCCTTACTCTTCCAGATCTTTAGACTTCAATATCTCACTGGTATTACAAATACATGCTGAGGCTTTGGCATATCCCTCTGGCCCCAGAAACCCATTCTTCCAGATCTCTAGAATTTCATATCCTACTGGCATAAGAAATACATGCTGAGGCTCTGTCATATTCCTCTGGCTCCAGAACCCCAATCTTCTAGATCTTTAGACTTACATATATCACTGGCATTAGACAAGCACGCCGAGGCTCTTGCATATTCCTCTGGCTCAGACGTGTTGCTTAGAGGTGGATGCTAGTGCCAAAAAGTTGGCCTCTCTTCAGGAAGGGATGGGGATAGTGCAAGACTTCTTGCACTCTTGCATGATCCCCTATTACTACTACTACTGCTGCTTGCTGATGCTGCTGATGCTGCTGCTACTGCTACTGCTACTACTACTACTACTACTACTACTACTACTACTACTATTACTATTACTACTACTACTACTACTACTACTACTACTACTACTACTACTACTACTACTACTACTACTACTACTACTACTAACAATAATAATAATAATAATAATAATAATAATAATAATAATAATAATAATAATAATAATAATAAAAATAACAATAATAAGGGGAAAGAAACATCTCTGAGAAGCTACCTATTGAACAAAACAACATTCTGCACTAAGTGTCCTGCTGCATTAAGAATTCCACGCCCATGCATAGCACACGTGTTCATATCATAGCAATGGAAACACGTGTATCGATTATCCTAGCTCTGCATTTCCTGTTTGTAGAAAGCAAAAAAGTATGAATGCGTGTCCCGGTCGGTGTACTCTAGCTCCTGAAATATTAACAATCCCCTGTGAGTTGTACTTCCAATGTGGTACTGTCATAGGGGTACATGGTATAAGTGCATGGTACTGGTACATGTGTCAGTGATGCCCATACATGGCACCACGTGGTCCTCCTATCTCGGATATACCTATGCAGAACACCCTATTCACCTGCTGAGATGAATGTAATAGTATAGTATAGTATGTTATGACCATCTCTGTTGAAATGAAATACATGTACAAAACAAACAAATACTAACGAAATTCTTACTAAGGAAAATAATTACACAACAGTATAGGCACCCAACGGGATGATATTAAGACAAACAGTATGAGCAATGTTGAAGAACATGGAAGAACAAAATACGAAAAAAAAACGATACAGAAAACGACCAATGTTTTTTGGCTATACCGATCATCATGATCCCTTTATGCCTAATAATAGAACAACTTCATGACAGACAAAATACATGCAAGAGGGACAACAGTCCACAATCTGACCAGGGATCGTGGCCGGCAGGGCGTCTGCCAATCATTTTGACACCCAGCCCCTCAGAAATCACACATGTGGGCAACCAAATCTTTTTTAAATGTCAATTTCACACAAAAATGCCACGTAAATCTGATTGATATGACACTGCTAGAGGCTATAACCCGAACACACCTCAATAAATAAGTACACATTTAACGTTCTCAGGTCTATACATTTTGGTCTCCCATGAAGATGGGACACCATAAATTGTTATAGATTTCCGAAATTTAGATATCCGGATTACGAATCCTGGCGCAGGTCACGATCTAGGCTAAGGCGGCTGCTGTCCTTATCATAAGGACACACTAACCGTACAGCGTGGTGTGATACAGTACACCTGTATCGACCGTACATTACAAGGGTACTGCTGTTATCACAGCACGAGGGAAAACAGTGGTAGCTGTGTACATAAACATGCCATGCTTCCATGGATTCGCCACACACACACATGTACACAGATACACACACTGGCAGTGCTCGTGCTACATGTAAACAGAGCTTAGTGCGGATATCGATCCGTATCCGTATATCCTGGTACAGGTAAGAGTTATCACCAGTCTCCAGGAAGCTGAAATAAAGGGCTTGGCGTTGCAGATTAGTTATGTACTGTACCGCTACTGAATTTATCGGGTTCGAATATTGAACTGCACGAAGGACAACTATGTAACCCCAAAGAATAACAAGCTGGGGTGTGTCGGTATGGGTAGTTGTTGTGTTGTAGTTCACACTTAAAGGGTATATCTGCCCTTACACACCCTTACCCACATACCAACACCACAGGTCAGCTGGGTACATGTGAATTACGCAGTGCCCTATCTGAAAAATAAATACTAGTAAGCCTCTAATAACAAAAAATATGCAAACGGGTGAAACAACAATCAGGTACTTTGTTGGACCTTCCCTGACCTCTCTCGTAATCGTTTATATGTTTATTTGAATAAAGGCTGAGATAGAAAGAAAGAAAATTCTTTCTCATCATACACGTCATATGCTCTATATCAACACTAATACCTATTAACATGATTAGCTTCAGATATACAAAATTTAACTTGGTGCACATTCACTTTTGTATTTCACTGTCCTCTTTTATACCAAAACCATTTATTCATTTGATTTGTATTATTCACTTCTTGGCCAACGTTTTTTATTCATTCCTTGCATCTATTTCCTTATCCCTCAATTTTCTTTTTGTAAAGTACCTTTGGACAGAATATAAGAAACCCCGCCCACATTATGGTTTCCATTAATTAATATATGTTTCAAAAAACATTTTATTTTCCCCTGGATATATCTCTTAAAATCTAACCATGTATTAGGTAGTGCTGAAAAGGGGACTTGATTTCCCCCTTACTGCCTAAGCCTTGTCTAAGAGCATGTGGCTGTGGGTCACCGTGAATCCCCTGTTCCCCTACTGCCATCTTGATGCATTACTGTTGTCTATTCCTTTTTTCTGCCTCTCGTCCTCGTAATTGCAGGTCACGTGCATTAGCCGAGTGCCCTCACCTCAACTCACCCCTTAAAACACCCCCCCCCCCCCCCCCCCCTCCTCTCCCGCTCCTCCTCCCTCGCGGCTGAGAGCCCAGGACAATGTCCTATGCATGCCTGATATGCAGGCAACTGGGTAGCCAGGCTAGCTACTAGGCTCTACTATGTTTTACCAATATATATATATATATATATATATATATATATATATATATATATATATATATATATATATATATATATATATATATATATATATATATATATAATATATATATATATATATATATATATATATATAATATATATATATATATATATATATATATATATATATATATATATATATATATATATATATATATATATATATAATATATATATATATATATATAATATATATATATATATATATATATATATATATATAATATATATATATATATATATATATATATATATATATATATATATATATATATATATATATATATATATATATATATATATATATATATATAATATATATATATATATATATATAATATAGTATATATATATATATATAATATATATATATATATATATATATATATATATATATATATATATAATATATATATATATATATATATATATATATATGTATATATATGTATATATATATATATATATATATATATATAATATATATATATATATATTTATACATATAGTTTTGAGCTGATAAAGGTTTTATGTCGATTTATATTTAGAGGTCAGAAAATGCTTGTACTAGGGCTACTCTAGAGTAGCCCTGTAGCGAAAAGGTAGAAGAGAAGGTAGCGCACATTAAGCAAGGGTAAATTCAGGATAGGGCTTGGGGGATTTGCAACATGCTGTGGCTGGCATCTTCAATTAGCAACCGAGCTGCATTGACCTGACGCGAAATTCAGCTAACCACCAACAAGACTAGTGCTTTAGTTCTTCTTCTTGCGCCACTACTACTATACCAACTACTACTACTACTACTACTGCTGCTGCTGCTGCTGCTGCTGCTTCTACTACTACTACTACTACTACTACTACTACTACTACTACTACTACTACTACTACTACTACTACTACTACTACTACTACTACTGATGATGATAATGATAATAATAATAATAATAATAATAATAATAATAATAATAATAATAATAATAATAATAATAATAGTGATAATGGGGTTGCTGCGACTCCAGAATAGGTGTAGGAGATAGACGTCACGATAATTATCATTAAGCCGTAACACATGGAAATGTATTCCTCTTATTTGAGTAGCGGGCTGGCACTGTATCAGGTGATGTGTGCCATGGTCGTTGTTCTTAGCGGTTGAATGCTCTACAAATCTACCTGACATTTATTGCGTGAAGGGAAAATGTGATATTATATGCTTGAATACTGATGCTATTTGCCATCCGGTAGTGAATGACTCTCTCTCTCTCTCTCTCTCTCTCTCTCTCTCTCTCTCTCTCTCTCTCTCTCTCTCTCTCTCTCTCTCTCTCTCTCTCTCTCTCTCTCTCTCTCTCTCTCTAAAACCCCCATCCAACAATCGTTGTTCCAAGTGTACTTCTATGAGTATTTTCACGAAGTAGTCTCTCTCTCACCACCATTCCTTCAGCACACTCCCTCCCTCTTTTTCTTTCACAATATTCCGTCCAAATACGTAGGTGACCTCAGAAATTATCCTAGATCAAAATACTTATAGGAGAATCGGTTCTATCCAGTTGGCGGAGGTGTTATGAGAATCCTGTTTGAACGGCATAAACACTTATGTATTGCGGCTCTTAGGTCAAGTAGACGAAGTCCATTTCGAGCCATTATCTCGCCATCCGACGTAACAATTGCACATCGTACAATTGCGAGAGGAGAGGCAGTAGATACTGACTTATTGCCACCTGAATAAAGCATTGTTAAAGAATATGAGTGTAATACATTTTACGACCTGTACCATATTGCAGACTCCCTGAATACATCATACTAGTATTCACTGCACGGACACAGCTGGATTTATTAGGCTTAGATGGATAGGGCTAGGCTCGGGCTGAATATATATATATATATATATATATATATATATATATATATATATATATATAATATATATATATATATATATATATATATATATATATATATATATATATGTGTGTGTGTGTGTGTGTGTGTGTGTGTGTGTGTGTGTGTGTGAGCCATAGGTTGAGGGGGGAGTGAACGAGTGACATTGAGAACACGTTTGCATGGGTCTTCTAAAGTGCTAAAAACGACGTAATACAGATAGTGGCCTAGGAACTTTACACAAATGGCGACCACAACCTGTTGCAGAATATATATTCACTCATTCATTTCATTTCCATTTCACGATTTCACGCTATGTTCTGACTTCCTGTCAGCCTGCAATGTCACCATGCTCCTAAGCCAGGTTCCTGTTAACCCATTAACAGCCGGAGTGCACATATGGATGGGAGTTGTGAAACTCAACTGGAGCTGCATATAAATATTTTGTTAAATCATTCCCAATTTCGAAGTTATTGTCAAAAATGTTACATATCCATACGACAATTTTGAGAGGAACTCTTAAACGTCAATGGGTTTAAATGCAGCTTTGCTATCCAGAGATGTTCATAGAAGTCACATCTTTTAAATGACTCCGACCAATGTTAAGGGGGTGTGTCTCCTGTTGTAACCAGGCAATTTTGGCAATCCCTTTGACCGTCCAACTAATTGGTTAACTGTCGTTTCGCTAAAATTAATTAACCCAATCATATATGTAACACACATTTGGTCTGACACAGATAAAAGTATCTTGATAACAATGCACGATTTCGAGAAAATACTGAACGAAAGCTGTTTTACATTCCATGTGTGACGATACCTTTTGAAATATTTTTTAAACATTCCTCTTTTTGGTGAGTTATGTTCAGAATTGCCAGATCACGACTGCGCACTCGAGATGCGCAAGGGTCAGGGCCACGTGTTCCGGCCCTTGCTGTTTGACCCGCATGGCGAAGACATTTCGTGGAATTCTTGGTCCATTAAGCAGTAATTTCCACTTGTTATCTAATCCAATTACGTAAATGCCACTGTTGGGACAAACCTGCGGTAGTACTCTTCCACTTAAGTGACCCGTTTATATGAGTGGCCCTTTGTTCGGATTACGTGTAGTTCACATTCCCTATTGTTCTATTTTGGGGCATTTTTCCTACATTCCTTTCTAGTGTCGCCCGTTTTGTCTTATTCAGACCAATTGTTTAATCAAAATCTTATTTTCATTAAAAGTGCACACTCAACTTCTAGGATACAGATACTTCAATGTGGGGTATTCCGGTATTGTGCTGAGTAAACATCAACTGTTATCAAATGATGTGGCCATCCTAGATGTCATCAAATATCATGGCAATTCTACGATACACATCTTACCTAGCCAGGAAATACTAGTACCTTATTGTACATATTGTGCCTAGGCCTGAGATACCCAACACAGTTTACCTAACACTAAGCTTCCCTGCAATACAAATAATATCTAACAATGAGCTACCCATCTACACACGTCATATCTAACACTGAGCTACCCAGCAATACACGTCATATCTCACACTGAGCTACCCAGCAATACACGTCATATCTCACACTGAGCTACCCAGCAATACACGTCATATCTCACACTGAGCTACCCAACAATACACATCATATCTAACACTGAGCTACCCAACAATCAATACACGTCATATCTCGCACTGAGCTACCCTGCAATACACGTCATATCTCACACTGAGCTACCCAGCAATACACGTCATATCTCACACTGAGCTACCCAGCAATACACGTCATATCTCACACTGAGCTACCCAGCAATACACGTCATATCTCACACTGAGCTACCCAACAATACACATCATATCTAACACTGAGCTACCCAACAATCAATACACGTCATATCTCGCACTGAGCTACCCTGCAATACACGTCATATCTCACACTGAGCTACCCAGCAATACACGTCATATCTCACACTGAGCTACCCAGCAATACACGTCATATCTCACACTGACCTACCCAGCAATACACGTCATATCTCACACTGAGCTACCCTGCAATACACGTCATATCTCACACTGAGCTACCCAGCAATACACGTCATATCTCACACTGAGCTTCCCTGCAATACACGTCATATCTCACACTGAGCTACCCAGCAATACACGTCATATCTCACACTGAGCTACCCAGCAATACACGTCATATCTCACACTGAGCTACCTTGCAATACACGTCATATCTCACACTGACCTACCCAGCAATACACGTCATATCTCACACTGAGCTACCCTGCAATACACGTCATATCTCACACTGAGCTACCCTGCAATACACGTCATATCTCACACTGAGCTACCCAGCAATACACGTCATATCTCACACTGAGCTACCCAGCAATACACGTCATATCTCACACTGAGCTACCCAGCAATACACGTCATATCTCACACTGAGCTACCCAACAATACACATCATATCTAACACTGAGCTACCCAACAATCAATACACGTCATATCTCGCACTGAGCTACCCTGCAATACACGTCATATCTCACACTGAGCTACCCAGCAATACACGTCATATCTCACACTGAGCTACCCAGCAATACACGTCATATCTCACACTGAGCTACCCAGCAATACACGTCATATCTCACACTGAGCTACCCAACAATACACATCATATCTAACACTGAGCTACCCAACAATCAATACACGTCATATCTCGCACTGAGCTACCCTGCAATACACGTCATATCTCACACTGAGCTACCCAGCAATACACGTCATATCTCACACTGAGCTACCCAGCAATACACGTCATATCTCACACTGAGCTACCCAGCAATACACGTCATATCTCACACTGAGCTACCCTGCAATACACGTCATATCTCACACTGAGCTACCCAGCAATACACGTCATATCTCACACTGAGCTACCCTGCAATACACGTCATATCTCACACTGAGCTACCCAGCAATACACGTCATATCTCACACTGAGCTACCCAGCAATACACGTCATATCTCACACTGAGCTACCTTGCAATACACGTCATATCTCACACTGACCTACCCAGCAATACACGTCATATCTCACACTGAGCTACCCTGCAATACACGTCATATCTCACACTGAGCTACCCTGCAATACACGTCATATCTCACACTGAGCTACCCAGCAATACACGTCATATCTCACACTGAGCTACCCAGCAATACACGTCATATCTCACACTGAGCTACCCAGCAATACACGTCATATCTCGCACTGAGCTACCCAGCAATACACGTCATATCTCACACTGAGCTACCCAACAATACACATCATATCTAACACTGAGCTACCTTGCGATGCAAATTATATTCAACACTAAGCTAGCCTGAATACACATTATATCTAACAGTGAGCTACCCTGCAACGCACGTCAAATCTCATACTGGGCTACCCTTCAACACGTCATTTTCTTACGGTGAGCTACCCTGCAACGCACGTCAAATCTCATACTGAGCTATCCTTCAACACATCATTTGCTAACAGTGACCTACCCTGCAACGCACGTCAAATCTCATATTGGGCAACCCTTCAACACGTCATTTTCTTACAGTGAGCTACCCTGCAACACGTCTTTTTCTAGCAGTAAGATACCCTGCAATGCACGTCATATCTGACACTGGGCTATCCTGCAATACACGTCATACATGAAGCTACTTTCTTCATCATTTTCGCTTCAACACAACACCATATTTCAAATTAAACCCCTTACTCTGCCCGTACTCGATATGTAAGGTCAGTGACACTACCACGGTAAATTGGTTGATTGCATGCAAGCGCCTTAAATTGGTACAAGGTGCAAACCCCAAAAAGGTGTTAACACCCATTGAACAAGAATATCTATATGGTGTTTGTGCACCACCCGTTTCCACCCATATCCATGATACATACGGGTACAGTGTTGTTTCTGTGCCCTCGGGGTGCCACCCTGGCCCTCAGCTGTTGACGTCATCTCCCTTCCAGCATGCTGCCAGTTTAGCAGGTTTTCCATTTTAACACCTAAATATTGTCCTGGCGTTTACAAAAGCTGATGCCATAAAAGACACCAGCTGTATAGTATAGTATTACCATGCATTACTATTGTATAGGGCAACATGGTAATGAGGCAGTGGAGTGGTTATTACACCCACCACCACCATCAGGCGAATTCTCTATTTAAACTAACTTGGGTTTTACCTGTCGATTTGGATTGGAATTTTGTTTAACGTCACTTCAACTGCCATATTGCGGCTTCGTCGTGACTATGGCCTACTGTAAGTGGTCGAGGTGGGCAGGGGTTGTTTGCATGGTAGTAGGGAAGTCCCTTTCCCCAGGGATCGTTTACCCCTCAGTAGCCTAGCAGCATAAGCGTTCATGTAACATGGTCTTATTTCACAGAGAGAGAGAGAGAGAGAGAGAGAGAGAGAGAGAGAGAGAGAGAGAGAGAGAGAGAGAGAGAGAGAGAGAGAGGTTGGGCGGGTATGGATGGCCTTGGGTTGCTTGCGTGGTAGTAGGGACCTACCCCTCTGCATACCAGCAGTAGCGGCGTTCATGTAATATGGTCTGATTTCAGAGAGAGAGAGAGAGAGAGAGAGAGAGAGAGAGAGAGAGAGAGAGAGGGCGGGTGTGGATGGCCTTGGGTTGTTTGCATGGTAGTGGCTAGTGGGCAAGACCCCTCCGCGGGGACCTACCCCTCCGCATACTAACAGCAGCGGCGTTCATGTAACATGGTCTGATTTCAGCGCACCAGTCAGCGCGCGGCGAGTTGTTGCCGCTATCAGGGCGTTATATAACATCACTTCAGCCTGCCGACCCTGGTCCGGGGCGAACTGACCTATGACGTCAATGTGGCTATTGTCTGGCCAGCAGCTAATGAGAGGGGGCTGGTAGTCGAGGCAGCATCGCAGTTTCTACGAGATGCGGGACTTGTGACGTGGTGTTGGTTGCTAACACCACATCACAGGGAAGTGATATCCTCGCCTTCGGAGGCATAGTCAGATACATCTTGCATTTAGGATCTAAAGATAGTAATAAATATGGGTCTTTATGCTGTTTACTAACAACGTATGGATATGAATTATAATAGTATTACATATGCTTCACGATATAGTATGCTTGGTTTAAGTATATTGAGCATGCCTCTCGACATACCAGCTCCAAACTTGGTTCGAGTGCATTGAGTTTAAGTATGCCTCCGAGTGTCAGGATATTCCGCTAGTGGCTACTGCGATGTTGTAAGCGACAACGGTTAGCACATTCCTCGAACATTTTGTGCCTCGTTCTAAGAAGCTGGTCGTGTATGAGTTATGACTCAAATGGTGTAATCCTGCCCTTGTGCTATCTTTACAATAGAGGTGGTTTTCGTATTATTTGTAGCTGCTCTTCAAATTAATAGTTTTCAAACATCACTCTTCAGTGGAATTACGATCGAAGTTGTTAGATAATGTGTGCAGTCTTTAACCCATTAATTTGATATAATCTTGCAAGTGTATAAATGGTGAAATTGTTGGAGAAATGTTAATTAGAACAAAAACAACAACCCCGCTCCTTTCTAAATATTTTCTCTAAAATCGTTTTCAACCCGTAAGTTATGTTCATTAGTATTAAAGATCCAGACAATTTTAAAATCAACTTTTAAGATTTAAAGAGTTAAGATGTCTACTAGCCTTAAAATCGTAAACCTGAGTGCTACTTAGTGTTAGCGTAGCACCAAACACATTTGGACATGGCACTATTTTGAGTTTTGTTTCGAACTGGGATAGTCATTGCCGCTCTACCGGCTCAGGCTTATCTTTTTGCTACTGGTCACTTTTTGAATTGTTAAAATAACTAACATTTATACTATCATAATTGAGGGGGTGATTTCTTACTTTGCATGTTAAAACAAAATGCTATTGTTAACTAGTGGACAAGGTGTTGATGCGTGTTCGAGTTATGGATGTATTAATAGCACTGCAGCCCCTAGATATTGTGGTATGTGTGATTGCCCTGGACAGGATTTTCCACCCATTATATTTAACTCGTGTTAGCAAGCTTTAAACAGTGGTGGGGAAGTTCTGGCAATATGGGCACTCCAATATCTTTTGAGGTGAAACTATGGATTTTGGTCATATATCTGGGAAAATTGTTGCTGCCTCTTGTAGTTATCAATCACTCAAATACGAAAAATCTAACACCATGTCATAAGTGAAAAGGCATGATATTTCCTATCCAATGGAATTATCTTTGTATAATATTTGAACGTTTCATAGTAGGGATATTCAACAGGGGTCTTTCGATCCGTTGGCTGGATTGACTTCCAAATATTTTCTGCGCTAAGGAATCTCTCAGTATTGCTAGTAGGGATATTAAATAGCACTAATCATTGGAGGTACTGGGGGAATAAGGAAGTACATAGATAACCAAGTCATGGATTATATTTCATATTTCACAAACATTTATTGTTTTCAGTTTCTTTATAAAAATACATTTCTCTTCTGTACAAGGTGTGTGCTGTACACACCAAGACTACACGCCACATGATGCTAATGGACTAAAATTATATTACAATAAATAACACAGCAGAAGCTTATGTACAGCATCATAAATTACCAATTTTGAAATATTTACACGGCCAAAATCAATGACACAATAACTTATCTCGACCATCTATTTACAAACTAAAATACACATATATTCACTAGGACCTGCTGATCGCGTATTTGTTCCCTTAAAATTGGAATGAAAATAATTTACAGTAACATCCAACGAGGTTTCATCTCAGAATGAGTTTGTAATGAACTCTCTAAGCTTTGAGTCTCGGTAAAACAGATGCTACTTTACATGGAATGAACATAAAACGAACCAGAATAGACAGAACATCTTTAAATTGTCTGCAAAAATTTATTTACACAGAAATTTAAGTTTGTTGTTTCGTACTCTGGAAGCGAAGACAGAGAGCAATGGATGGCACATGGGGAACGCAACATAATCAATCGTTAAGCAGATCAGCAAGTCATAGCGATTTTTGTCAGGCTGTAACACCCAACACTTTCAAATAGTTATGCCATCTTTGTTTTCCACATTTAATACTGCCGGTTGGTTTTCAGGCCATAGCATCGTTCGTTCATGCAGCTACTCCACATGCAGGGGTATCTATCGCCTGCTACCTTCACAAACACAACAACAACCGCAGTTTCATCATGTAAGCTCGTGGAAACGTGACGACGCCACTCGACCCGCATGGGAGTGTGTGCATAAACTATCGTACTAGTAGCGAAAACTTTAAACCACTGCTGGAACACAACAAAAATGGCTTCAATTGCATTGTTTGACATTGCTAGTTTGGAGGCACCGGACAAACCCCACTTTGATGATGGGGGACCGGAGCCTTCCGAAGGAAAAGTTCAATGCATAAGTTAGCACCATATCACAATTTGTCTATAGATCTGCACTGCCGTCGCCGACCGACCGCGGCGAAGAGCTCCTGAGAAGGTTCGCCCGGCGAGGCGAGACAGCCAGTCCACAATAATTTAAAGGCATCATAATTTATCTTTGGTATGCATTGCAGTCGTTTGATAATCTCAATAATTTAAGGACCCTGCAGTTGAGGGGCGAGGCTGGCAACGTTGCACTCGCCCCAAGCGAGGATTTGAGGTAACTTCAAGAGTCAGGAATTGCACTAAAATATCAGTCCTATTGGAAAGATCATATACTCTCTTGACTGCCTGTGGAGTTCTGATCTATGGATCGCTGGTCGACCGATCCTCGTCGCTGACCGCCCTTATGGGTGGCGCCACCTGCCTGCATCCACGGGTGTTCAAGAATATCCTCGATAGATGGTCTGTCTGAGGGTCTGATAGAGAGACATTTCCTAATTAAGTCTTTTACTTCAGCCGACACTTTCTTCTTGTATCTGAAGTGGACCTCCGCTTTGATAATCTGCTCGTCTTGCTCGAAGGGGATATCTCCGCAGACCATGTCGTAGAGGAGAATTCCCAGAGACCAGACTGTGGCGGAGCGACCATGATAACGGTGATACTTAATCCACTCGGGTGGACTGTAGACTCTGGTGCCTGGAAAATAGCAAGGTGAGATCATGGTAAGTCACTGGACATACAAGGAATTACATGATAACATAGATCGTTTAGAGACCCACAACAAGGGAATGTGTGGCTTATTGTAGTGTACATTATAGGCATTTAAACAGGCCAATGAGCTTGGCAAATAATGAAACAGATAAGAGAGATAAACAGTGGATGATAAAGATATGCCGGGTGCAAGGTCCACAACTAAATAAACGATTAACCTTGAAAGATATCTATTCAATATTTTAAGGTGCTTTACCAGAACATACAGTAAAAGAATGTTTAATACGCACATAAGAAATTATGTAATGAAGCAAGTTGTTATTCTTATTACCCAAATAACACTACTATCAATAGCAAGGAAACTGTGAACACATTTGCTATTATTAACGACAGCAGTAGCAGCCATAATTTGTAAGAGGATTCTGTATCGTAGAATCATCTCCCACAAGAGCCACTACTACCGCCCACGGCCCCGATAACTTAACATACACTAGGCGAGCTGGCACGCTGCCAAGCTATTTATCTTTACCTCCCACCCAGCCAGCTCCAATATGCACAGCCGTATTGATTATGGAACTGCACTTGCCAGGCAGCAGCAGCAGCTAGCTAGCTGCTAGTGCTAGCACAGCCCTACTGAGTGGGTGCCAGATCCTCCTCCCAGCATAACTAGCAGAGCCGCCGGAGCAGTGGAAACAGAATTACCACACTGCTACTACATCTAGTCTCACACCCCATCACACACAAATATACATTAGGGTTAGGATTAAACGAGGGCAAATATATGCATATCCCCAAGCTCAACAGTCAACAGTGGCATTTTCAAGCACCAAGCTTTAAACAGACTGGAAAGCACTGAAAACACTCTTTGATAATCTGCTCGGACAATTACAAACAAAAACTGGCCACAAAGGCCAGGTGAGAGAGAAGCTGCTTAAGTGAACAAGCACTGGTAATGAGCGTTAAGTCTTTTTGTTAGAGGCTGGGCTCTAATGATAATGAGCATGGTTGAGCTGTCAGTAGAATAACGAGCCAACCTAACACCTACAGTCACTCACTTGCCATCTTGATAAGCTGACAATATCTTTAGGGCTGGTGGAGAGAGCTAGATAAATCAGGCTGAAAAACAAGCTCTGGGGAGGTTAAAAATACACCATAGGTGTTAACACTACCAGTCGAGCTAAGGAACAAACAAGTCTTCATCTAGATGAAGCCTGACTGTCATCTCCTTAGCGACTGGTTCTAGTCGACTGGCGAATACCATCCAGGCCGTGGACTGTGACGTCCCGCCCCTGTCTGGCAGCCCTACATGGGCACACACTAAAGGGGTTGTGTGGTACACCCGTCCTACTTGCTTGGTTGGCCGCAGGTTCTCATGATCGGGCCCACTGAACCAACACAATGCTGAAAGGGCTTTGGTATGTGGCCCTTTCAGTATGTTTACCAACCACATACAGCAGGCATAGAGAGGGTGTTAGCAACCAAATCGGCCAGTGCTAGACTAGCCAATTATCCCCTGCATCGATGCCAAACTGCAAAGCTATGACCATGTTTAATCAGGTCCTATACCAACAGCTAGCTCCCTAAGTCAGCCCTGTGAACACAGCATACACGCCAAAACACTGCCAGCTTAAACAAGCTACAATCCCATATGGACAGCCCCATTCATGCCAATGATGATAATAACCATCATAATCAGCATAGTACATCGCATATCAAAGGTTACATATTAAACCTAATTAGAAATCAACCATATCTGACAAATTGATAACATTTTTTTAACTTCTCATAACACATCTTTTTGAGGAAAAGTGTGCATCAGTTGATATGAGGTACTGCAAGACAGTCTATTTGTGCTGCTGAATATAGCATCTCCTAGAGGGAGGGGGTCGACAGGCTAGAGAGGGAGGGAGGCAGCTGCTGCAGCTTGTAGGGTATTTCAGGCCACAGCCTGCTGCTATGGCTGCCGATGTTCTGCATTTGGGGGGCGGACTTGTAACCCGATAGCTGATAATCTGCCTCATGTCTGGCATTCTAGAGCCATATGACATGGCCATGTATGGCCCCCCCTCACCCCCAGTCGCCCAGACAGGATGACATTAAACACTTGGCCAACTTTTAACTCAACCCTCAGATGCCCCCCACAAAAACCCTAACTTCACCCTGGCTCAGATACAACTAGAGCAGGAAAAATAAATTAGAAATTCCTTCCAGTTAAAAGAACTTCGCTCAAGGAAGGTCAAGTTATTTCAGTGTAATACACTCTCTTAATTTATATCTCTGCCATATTTATTTATCCTTTCCAACTGAAGTCAACAAAGGACTTCTAAATATCCCAATATGGGTTAAAGCTGAATTCCTGATAATTCACTCATCCTAACATTGATTCCCACAGAAGGAATTATCTAGTCCTCAACCCCCCCCCATGTCTGCATTCAACATGTGTTCCAATGTGGGTGTATGCATTGTTAACCCGAGAAGGCACATTATTTAACCAGAGGACTGGCAGAGTAAACAGTTTTAACTGAATATTGATTCAGTATTGATCTGGAAAGCTTTTTCTGAAAAATCCACAAATGAAAATCGATATTCCAGTCAACATATGGTACGCTACGCCCACATGTTATATGTTTGTAAACACTCCACATATCTCCCAATACTACCATATGGAGAAATATAGAAGTCCAAACTGAACTATTGCTTCATTACATAACTTTGTTTGACTTATAAATTTTTAATGTTATTAAATGTTATAGGATGAAATACTCACCATCAAAATCTACGTAGACTGTATCTCTAAGGAATGCTCCTGAACCGAAGTCTATCACTTTTAGCTGCCCGGTTTTTAAGTCCACAAGAATGTTCTCATCTTTAATGTCCCTATGAACTACTCCTGCCTTGTGAACACTGGTAACTGTGTCCAGGATTTGACGGAAGAAGTCTCTGCTAATGTCCTCACTAAGTGCCTCGTTTTCTGTGATGTAGTCAAAGAGGTCTTTCACTTTTTCCGGTCGCTCCATAATAATGATAAAACTGTCCGCTTTTTCGTAATAATCCAATAATTTTATAACTCCGTGAATGTGAGACACTTTTTTCATAAGGCAGATTTCCATAGGCACAACCTGACCATTAAGCTGCAAGAGAGAAGCCAAAAAAAAATTAAGAACATGTTTAAACAATAATATCATTATAATCCAAGTCATGCTAAACAATTGATAATCACCAGTAATTTTATCTACATTGATTGCAATAGAGACGAGCTACCAAAACTGCTACCTGAACTTTGGACAATTAATTGCGATTAGGGCCAAGCATTGACCTGAACTTGACACTATGCAATCAACTTTGGCGTACTTGACTAAAGGTAGACATGCCAAGGGGCCAGAGTGATAAGGCATCACTTCAAATGAACTTTGATTCTTTATGTAGCTGAACTTTAATACCAAGGCAAAAGCACGGGGAAGTCACAAGGGCTTAAGAAGTTTCAGATTTCCCTGAACATATCCATATACTGGTCGCAAAATGTTCATGTCATGGTCACGACCGAAACGGCATACCATTCATGTTCGCCCCGGATTAGATTACCATGGATGGGTGTGACTCAGCCATAACAGAAACGACAACTTGGGTTTCTTCCGAGAACACCCCAAAACATTGCAAAATGCACCCATCTTCCGAACGCCCTTTTTACATGTATCTTCGCCAAAAAGGCGAGCGTAGGTTAAAAACGCATTAACTTCTACTGGGGCCAACCACGAGTACATTTTTGGTAGGAGGTACTACACGCCCCATTGCCCCAGACGAAAGACATTCCAGACTCAAAATAGCGCAGCAGCGGTTGCTGTCGATAAGTTTTCCCATGCACTAGAAGAGCATGGCTTCAACCCGACGGTGCCAAGGCTGCGATCGATCGCGCTTTTCTCTTCAGAAAACATACACAGAGATCGTTCAATAGGGAGAAGGGCATCTGGGTACGCGACCTACAAGCCGTGAACATGCATGTGTGTGCTTTGTCAAATCTACCATGATGTGTGTGCTATTGTAACCGCATAGAGATGGCGGGAAAATGCACGACCACGTTTTTGTGTTTACATTTTTTTTACAAGTCACGAATAACCGAAGTACAGCTTAAATAAAATATCTACCGATATTTCAATGTAAACGACAGTTCGAAACGTAAAATAGTCGCGAAGTGTGGGAAAAACTTCCCGCTTAGAAAACTTGGCACGTTGCCAGCAGACACTCCGTTCCTAAACAATGCACTCACATGCACTTAAACAAGGCTGTGGGCGAGTCCCGACCACCCATAAATGTCAGAAAATTCTTCTTACCTGTCCCCATTCTGTTACTTTCTCTTTGGATATGTGCTTGATGGCAACCTGAAATATGAAGATAGAATAATAAGTAAGCTGTCTGATACATGGTAGACTGTACATGACATGGTTACCAACAAGGTCTAAATGGAAATAGAGAATGTCATAGTAATGGTGAATACTTACTGGATAACCATCTCTTCTGCGGAGTCCGGCATAAACCGTTCCGAAACCACCACTGCCGAGAACTGTTTCAACTGAGTAAGACTTCTCAAACGTTTCTCGTTCCTTAACTGTAAGAGAAAAACAAGAAAATCATTAAACATATTTTCATACTACCATGGCAATATGGTACATTCAAGTATTATGACGACGGCAAACTACAAGTTCGAATGTGGCTAACTTGTCAGAAATATTTACCTGGTTTGTCTTTTTCAACATTGTTGTTATTTCCACCGAACACTCCGAAGTTGGAGATTTTTCTCGCCAGCATGTTTGCTAAACACTGGGAGAAAATCCGTGATGTATAATCCAAGTTATCCAGAGAGAGAGTAAAACACGTCTGTACTCCACGAGCGAGAGGATGTAATTTGAACACACTAGGAGATAGTAGAACGTTGGACCTCGAGTATTGTTACTTGGTATGCACTTCGTATCCCTACACTGTCTGGAGTACTCGATTGGCCTCGTGCCAATCGGTGACCTTTGTTTAAATGAATCGCAATCAAAATGAAAATATATAAGAACAGATGCAATCGATGTGCTAGGTTTGAATATTGCAATGACTTTGTCGAAATATATTCCTGTTTGGAGAATTTTAAATACAGACAGGGAACTATTTCGCGGAGGATTTAACGTCTAGTTGGCTGGGTAGTGCGGACCTGGACGGCTGCCAAGATCTACCACGCGCCAAATCTATTCTACATTCCAGTTTTGCCTGACAGCCAATCAGGTACTAGCTCGTGCACATACACGGCAGGGGGAAGGACCAATCAGCGGGCGGTTAAGCTAGCCGCGGGGATCGCATTCCAAATGTTCATTAACATATTCTACAGTAGCCAATGAGAAAACCTGACAGAATTACCGCGAATATTATGTGAATGAGTACTGGCGGGAACCATGTACGCGCCAAATCCCCCGAAATGTAGAAGAGTACAAGCCGTCTTCGGCAAACATAAAAGCATTCCTGCCCTTACTGACTCGTTTTCTCAATATTTTCATAAGATAAAGACCAACCCGGATAATGAAGGTCCTTCTAAGAACGTACTGAGTTGACTGATTGTCCATCACAAAAAAAGGCTTGAGAAGGAAGTACTCCATAGATAGTATTCGTAAATGATTTATGAAACTGATATCTCCTCTAGGAATTGAAACAGGAACTAATCCAAATTAACTTTCCCCGATTACACTCCCTTTCAGTATGAAGACGACACGAGCATGTTTGCACTAAACAAAGGTCATTTTTTGTATAAAGATACAATTTAGATACAATGTCTCATGCATGATAGGAGGAACGCGAATACTTGAGTGTTGCAGATTCATCGAAACGTGATACGGGATATATATGTACATAGTAGAAGTCGGGATAGAGAATATCAACGCCTTTATATTTCGAACGAGTCGATTTTTCTGAAACAATAGAAGAGTTGTATTAAGGATTCAGTGGCTTTGCGTTCCATACCATCCGTTACATATGTGTGTGTGATAAAAACGTCGCTGTGGTACAAAACAGTATTTACTATCAAAGGCTTATAAACCTTTGCTAGTATATTGTTTAGGGAAAGCACCTTGCTTCATGTTATCCCATTTTCATCTCGCGTGCACGTACATGGTCTGACAATATTAAACATAACTCCCCAAATATAGTTATTTTTGAAAATTATTTTAGGGGGTCTTGTTTAAACCAACAGGAGCAACAACTTTCAGTCAAATATTTCTCACAATATTGCTTCATGATAAGGATATGTTCATAACTGTCTGACCATTAGGGTTGCACTTCAGATGTGAAAGGGTTAAAACTGTCTCCATGTGGATTTATCATGAAGACTCACGCCTATTGAATAAACATGTGGGTAGATACTGTGCTCAAAATTGATTTTGTTATTATAAGGAAATAATTATTTGTTATTTATTTTCAACCAAAGGCGTGTGTTGTTTTGATCACCCTATTGTGAATATCCAGAGAACGTGTATTTATTTACATCCACGTCTACATGACGCTCTCCTTAGCAATGCTAAGTATCCATTGATCCGAACGTAAACTGAACATAATAACACTCCTGTGCGTGGGAGATCATTATAGAAAACTTAACGCCCCAGAATTTGAGAGCCACGTACCAAAACAAAAATCCAAAACATTCATATGTATCATCATGTATTTGTTCCAATTTCACGTTTTTATTTCATTAAAACGATGTATCAGGTTGAACATTGAAACCAATCCTTAGAAAACATACTGCGTTGGAGAGGTTTAAATTTTACCAGAAATTGTTGGCAGCTTGCCAATTCTTTCTCTAAACCCAAACATACACAGCGTGGGAAACCAAAATACCGTGGCATAGGGCGTATCCACAACACTCGATCCAAGGCGGGAAGAGATAGTATGTTTCCTCAGCGAATCGATAATTCAGTGCAATAATAGTGTGCCTTAATCTATAATTACACTTGGGTGAGGTTGGAGTTTCATTAATTATTGAACACCGCCCATGATAAACGCTATGCCGATAACCGCTGGGGTTTGTTTACACTCGAGCTTTCAGTATCGCCCGGTAGGGGCCGCCACTTGCTTGAAAACACTATCAAACACAAGAGGTGTGTCTAACGGTCTGGGCGTCCGTTGAACACGAGAAGCTGTGAAAGTAGTACGGGTTTTGTCGCCAAGCTATTCTCTTAGAATCCCTATACTGATTAGTTTATTTTCATCCTAACTGAAAACAGTGCTGATGATTGCAATAAACATGGTGAACTAAGCATTCCTGTTGCCATTGACAATGTGATTGTGGATGGCGGATCGTTAGGTCGTCAAGGCAGTGTTGATGGTGATTTGTAAACATTTCAACGTGGCGGCCCTTAGTACCAAAACAAACAACATAGGCAGTTCGACGAGTTCGCACTTCAACCTCAAAACATTTATTTGAGCTAGAGGGGAGGCGCTGTGAGTTCTCTAATACATCGCTATTCAATCCAGTTGCATATAAACCAAGGGCAAGGATGACGTACTGATATCAATGTAAACATCTATGTGAAAAAACACGAATACAAATCATAATAGTCGTTCAACATACTATTTCTTTTTATGGTGAATTTAGGCTACCATAACCATTTTATGAAACAAGCAGTTCGAATTACGAAATATCTTAGAAGTGGAATGTGACAAAAATAGTCCCTCTCAAGATCAGCCATGCTACATTTATAAGTAGCCAGTTTTAGGACCAAGTTGTTTGATAAGCCCCCTACCTCGCCCCATGTCTGATATGACAGTGTATTAGGTTACCCAATCCGTCTATTTTTGAACCAAACCGAAACGTTCCAATGTTTATATACACTGGTAGCGTAGAGGGTCGAGATATGGGGCATGTATATTGCATTACTAAACCCCACCAAGTTTAGCCAGACAACACACGTGTCATCAATTACTCGTACTACGCCGAATACTAACATAACATTGACTATTCTTTGATCCATCCATGTAGGGAAGCCGAAGAAATATTTGAGTTTATTTAGGAGAGGGACAGATGATATGATCATATTAATCTTAACATCCGTTCAGGAAAATGCTAAATATCACATTTTATTGACTCGTATAAAATTACTAGACGGACATTTCTGAAGTAGTAGTGATCGTCTAGTTATTCGTCATTCTAAGGCAGTAAGATTCATCGTATAGGCCTATCCTACCTCTGACTGTTAAGGCACGGAGTCATAACTGATGAATCCTGACCATTAACAAATAAGTCAGGAACTGACAAAGATTCTGCGCTAACACATTGGAATGTGAAGAAAACGGGGTGTAATGAGATTGGCTCTGTTTCTTTAAAATGTTTGTATTAAATGTAACTATAAGATGGTGTATGAAATCACAGACCTAATCATAGGTTTACTTAGCACTCCTCAATCAATGATTAATCTAAAGTGGTTCAGAATTCGTAAGAAATTAGCCTTTCCCACACAAGATTTGCTGAGTAATCCTCTACGCTACCAAGAATACCCATTACTGGATATCGTGCCTGACTACGATTGCGCAATTCTTTGTTAGTAAACACACTTTCACGTGGCTGGCTTGGCGATAGTGTTGCTATTAATAGCTCGTGAGTCATAGTACTACTACGCACATGAATGAGGAAGCAACGTGAACTCTTGTGTATTACCCCTTTGTGAAAGGGTAGTAGAGGAATTACCGACCAGGATGCTTGTAAAAACAGTACTCGTGGGATAACGAGAGCTGCATGTTTTGGCAATGGTTCATGATCATGTGCTTATTTAATTAATGTCGGTTGTGTCAACATCTCTATAGCTAATGTTGTGCAATCGCGTATATTACGAGGATTTTATAAATATTCTCTAAGTTCAAACTATCAAAAATAATAAGCCCCCGAGTATCCACATTAATAACAGTTCTTTGCCATAGTATTCATAGCATAATTCCCCGGTTATAAATCAATAACCCGCCCGAGGTGGATCAATAGCGAAGACCGGAGTATGTGAAGGTTTCAGACGCCTACACTCAACTCACAGTACTTACTTGCTCGTAGCGCCATCTATAAAGCATGAGGGTAACTATAACTTGGGATCGCGCGGAATTATACAACTTCACATGTACAAACAAAAGCCTTGCAGAAGGAATTGGTCATTCGGTATAGGTTCTAAAGCCATGGATTACATTACTTTTGCCGTACAGCGATCGCCACACTCTGTAATTCCTTAATTTGCTGTAGACATCTGGCATTGCGTAGATTAGATAAACCCCCGTAGGTGTTGGGCTTACGACGCAGGCGGCCTGCCGGGTAGGATAACAGTGGGGGATTAGGAGACACCAGGGCAACTACAGAATTAGTTAAACCAACCCATCTATTTCAAAACCTAATTACCTAGCGTGCTGACTCGAGGCTATGCCATCAGGATATAAAACAAAGAAGCTTGATTGACCCGAGATGTACGTAGTATTATTGCAAGGTTTTCCTTTTAAAGCCCTGTTCATTAATAAGTGTGGTGAGCATTGTCTTTGTTGTTTTAGGGACAGTAGGAGAGGGTGGACAATGAATGGGCAGACGAATGCGGGCGGCCAGACGATAAGATCATATAGTAATGAAATCAACTACCCGTCATGTACAAGACCGTTTCCTGGTGGATCTGGCAGTGGCACGAACGTCAGTCATTCCATACAGTTACTGACTGATACCACTATATCTTGTGTTGGTTTCAGAGTCAGTTTCAATGCATTTCCAAGAACAATAGGTATCAATACATACTTATCCATTATAGGGTAGCTTGGGAAGAAATTTGTTTCAATAAATTCAACCTTTACGTTTCTTCATTGCTTATTTTCTAAGTCATGTCATGTTGTTACTTATTCTTGTTGTTGTTGAACCAAACAATGAGCAACATTCCCAAAACAAGAAACCCTCGAAACACTCAACTTCTCATAACAATCCTAGGTACTAAAGGACGAAAATGGTTTCAGTACCGTTTTGAAGGTACTGTTTTGATGATTGAGGGTATGTATGGTTTCTAAAACCACGAACCTCTATTCATCTAATCTAAAACCTTAGATGGACAAAAAGCTAAAACCAACATATGAAGGCACATAAACAAAGGGGTTTGTGGAAGACCTTGTGCACCCCACTCTATACAACGACCCCTTCCTCATATGTCAACATATTAAGTCCCATTTGCTAAACAAGCCATCATGATCAGAGTGGTGCATGTACGGCATTCGTGTCAGGGTTTCAAAGATTTCTTTTCGATCATGCTTAAACTAAAATGTAATTAAAATTTACGTTTATCAGGGTAAATGCCACTTTATTTAGGAATGAAGATGGGCTCAAAGAGATCATCTCTTAATCTCCGCCATGATTAAATTCAGCTTGAGTACACAAACTGAGTACGACTTATACTGATATCTAAATTTGTGTTATGGTCATGCAATCCGAGTTTTCTCGTTTATTGATTTCGAATCAAACCAGAGTATTATATTTTCGATCAAAAAGCGTGATTGGAGTCCATGTATTTTTGATGTGTTGGTGATTTCTCAGTTGGATTGTACAACACGATTGCATAGGGTTGGGTAGTTAATTGGATAAACATTTATTTGATTAGATAATAGTATATCTCGTTTGATTGAATACACATAATGATTTCTACAGATGTTACACATTTGTAGACGTCAGTGAACGGAAACACGTCATCATGTAATTGTTACTTCCTGATGTTTCGATTGAACTTGTAGACTTGTCACTGTCTGTAATATACACATATCACAATGAGCTAACTCCCTGTCCTACGACAACTCTTTTTGTTTATAGCTTAATTAAACCATTAACACTCAGTGCTCCTCTACACGTTATCGTCTGCTACTTTCATACTTTTGAAAATAACTTGGGAATAAAGCAAAAGTTCGCAAAACATTTGAGCGAGAGTTGTTGTGAGACTTCTGGTTAACATCCCTCCTTCAAATACTTTCAAAAAAGGACTTTCGTTGGAAAAATATTATGAAACTTGTCAGGCCTGTTGTGGCTACTCTAAGTGTAAATGTGTTAACATAATTCAAGTTAAGATTTTTATTCAACCCGTCCAGGTATAGACAGATTACATGTACAGATACATTGCTAAAATTCTGGCCTGCCATCTGATTCATAATAGCAAAATCCAGAACATACAAGCAAATCAACGTGTCGCCTTCTCAGATAGAGTGTTTGGATACGTTCAGTCCTAAGTCCTAACGCAGGTTCAAGGTTAAACACAAAACCTAGAATCAGGATTACTTAAATATCTTAAAGACGAAACCTAGAATCAGGATTACTTATATATCTCATGATACGTTGATGCACGTGTTCACCCTTGTTCTAACACGTAGTGCATGTCTTGACTTGTATACATATTAACCTTTGTTTAAACTATCTTCAATTGCAAATTGGTGTTCATCTGTTTCTTGTTTATCTTAAACAGCTTCTTCTCCGTTGAAACATCACCTTTCAGTGAAACATAACTTTTATGAAATCTTTAATTCAAAAACAAAGCTGGTAGAATATTCAAAGAAGAAATACCATTCAGAACATTACAAGCAACACTGCTACTAATAGTTTTTAAAAGCATTCGTAATTATCAAGTTAATGTCAAAAGCATCATATATCCAAATAACAATCACTAGAGGAATTCGTAGGCAAGACTTGCATTGATTACTATGTCACTGTATGATATTTGTTCGCTAGTTAACCGTGTATATTTGTACTTTTAGTAGTGAATTAATTTCTTACTAATATAACAACCTCAGTTTATTTTCTTTCGTTTATGTTTATTTACTGTAAATGCTTTGACATGTCGGAAACTATTTTTGTATATGCAATTATACAGTCAATAAAGATTCATTCATCCATTCATTGGATTGGAATTAGTATTCAAGTGGTGTTTGAACTAAGAACATCAGTGACATGTGCTATGGTCAGGCAGCACATGCCACCATGCCAGCCCCACACTTCTCACAGAGGGGGTTGCGCGAGGGGGGGGGGGGCATGAGGAGGAAGTCACATTGTCCTTCCGCCTACGTCGCACAGTAGCCTCAGCCAGTGCGGAAGTGGGGAACACGCCTATGTGATATGTATGTAATGGCCATTAGTTATGATACGTGGCAAGCTTATTCCGCCAGAGGCATGTGTCTGTCACTGAGTGTGTATTGATGTCCATTGCCAAGTGGAGTACAGTGAAACTCCTAGGAGGAAATACACAACAGCGGGCCAAGAAAGAGTTAAACTGCACAGGTGTTCACTTTACCCTACACACATATGCATATGCATATGCATATGCATATATATATATATATATATATATATATATATATATATATATATATATATATATATATATATATATATATATATATATATATATATATATATATATATATATATATATATATATATATATATACATACATAAATACATGCGTGTGCAATATACATACACTGTGTGATACAATTGCAATATACATGTACAAACACCCTGTGATACAATTGCAATATACTTGTACATACACCCTGTGATACGAGCACAATACACATACAGTGTGGTACTAGGAGTTACGCTCGATAATATATGCATATAATAGTCTTATATAGAGTGAATCAATCTGATTGCTAGGGGTTCGTTTAGAAAATTGTTGGTAGAAAATTTATTGCTCAAACCAGTCAACCGAGATACTTAGTTCCAACACCCATGGTATACTGATTCCAATTTAATTTTATACAGGGTTTTATACTAATCAATTCATGTTTATTGTCATCTATGATGCTTATGACAATAACGAATGGTATAACAAACTAATAGAAATGGTTATGCACTGAAACCGGTAGCAGCCAATCAACAGAGAGTTGCTGGAAATGTTCTGATTGACATTTCTCCTTTAGATATTTCCCCAGCAGTGTTTATGCCATAAAGGTTTCATCACCATTGTAAGACCGTTTTGATTTTAGCTGCTGCGTGCGAGCATGAGTTGAATCAGGAAAATTCAGATTAACTCAAAGTGCCAGCTTGATCTGAGTTGGATCGCCATCCCATTCCCAAATAAACAAACAGCAGTCCTGCTAAGATTACATAGTCCTAGACAAGTCCTTGTATAGGGAGCGCGTGTGGTCTGTACCCAGTGAGGTTCCTGAGTCCTTTGGTCGCCAGTAGCCCAGATACCCCTGCTATCTAGTCTAGATTTCTAGGCTGTCATATGTTTTTCCATCATGTTTTTTCTGTTACCAGGCACCAAATAGTCTAGGCGGCCATAGTGGCCAGTTTAGTTTATTCTTATCTCAACAGGGGAATCGAATAAAGGAGTCAGTTTAAGTACACATACATCTAGAGAAAGGGGGATCAGGTGGTGCCATCTATGTACCATACATGGGACTACACCGCACTGCATGGTCACCACAGAAGGGAATATCAACTCTTTAGGGACTAGTAGCCTAGTCTACGCTGCTACCATGACAAACCACAACAGTTGAAGCTTCAGTAATTTTTTAGATCATGACGTCACTGGTGGTCAAGCGGTATTGTGCAGAACTCGCTATTATTCACAACAACAGTTACGAAAAAAAGTCATTAACACATCACGACCCCCCATTCAACGTTTCATGTAGCAATCTCCAGAAATGACTCACCACCCCCACAGCGGCACGACTTGTCACTTCTACACGATTTCGTGGAAGAGATGGATACAGTACAATTGTGTGCGAGGCTCATAATATACTTTGCAGGGCAGTGTCGTTTTAAATCAACTAACAACCAACCTCTAACTACCTAATGACCACCTTCATGTCCTTTTGTAATGTGTGTGTGTGTGTGTGTGTGTGTGTGTGTGTGTGTGTGTGTGTGTGTGTGTGTGTACGTGTGTGTGTGTGTGTGTGTGCATGTGTGTGTGTGTGTAAGTAAGTATGTATGTATGTATGTATGTATGTATGTATGTATGTATGTATGTATGTATGTATGTATGTATGTATGTATGTATGTATGTATGTATGTATGTAACGGGTATGTATGTATGTATGTGGGAAGGTAGGTAGATACCATATTACTTTTAGTATGGATGAAGAAGTATATCAAAAATATGAGTCTCAACTGAATTCGAGCAAAACAAATGGACCTGTGTGTGTGTGTGTGTGTGTGTGTGTGTGTGTGTGTGTTTGCTGTCATTTATTGTCACTATCAAGAGTGCCTTGATTGGCTGGGACAGTACACACAGTTCATTCCGATGCGTCAGAATATTACTTGATTACTTTACAAGATAAATATTATAACTTGTTAACAGTAAATGGCACGATGAAAGTGAGGAACATCTCTTGGGAATCCGACTTTGAGCTAATATCTATCTTTAGAAAATGCCCGAAAACCAGCATCATGTGTGTGTAATTTGACGTAACCGATAATGTTTCTGACTTCATATTGTGTAATACCATATAATTAAAGCTTCGTTGTCCATAAGTGTTTGACATGTGTAGCTGGCCACACCACCCCATTTATGTGAAGATACCGATTAGTGCAGAGCCTAATTTGAGATGAAAAGATTCTTATTCACAACATTCAAAACAGCTCAAAACCTGTTATTCAGTTACGTCAGTATTACCCAAATCTATCTTATACATAACTAGGCGCACTATTATCTTAATATTATAAGATGCTATCAGGAATGTGGTAAATGAAAGGAAATGATTGGAATGCATAAATGTCCCTATATGTATATATATATATATATATATATATATATATATATATATATATATATATATATATATATATATATATATATATATATATATATATATATATACATACATACATACATACATACATACATACATACATACATACATACATACATACATACATACATACATACATACATACATACATACATACATACATACATACATACACACACACACACACACACACACACACACACACACACACACACACACATATATATATATATATATATATATATATATATATATATATATATATATATATATATATATATATATATATATATATATATATATATATACATATACATATATATATATATATATACATCTATATATATACATGTACATATATACATATATATATATATATATATATATATATATATATATATATATATATATATATATATATATATATATATATATATATATATATATATATATATATATATATATATATATATATATATATATATATATATATATACATACTAAGTATATACATATGTGTGTATGTGTGTGTTACCAGAGAGAGAGAGAGAGAGAGAGAGAGAGAGAGAGAGAGAGAGAGAGAGAGAGAGAGAGAGAGAGAGAGAGAGAGTTGTCAGTTACACCAATTCAGATCCTGTTCTTCCAAGTTCCAACCCGTTACATATCGATCTCCCTTGATGATAACATTTATGACTATAGTCACATGCCTTAACACTAGTAGCACTAATTAGCAACACGTGTTTAGGTAATTGACAAACCAGATGACCAGTAGTTTAGGTTAGTATCGATGTTTTTCATTATATTATGCCTCTATAACATTTACATATGACTTCCTGTAGTAACTGCTGGTCCTATAAGAGCTACCTTGATCTTCATAAAGATGATTTCGAAATAGAGCTCAAGGTTTGCATGTTGTGGGTACGTCATGCCAATGATACGTCATATGCTAATCCCCGTTTAAAGTTCAAATTGTTGATTCTTATTTTTCCTTAGCTTTGTTTAAAACGCACGTGGTAGATTTATCTCTCTGTAAAAACGAACCGACTCATACAGAACGAACTCCTATTAGGAAACCATGGATCTGCCCTGACAAATACATCAAAACTACATATGCATGTTTTCGTACAGTTGTTGTATCATCACCTACATAAAAGACGTGACCATTTGTTGTTTGTTACTGACTAAAACCACCCCTTCCCTTCCCCACAATCGTCACACATCATATCATCTAAGCGTTAGAATTGGAACATATAACCTTTTATCAAATATGAGGAATAAACTATTTGAGAGAATAAGTCGTTTCGTTTATGTAGCGGATCGTTGTCAAACATATCCTTGATGTTTGTACAGGTATAAGCAAAATCTAAACTGGTGTGCTTAGTATATTAGTGTTCACCATGATCACCAGATGGCGTACACGTATGGTACGTGTTGAGGTGAAATGTGCACGAACACACGTTTCTTCGAGAGAGGTTAGTCAGTTGCGAAAGGAAAAATGGAAAGATCACCTATCTAATCCCCCTTGGGAGTCTCTCTAGGTAACTTATGGGATTAATTTCGCTGACTCTGTTGTCTTCTAGCCTGCTTTTATTTAACAATTTGGCCCATAGAAATTATATGTTGCCAGGAAGGTCGCCGGAAGAGGAATATAGCAAGCACATTTTCAAACGAAATTCCCATACACAAATTTCACAAATGTAGAGGAAAGAACAATAAGGTGGGGAGTTGATCACTTTTTTCTTTTCTAATAATTGCTCCGTTTAAATTTCGAAACCATTTCTTTTAAAATCTTTGTTGAAAATGAGAAAAAGTGCATTTTTCAACTTTCAGATTCCATAACTTTTGCAATCAAAATAACAGTACTAATCTCAGCTACTAGTATATCTATGCCAGATTTAAAGCAAATCCGCTAACATTTAACATCCAAAATGTATGTTTAAAGCGGTCATGTTTTGGTGAAATTCGATATATAGAAAAAGGGCCCAAAACCATCCCTGCTTCACTGCAAGCCTATGGAGCTTCTTTGATGGTTGACAGTCACAGTATATCTGATCATGAGGAAACGATTAACCACATATAAAGACAATTCTGGATCTATCCCTGAAAAGTAATGGATTAGTGGACCAATATCCTCCAAATAGTCAAACTCGAGGGTGTTCTGAATATTTAAATCGGTTCGTGTAAACTTTCATAAAAGATAATGGAAAACATATCGGAAAATGATTTGTTTCTCGTGTATAGTGAACCGTTAAGTTTTCATTCACATCCGCGATGCTTGTAAAAGCAAAATGGACTCACTACTGTAGTTAGTCAATTAGTATTCACTATGATCACCAGATGGCGTACGCGTACGGTATGTTTTGGTGTAATACTAGCCACGGGTGGACGCTACTTTCCATGTGTATAGTATCGTATCTTTATTGACTGCGCCAAAGACACAAAACGACCTATATACATAACACAATAAACGATGTAGACAATAGAATAAAGGAATAAAGTGAACACACGACAAATATGGAAGGATTGGCGATAGGCAACCAGTTAAAGTGGAACTAAAGAGTCACATACATATTTAATTAGCTTATATGAAAGTAATACACGTCAAGAATAGGATGCTGTCCTCCTTTTTCTCTCAGTGATCCCATGAGGGGAGAATTTTGCGTATTGCCACCAGCCTGCCTAGGCTCTGGCAGCCCCTGCTAGCAGCCATGTTCTCCAGTTGCTATCAGCTGTGACTCACTGAGTGGCAGCCCACTTGCTGTACCCTACTCTCTGAGCAGTGTAATTAAGCAAGCTTGTTAAATACAAACTTGACGCCTTATAGAATGCACATAATCGTTAATGTTTATATTTTTGTTGGTTTCTTCCTATGAGAAAAGCAAATATATAGGGATTCAGAAAACTGGAAGGGCCACCTATCAAATACAATGTATTTGGCCCCTCTCTTAGGCAAAACGGCAAGCATACGGAATAATACGTTCACTTATCAGTCTGATGTTATAGTTAGTACACAAGAAAGGTAGTTTTATGTTCCCTCTCTATCTCTCCATACCATCTAGCTACTTACCTGTCTCATTATTTTCTACACAGTACAAACAGCCATCTGAAAAGAAAAGGAATGTCGTCAAAATACATAGTTTTCTCTCTATATTAAAAAAAACACTCATTTATGCATACCTTCACCGTAAAATAACCATTTAACTCATAGTCCCTGAGAAGTGACCATTCCCTTCTGAGTTTACCAACCCGTGCGTGGTGTAGTTATGAGAGATAGATGACACCGTATGGTTCTCCTATCCATGGAAATGTCATACTCAAACAGAGTCCTCTATTGCCCTGGTGAGAAAAATATAAACTAAATTGGCCACGATGGCCAACTTAACAGAAAGTCTATGATTGAAAATAAATGGACTCAGGGACAGAATGCAAACAGAAGATCAGGAAAGTCCTTTGTTTTTATGATACTTCGAAGACTTACCTGTAGGGCATTGATCTGCAAATAAAAAAGTGAAGTGTTCATTATTTTATTTCATTTATTATCAACTCAATGTACACACCTTAAAGATCTTTTTATGTATACACTAGTTCAGCAACTGCGCAACACTGGTATACCACAGTACCTCGGGCACTTTTGATGATGTTATCAAATAATTGATGGTTACTATTAGCATGGTAATTGTTGTTGTTGTTGTTGTTGTTTTAGTGTTGTTGCTGTTATCATTATTAGTATCAGTATCATTATTATTATTATCATTATTATTATTATTATTATTATTATTATTATTATCATTATCATTATTATTATTATTATTATTATTATTATTATTATTATTATTATTAGTAGTAGTAGTAGTAGTAGTAGTAGTAGTAGTAGTAGTAGTAGTAGCAGAGAAATACATCCCCTTGATCCGCAACCTCATAGGCACAGCATGCTAGTACCTAGGTGATGTGCGCCTCGGGTTACGCGGTGTTGCCTGGGGAAGAATTGGTCACGTGATTTTTTCAGCAGGCAGCAGGCAGCCAATCCTGCGGTACACAGGTTATCTATGACTCATAGTCGGAGGCAGCGAAGTTTGATGACGCATGCACAGTGCCCACTCCCTGTCTACTACTCCCAGGTAGTAGTAGTAGTAGTAGTAGTAGTAGTAGTAGTAGTAGTAGTAGTAGTAGTAGTAGTAGTAGTAGTAGTAGTAGTAGTAGCAGCAGCAGCAGCAGCAGCAGCAGCAGCAGCAGCAGCAGCAGCAGCAGCAGTAGTAGTAGCAGCAGCAGTAGTAGTAGTAGTAGTAGTAGTAGTAGTAGTAGTAGTAGTAGTAGTAGTAGAAGTAGAAGTAGTAGTAGTAGTAGTAGCAGCAGCAGTAGTAGTAGTAGTAGTAGTAGTAGTAGCAGTAGTAGTAGTAGTAGTAGTAGTAGTAGTAGTAGTAGTAGTAGTAGTAGTAGTAGTAGTAGTAGTAGTAGTAGTAGTAGCAGTAGTAGCATATTCATCATTGTCACCATCATCATTAATACAATTATTTACTACTCTGTATGTACAGGGGGAAACAAATGACAAACTTTTCTATATCAATAAGTAAAAGAAGAGGTAAAGCGAAAATCGTTATGGTCTTCATATGTACAAAGTTACAAACTGATAAAGCAAATTGTGAGTGCCTACGACCAATTGACAATCGGGATCCACCTCGCCTGGTAGGTGAACAGGCTTTCTCTTTAAACCTACAACTGGTAACACATGTGTCCTTACTCACCTAATCTAACTTGACTCCAATTGCCCCAGAACTCAAGTTCACATACTATGAATGCCACAACCTGCGACGCTCCCCTGAAATTCCCGTCATCTACAATAGCACAATTTAGCAAATACATTGATCAAGGTTGAACTGACATGTGTAAAACAGTCACTTTTTAACACCTTTTGGAAATGTAGAATAGCATTAACCTACTTCTGACACCAGTCATCAAACAGTTGATACCACCTGTAGGTCTATTTCTATGCAAGGTTAAATGGATTATAGATAATTGATGACACGTCTCTCTCTCTCTCTCTCTCTCTCTCTCTCTCTCTCTCTCTCTCTCTCTCTCTCTCTCTCTCTCTCTCTCTCTCTCTCATCTCGGATCATCCCACACCATAACTAGTCATTATAGAATATTGAAAGTTGAATGATCATACTTACCATATTGATTATATACTAGTATTTGTATATACTTCTACAGATCGTCTTCTTGAGGCCTAACCTGATAGCTGACTAGTCTAAGGCATTGCCACTGACTGCTCGCTGTCTCTCACCACCAACCAGTTTGGATTACCAGCTGGGGCATGTGTGTGAGTTGCCAGTGACTTGGTGGTGCTAGGCTGTCGTTTTCACCGGGTACTCCGGTTTCTTCCACCACTTACAGCTGGCTATTCACGACTCATCCGTAATTTGGGCGAAGAAGTGACGGTAAACGTGGTACCAAATTTTAAAAATTGATCAAGTCTTACCTGCCGGGCAGCTGTTAGCCTCTAAAACACAGAATGACGAGAATATTCACACCTGCAGCTGGGAGTTAGTGTATAATGTTATGATAATTCTATCAATT
>OZ012687.1:27960734-28000734 GCA_963942565.1 Maea johnstoni
AAATGGAAACACCAGCATGACCATAAATATCACGGTTTCCTTTTTCTTTTTATTTAAATAGTCATAATCAAGTGATTATAAATAAATTAAATTGCATTTGCTGTTTTTGTCCTGAACACATTGATAAAAAACAATCAAATATTGTTTAATTTTCCAGATTCCATGTTTTACAATAAATCGAGCCTCACTTTCATTTCAAACAAAGTTCTTCTGCTCAAAGCAGAGAAGAAAATGGAGGCAGGACGTTTTGCTGTGCGGTCAGAGGAGGCTGCCACAGACCTCCTGCTGGCAAAGGATGCTGCCAACTATAAAAAAGCTAATTTAAGAGCATATAGAACCTTCAGGAGTTACCTAAACCCAGCAAACAATCTGGCTCCACAATCAACCATGCCAGCTATGATGCCAGCCATGTATAACTGCCAAGTGACAATCAACAATTATTTCACTGCACCAGGACTCAAATGTTTTCACCTGTTTATTGATTAATTAATTTATTGACAAATAAATTTTAATGTACAAGTAATCTTATTATGCAGATCGTAAAGTTTAACCAACCAGACATTCCTTTGATTGTTAAAATATATTTACTATGTGGAAATCTATATTGAACAGATGAGAGAGTTCGGTTAGTTATTTTCTTTTGAAAATAAAGTTGAATTTTGTGCATTTTTGTATTTGTTAACATGTTGACATCCAGGATGGCCCCATACCCAGCTATTGACCAATCAGGTTTGAGAATGAGCAGCAGGCATATAATAAAACAAATATGGCACTTTGGTTTCGCGCAATATCAATTTTTATTGCACTCTGGAAAATGATAATATATGGCAATATCATTTTCCAGAGTGCAATAAAAATTGATATCGCGCGAAACCAAAGTGCCATATCTGTATAATATTCAATGTTATAGAAAAAGTAGTATCTGGAGAGAATCATTTTTATGTCTTTCCATCAACCAGGGAATCCCACATTTCGTGAGCGCATAGCTTGTTGTCGTCATAAAATATTTAGAATGGCATAAACGTTTTTATCAGAAATTGATATGCCATGTACAACTTTGATAATAGCCATTGATTAATGGGGAGACAAAGAACTTGTCCCGGAAAACACTCACTAACTCGTCGCCCTATAAATCGGGAGAATTCTTGACTCGCTAGGTCGGGGGGCGACCCTCACTAAGGAAGTAAATGGAAAAGGGAATTGTTTAAGTTCCTGATGTAACCCCAAATGAATACAATCTCAGTATTGATTTAACACTCTATTGAATTAATTTAAAAAATTCATATAGTATCTACATTATAATGGCCTAAACATTAGTCAAACACACACAGGAAACTCGATGAAGGGAAGGAGATAGAACCCCAACTAGAGTTAAAATCCAAAGTCCACGAGACTGTTATCATAAGTGATATATGTTTTTGTTTTTGTTTAAGTTCTTTTTTCTCACCGGAGTACATAAAAGTTGGCACACTTACCGCTGAGGGACAGGGTAGTTTGGAACCTGGTGGCTCTGGACTCTTCCCATTGTCCTTCCCGCCCACAGGTTCCAACTGAAAAACATGCACACCATGGATATATATATATAAATATCATATATATATACACACACACACATATATATATATATATATATATATATATATATATATATATATATATATATATATATATATATATATATATATATATATATATATATATATATATATATATATATATATATGTGTGTATAAATATATATATGTATATATATATATATATATATATATATATATATATATATATATATATATATATATATATATATATATATATATATATATATATATATATATGTATATGTATGTTTATATGTATATATATATATTTATCTATAGAGACATCAATGTTAGCATTATAATCATTATAATTATTGTTTGCATAGCGTTTCCTGCTATGTATATGTACAATGGGGAATACAACGAAATGTCAGCACATTATGTCCATCTCGTGATCATACTGAAGCTTTGAAATGTGTTGACTGATTTTTTTCATGGTTTATTTTCATAATCGAGTTTATGAATGAAAATTAGATGTTTTGTATAAGTAGAAATGCAGTCTGACCATGTTCATATACAGCCCTTGTGCTAGTTGCCCATGAGCCTTTCGAGATGGATGGAAACAGTCCGGGGAAAAGAAGGTGGCATCTATCTTTCCATCCTCCTGTAAAATAAAACATGTACTGGAACGTGGCTAAGCAAACACACAAAATTAACCTGCAGTTTTGGGTAATATCTTTATGGTAAAAGCATAATTTTGAAAATATTTCAAGAAGATTATTAACGTTTGTCATAACATTGCCAATTGTAGTTGTATTGTATGTTTATTGACTGTGCGATATGCACAAAATCAGACATATACAAATATCTTTCATATAAACTGGAACATTATATAGGATAAATAAAGAAAAGTTATAACTTGTGTACATAATTAAACTAAACAGAGAATAGAGCAGAAAATAAAAGATTAATGAAATCTCCATCAAATATTTTGTGAAATCATTCTTAATTCTTCAGATATTGGCATTAGTATAGTAGATCCAGACGACAATTTCTAGAGGAGTTTTCAAGTATTAAGGTGATACTATTAATTAGGTAGGCAGAGTTCCAGTAGATGGCAGCACCAACAGACAGACAGGAAGCGCAGAAACAACAGTGAGCAGTATATATTAAGCATGGATCGGAATGGAACTTATCTTAGACTATCAGTTCTTTCTCCACGCAAGGTTATTCAAACATACTCAGGTAGAACGTGGAGTGGTTCAGTAATTCAATTTTACTGTAGTTACTTGCCCCGATGCCCGAGTTGTTTTGGATAAATTAATTGTCGGTCTGACTAGAGTTTGGCAAGCGCTTTTTCCATTTTTTGTGAGAAAGTTTGCCATCGAAGCTTGGCAAACATCTTAGGAGCACTACTACGTGTATGTATGAACATACTTTATGAGCAAAATCAACATTTTGCGGAGTTGAGACAAAAAGTGTGTTTATACATACACATAGTAATGCTCCTAAGATGTTTGCCAAGTTTGGATGGCAAACCCGAACGTTTTGTCACAAACAAAATGGAAAAAGCGTTTGCCAAACTCGAGTCAGACAGACTATAGTGTACTACGCTTTACTTCCTAGTTAATAAGGGTCCTGCCTTAGTGGCTGGATGGTCCAATACGTTGTCACTGACTGCCCATTGTCTCTCCCTACTGAATGGGTTGGAATCCCGTTTGAGGTATATAAGAAAAGTTGCCAGTGACTTGGTGTTAGACGGTGGTTCTCGTCAGGAACTCCGGCTTCCTCTATCACCTACAACTGGCTAGCCACGAGTTCAAATTGCAATTTACAGAACCACTAGTAATGTGTTCCAATATAGGATGACAGATCTGGTAAGTGAAGTTTGGCTAAGAGACCTTAAATCAAATGATCATTGTGATCATGTAATGTTAACGACGTAGTTAATCATATTTTTTGTATACATGTATATGTTATGTGCTCTCTATTTTGTGTGTTGATTTTTCTCTATCTGAATTTTCTCATCTTTTATATGCGGTCAATGAAGAATTCAATACTATACAATACAATGCAAGCTCACCCTTGCTGGTGCTTGTGCTTCCCAGAGGAATGGTTGTATGACGACGGTGAAGTCTTCCTTGGTGTCATATTTGCCACTGTTCACTAACTGCTCCAGGGCGCTGGCGTACGCGTGCTGTAGGGGCTTGAACTCTGGTGCCGTCTCGTCATTGGTCAAACACTCACACAGCAAACTAGACGAAGAGATAAAGCACATTTACTGACATATTATCTGCCGTTACTATTGCTTCTTAAACTCTTATCAAATACACCAAAAATACTTCTCTTTCTAGAATAATATCTACAGCAAAGATATCTTATTTGTACACCTGCTGACCGGTCGTCTCCTAGTGTTTGGTAGACTGGTTGCATGGGTGTGCCTGGCTGTCTGGTCAAGATGTATACAGAGCTGGCATTTAATTCTTGCACTTAATGTGCGGGCAGCCCAGGCACAATACGACCGCACGCCTGATTGCCACCCACCTTTATGGGCATGGATGCATCACAGACCTGACATTTCTCAACGTAAATTTCATTCACAAGCTTCGTGAGTCATTTATGTGGCTGGCTTATGTTTTTGACATGTTATCCATGGGTCTACGTAGAACCAGTCACTGGCAGACGTTCGTTCGTTCGTGCAGGAATCAAATGTCTGTACTGTAGGTACACGTATGCATGACCTACATGGTCGTGTCTCAAATCTACCTTGACGGGATAGTTGACCCAAAAACCATTAAAGATAAAAATCATGTTCTGTTCCGTTTTTGTATGGTCTTTGTTGTATCGTATATTTCACGATTTTAAGTTGTGGCCTATGACGATACATACACATTCCCTTACTTAATGGAAGGGCTGGTTTCAAGGTATAAAGTAAACCCTCATTTGCAATCAAGTGCTCAACGGTTATTGAGTAATTGCAATACAAAGCCACTGTAAACAGAAACGCGCGGGGACACTATCGTGTTTCTTTTTGTGATGCCACAACTGAAGTTATGTTCCATTTAGAGTTCACTAGAAAGATGGACTTCCAGCTGTGAAGTTGGTACAGGAAAATAATGCCCCCATTCTTATCTCACCTGAGACTGCTGGCGAATGAGAATGCTGTATATGAGTGATGTCACAGGAAAGGTAAAGGTATTCGGTTTATATAATAGTCTTGTATCCACCGACATGTTCACACGACCTTCCTCCCTAGCAGGCCAGTACATACGGAAACCATTTTAATCCCCGAGGAATATTACAGAGCAGCTGGGAGCATATAGCGCACAAGCTCTAAGCACTTCCTTATCAATGCTCGGTGCCCATTTTGCAGCTGGGTAGACTGAGGCAAAATGGAATAAACTGTCTTGCCCAAGGACAGACCAAAGTGCACCGGCCAGGATCTGAACCAGCGACCCTCTGATTACTAGTCCGACACCTAACCACCTGAGCTACTTTGTCCACATTAGCTGCCAACACCAGGTGCTCCATTAGCTTTCCAGCTGAATCCCAGCTTGTTTAAATTTGGCATGTTCAAATGTGAATATTTCAAATTCTAGAATGATCATAGCAGCAAATGAGTGTTCATTTCAAAGCTTGAAACCGGCTCTTCCCTTAAGCCATAATAGTGTTATCATTCATTATATCATTGTTTTATTTATTTATTTTTATTAGGGTGTTACTATCCCTTTACGTTGTAGTGTCACGGGTGCGCGGTCAAATCTATGCCCAGGCAACCGGATGACAATCGGGTGTGTGGTCGTGAATGATGCCCGGTCTGCCTGAGCAGTTCGTGCAGGAATTGGATACATGCAATACGGTTAATTGTATTGTATGTTTTATTGACTGCGCATCTGCGCAAAATCACACGTGATACATCATTTTCAATCAAAAATTTCCAACATAAAAGGTAACATAAAGTAACATAATAACTAAACAAAATAAAGTCTGAATACAGGGAACTTATACATTTGAGCAGATATACATTCAGGGAATGTCATTACTAATCCCCTCTACTACTATTTACATGCTAGATCGTGAGCCAGAAACAGAGAATGCATCTTATTTACAAACAGTTTTAAGGTTGTTCATGAGTCAGGAAGTTCCACTTAAGGTGTATCCGTCCGGATTACTTTAAGTGGAGTCGGTTACACTGACTTACCTAGTTATCTTCCAAGCGTCACCCTTCTATACATGTCGGAAATATGCTTAGCAGAGATAGACCTAACACCCGTTTAAACACAAGGAACAGATGATGCTTAATCAAACTTTTACTCACTTCTGTAGGACGTTACAGATGATACCCTCATCGAGATCTCGCAGTGACGTCATGTCCATCAGTGGGACAACGTTAATGAGCGTCCTAGGTGAATTGGCGTGCAGGTAATCCAAAGACTCTTCAACACCTTTACGGAAGTTTGTAGGAGACCGTAACACCTGCAATAGCAATTTGTATATATATACACACACACACACACACACACACACACACACACACACACACACACACATATATATATATATATATATATATATATATATATATATATATATATATATATATATATATATATATATATATATATATATATATATATATATATATATATATATATATATATATATATATATATATATATAAATATATATATATATATATATATATATATATATATATATATATATATATATATATATATATATATATATATATATATATATATATATATATATATATATATATATATATATATATATATATATATATATATATATATATATATATATATATGTACACGTAACTCCTGGAATCATGATGCAATCCGAGTGTGTATATAAAGTCCTAAAACGGCGTAACTTTCTGGTGACTGAATAACGACTCTCCTTCAAATAATCTGTAAATGTGTGTTTCATTTGTATACTGTTTTATGAAAGTTTCAAAGGCCAAGACACTCACGAAGAAGAAATTTAGGCGCACGATTCAATCATTTAGAGAATTAACATAAAGCATGCGAGTACAGAAACGTCTTAAATGTTTGATAATGGATCTTACCCTATCCTCGCAGTAATGGCACATATCATTGCCTCCTATAAGTAATGTGAACACTTTCAATCCTTTTCGATATCGATATCCTTGTCATTTTTCATCAGGTTCACCATTTCCGTCACTTGCTCCAGTAACTCTCTGCAATAAGAAATAGTGTCATTCTACATGCTATAGAAAATAAGCAGAAGTGCCTTTACGTATAGGGTGGTTTTCTAATCGAGTCTTGGTTTTCTAACCGTGATACAAATGAAAGCAGCTGGTAATTCACTAGAGCGCTCAGAGATGGGGCTACCCCGCATAAGGAATAGTCGAGGTAGAGACAACAGCATTTCCATTTGGTTATGGTGTGTTGAATGAGACACTTTACTATATTAATCACATGGGTCAAGAGACAAAATTACAAAGACTATCGCCGCACTTCCCTGTCCCTTCTTAGTTCCAATTAGAACACACAATTGGTATTTTTTTTAGGAAGCGATTAATCCATAGTAATATTTTTATTCCTGTGCGGTGTCTCGATTTCTAAGTTCTCTTTCCTCATTTGTATTTCTATTCTGTTTTTATGTGTGTTTTCGTTTTGTTAAGCATATATGTATCTGTGTACTTTTATGTTCCTCAAAATATGGTCCCTAGAATATACAGTATATAATATATACAGTATATAATATATATAGTACATACAGTATATAATTCGAAAAGAATCTGCGAATTCCATTGAAACACGTTTTATCGACAAAAATGCATAAGATTCACATATTGCGTACAATGAGCCCGCCCTTCATCCCTTGATAAGGCTTTCTCGGACTATGAAATGGCGGACACGACCATTTCAGTTAATACTACCAAGTGTATTGCATACCCTTTAATGGTGGATCGGGTGCTAGGAACTGCCTGGTTTAAACCCGCGTTCTCCTCGAAGGCCCAGCCGTCACCAGTAGAAAATCCTCTGATCTTGGAATTGAAATGTTTAAGAATGTCTGCAGAAAATAGAAGTGAAATACACAATCACGTAAAATGTTAATTACAAACCTAAATACTAGTTACAGTGCATGCATTTAAATTCTGCACTACATGCGTGGGCAGTCCGGGCATAATGCACGACCGTACTTTCGACTGCCACCCTATTTACGGGGCATAGATGCCTTCAGAGGACCGAGGCCTCACAACTGAACGTAACTTTAGATCCGCAAGCTACATTAGCAGACATCCGGTCGACTATTACGAAAAGGAACCAAGATCCAGACGACAATTTTTTTAAAGTATCTGTTGAGCATTAAAGATTTAATAACTTTGATACTTCTCAAATGTCATTTGATAACTTCAGTGTTATTCCTCCGCCCCTATCAGAAATCATTTAAATGTATGTATGTATGTATCTTTTATTGACTATATCTCTTGATACAAAATGATACCACAAGGTGAACAAAAGGAAAAGGCGAATACATCCGTAAACGATAGGTTGTATTCGAACAAAAAGATTACATAATATAGTGAAATAACATAATATAATTGAACATAAATTTACAAATAAAGTAATGCTCTTACGAGAACGAAAAACGAGAAGAGATGCCTTTTCTAAACCTTAAAGGTTAGTACTCTAGATGGTAGGCATGACTTGATTTCAGTAGTACAGGCCATCCAGAAAAATAGCGAGATGGGGACTGGGGTCCCTCACCTACTGATTTATCCAGAGGCATTCTGAACCATCTAAATCATAAAATAGTCCACAAGGTGACTATCAGTTGCTAATAACGAGATTTATATTAGTCTGAACAAGTAATGAGCAGTGTTTTTTACGTAATCGCGGATAACATAGCAGTGATCTAGACAGAAATTTACCCAATTCCTGTCTCTTCTCTCGTCTTACAAATATTTCTGTATATCATACTAATATATTTGCCTGTTACTTTCCATATTTCATACATTTCCGACCTTTCAAGGTCGTCGATGTTCCGACCTATGAGCCATCCAAAATGATAATAGATATGTCTTACTTGGAAGAGTGCTAACACCTTCCGTTGTACTCTTGTCGCCTCCAACACTGCACATATAAGAAATCAATTTTAAAAATTCAAACGCTGATCCTAAATATCTACAGAGCATAAAAGTTATCTGATGATTCCTTCTTCAAATGGCAAAACACTTAATGTGTGTCAAAAAACGTTATATCGAAACCCTCATTCATTCATTCTATTAAATCCAGCGTTAGTAATACATATACTATGCAAAGAACGTGGAAGTGTTTAAAGGATCTTTATATATTAAAACATCCTTATCCTTCCTCACTCAATTAAATTGATTATGTAGACGAACAATTTTCGTTTAGGTCAAGTATCAGTAATATGTTCACACCTCTTTGATGGTGGTATTTTAGAATTTCGTTTTTCGTGGTTAGTCAGTTGAAAATGTGAAGAAATCCAGAGTTGCCGGTGAAATCGCCGCCTCATATCCAAGTCACTGGCAACTTTCTTTCAATCCATGAAGCCCATTCTAACCAGGACTAAGTGGTGTTGACACATCGAGCCTTCATTGGCAAGACATTAGACCACTCGGCTGTGGGGATAGGTCCCCTTATGGCATCGGGCCAGACGAACCTTTAAAATATTTTTCTAAGAAAACTATTTTTTGAAAACGTTCGAATGAGAAATGTTAACAAGAAGCTAGACAACAACTCTCCTTCAAACATTCTTTTAACTTTCGCTTTGTTCTCGAGATATTTTCAAAAGTATGAGAGTAGCAGACGATGCTTTCTAGGAAAGCTCTGAGTGTGAATGGGTTAATGTCACCTACCTCCATGACATTCCTCGCATCTGTAGGAGCACCTCCAGTATGTTTTCCCCTGCGATGCCATTGCCAGCCTAAACGAGAGTACAGTTAAGATAGCCAAGTCTTGTACCAGTACACCGGTGGACAGGCAGCATTTGCCTACACATGCCCGGCTGCATTGTCTAGATAATCATGCACGGATGACCCACTTAAGGGCATGCGAAAGCTATCTTTATGTGTCACAAGGGGCGTGTCAATTTACTTACGCCCTGGCACTCGGGCCTACGGTTGTGTAAAAAGTCCGGTCTGCCAGAACGTTTAGAAAAATAATGAAATGCCTTTACTGAAAACCAACCTTAATATTGCTATATGATATCAAATGCCATTTTAATATCTCTATTCTTCTTTCAAATCCATTCCAATAGCAGGTGCCGAGACAGTGATGTCCTACATTTAATGCCTGTGTTTTTCTCAGATATTGATAGTTGATATTGTTTAACAATGTGAGTGATCAGATGGTTATCATCTAAACGAATTTCAAAATATAAACAAGGATATTTTTTCTGATAGGTACTTCTTTAGAGGCTTTCTAAAACATTACACGGACACTTTATACAAGGTTGTATATAAGCATTGCAGAAAATTGTCCCGCAGATATTAAATGTTCTATATCAAAAGCTTAACCTTTCATCAGCGCGACGTTACGCTAGGCTTTCAGCAGTTCGGCTTCTATGTAACCTGCCTATGATATTCAAAAGGATTTGACCTAATATCCAACTAATATGTTACAGATGAATTCAGTGAAAGCTACTGTGTGTGTGTGTGTGTGTGTGTGTGTGTGTGTGTGTGTGTGTGTGTGTGATATGTCCGATGTGTTGCGAGTCAAAATCACCGCCTATCACCATGGCAACTTCCTCCCAATGACCTGGGCGGGAATTAAAAACGTTCTGAGGGCAATTGGCAATTGCGAGAAACATCGCCTTAGACCGATCGGCTCTCGGGCTCGCCCCTGTCCACTGAGAGACAACACTTAATGATATCCCGTACATATTTGTTCATTCATCAGGTGAAATGACATAATAGCTTGATATTACCGTTATCGAATCTCCCCAAGCTCCTATGACGTCAACATCTTCTGGCCTCAACCTGTGAACTAAAGTACATTGAAAGTGAACAAAAGATACAATGAAAGTGAACTAAATACAATGAAAAACAATGAAAGTGGACGAAAATGCAATAAAAGTGGACCCCGCCATTACCCGTGGCCTCATGTTTCAAAATACAAGGAAAGACCACTGTGTATATTAGTTATTTATGACTTTAGAACTAAATTTCTAACCTTATTTCGTAAACTAAAATCTATAAAAGCGAACTCTGTTTCAACATTATGATATATAAATATTGGTATATGAACTTGAACAAAATATAGTAAGTTTCCCATCATCATCATCATTATCATCATCATCCTCCACTCAAAGAGAGATGAAAATACTTTGATAGTGGACTCTAACATGATGACGTTACAACACTAAAATGGTGTCATTATCAAACCGACTTCAATGTCTGCAAATTAGATCACCAAGGTGCCTTTAAATGAAATGTCCTTGAAACGTGTAATTTCTCTCTCTCTCTCTCTCTCTCTCTCTCTCTCTCTCTCTCTCTCTCTCTCTCTCTCTCTCTCTCTCTCTCTCTCTCTCTCTCTCTCTCATCGCATTTAATCAATTGTTAATGTTGGGATCCAAATAAATGTTTTATCCCCCTTCGCCATGGTTACTATGGGTTTGACCTCAAGTGTACAGGTCACAGCCTCGTTTAGGCCCTAAATAGCGACAGAAAAAAAGGCGTACATGACTCTCTCTTTCACCGCCGTTAGAAATATTTTTTTGGTGTTTAAAATACTATTTGCGCATTTTGGTCTGGCAAAATGGTATATATATGGAAATAGAGATGGCAGATAGTAATTAAGATGTTTTTAGGTTTGTATGTCGCACATTCATATGAGAAATCATTGCCGTTACAAGTCTGACGACAGTCTCCGTTGCTTTATAGTGTGTCGGACTCGAGTTTGGCAACCGCTTTTTTCATTTTCTTTGTGACAAATCGTTCGAGCTTGCCATCCAAACTTGGCAAACCTCTTTGGAGCACTAAGTCGTGTATAGATGAACATACGTTTCGTCTCAATTCTGCAAAATGTTGATTTTGCCCATTAGGTCCCATTGTGAAATTTTCGGAGACAACAGGCCGCATCCCTTTTTTACAAAGAGGATAACTAATAGTATTTGAAATAAACGTTTGAATACAGATCGATCATCCTCGATCCTTGGGATATCTTTATTTGATTTTGAGACCAGATCGTTCCAGTTGATACTAGACAGGTGCCGCTTACTGCTATCTCGTACGATTCTAGTACACTTGACCTACCTGATGTTGGTGGCGTCCCTCTTGGTCTCACTGGACAGTGGTCAACCATTGACGGGGTAGGTGCTTCCTATAAAACATCGAAAAGAGTATTCATATTAACAACTTATTCGGTTAGCGCCCCTACTCCCTTCATTCCTAGTCATATGCATAAATTCATACATACATACATACATACATACATACATACATACATACATACATACATACATACATACATACATACATACCGACATACATACATACATACATACATACATACATACATACACATATACATACATACATACATACATACATACATACATACATACATACATACATACATACATACATACATACATACTTACATACATACATACAGACAGACAGACATACTTACATACATACTTGCATACATACATACATACTTACATACATACATACATACATATTTACATACATACATACACACATACATACATACATACATACGTACACATATACATACAAACATTTACAAACACACACACATTTACAAATGAATATACATACATACATACATACATACATACATACATACATACATACATACATACATACATACATACATACATGCATACATATTTTCCTACCGTTTATTTGAAGTTAAAGTCAGGTCTATTAGTAAAAGAGTATATTTGTTTTCAAGTTCGTATTTCAATTTTTCTTGAGAGTTCGTTATGTATATACTTAGAAAATGTGTAAAAAGTAAGTCTTACCCCTACACCAAACCTTTCCAAATGTTGCTTCCATGTTGAGTTGAAGTCGGGTCTTTGTGTTAGGGAATTGATAACCTCCGTCAAACCATTAAGGTACTGGCGATCTGTACCGGTAAAACATGTAGCAAATAGAATAGTCAGTAACACGTCAGATACCGAATAGGCTGCAACAGGTCTGTCACTACTTCTTTACTGCTTTACGGGTAGTTGCTGTTCTTTTTAACTATTTCCTTTCAAATATTTTCCAGATATAGCTGAATTTGAAATGTGTCATATCATGCAAGTACTCAAGTTGCGAATAGGTTAATGTTTTATGTAGTGTATTCCAGATGCTCATGGCTAATTGATTAATTGTAGTAAGCTCCTACTGATGCACATACGAGTTTTAGTGATACCACTACTACTACTACTACTACTACTACTACTGTTAAAACTACTACTACTACTACTACTACTACTACTACTACCTTCTACTACTACTACTACCTTCTACTACTACTACTACTACTACTACTACTACTACTACTACTACTACTACTACTACTACTACTACTACTACTACTACTACTACTATGGGTTAAGATGATTAAATGTTGTAAGCTCCTTATGTTACACATACCAGTTGAGAGTGTGGCTTGAGCGCCGTGTAGTAGCAGTATGCAGGAGAGAAGAAGCCATAACATGTTGATTGCTGAGTACGGTTCCCGTCCACTGCACCAGACAGCAGCTATCTCTATAAGGTATATGTACCTTACACCCCATCATAACTGATAAGAGTGACCGATAAGAGTAATCAAAGTTTACCCTCCCTGTGACCTGTACTATTGAATAAAGCACATTTTTTAAACATCAATCAGTGTACTTTCCGCTTGGGTACTTAGCCACAATGAGTACATCGTTTCTTATCCCCATTCATAGTAATCGCTGATTCTGAATATTTTCAACATTTTTGCCAGATTTTTCAGGAGGAGATTTTTCTTATGCAATTTGTGCAGAAAATGTGATTAAATGCATTTACTTGACGCCCCAAAGGTGGACAATGGGGATTATTATTTGGAGATTTCACATACTTTATAGTATAAACCCTCTGCCTGTAATCAGACCTATACGGTTGTCTAGGCCTACACTGCTCCGCCATAAGCCTGTATACATGCAGGAGAGCCTATGAACAAGTATTACTCCATCAAATGCTTAAGAGGTGCTCTAGAAATTGTCGTCAGGATCTTCAATACTTTTGACAATAACGTTTGAACTGAAATTGCTGCAAATACTAGTAAATCTTTGAAGATGAGTTGTAGGTAATGTTTACATTTTCTCCTTAAAATGTTTTCTCAAATATACTTTTGTTTGAACGATTTCATCAAAATTGTCAGGTTGCCTTTGGCTGCTCTGGGTGTCATTGGGTTAATTGAGTCTAAGACTTCACCTTGCTATGTTCCACTGAGAAGTAGGGGGAGGTAGAGAGATGGGGGGGGGGGGGGGGGGGTGCATCAAATCTCTTTGTTGCTTTGGCCATGCGTAGAGGTGATATTTGCTTTTATTGACGTGCACTAGTTGTTGATAAACAGGGATGTCTTTCTGATAAATAATGATGTTGATAAATAGTGATGCATATTTCTACTAACAAGGAGGAGGTGCGCTCACTTAATCACTTAATCCATACATATCTACAACTTTACAATGTTCGAAAGGTGTTCGAGAATTCATTGTTGACATTACTAGATCTATTATAAGAATATGATAATAATAGGTGCATAAGTACTTAGCTATACAGGACAGTACCATCATACGGTGAAAAAGTAGCTCAGTTGGTTAGGTGTCGGACTAGTAATCAGTAGGTCGCTGGTTCAATTCCCGGCCGGGGCACTTTGGTCTGTCCTTGGGCAAGACAGTTTATTCCATATTGCTTCAGTCTACCAAGCTGCAATACGGATACCTAGCATAAATAAGGCAGTGCTTAGAGCTTGTGCGCTATATGCTGCCAGTTGCTTTGGAATATCTCCCGGGGGATTGAAAAGGTTTCCGTGTGTACAGGCCTGCTAGTGGAGGAAGGTCGTGTGAGCGCTTCAGTGGATACACGACTATGAACCGAATACCTTTTAATCATAGCAACAATTAAGAGCGTATAATAAAGTTCAAACAGTGTATTGCAACAATTCAATATCGCACCTATCTTACTAATAACATGCACTCCCTTCAATAGACATTGATATGCTTACTCATGTTCAGACAGAACATAAACATGTGTAGTTGACGTGCATACCTCTTTACTACTACTACTACTACTACTACTACTACTACTACTACTACTACTACTACTACTACTACTACTACAATGGGATCGCATCATCTAACAGGCCTGCTACTACTACTGCTACTGTTGCTGCTGCTACTACTGCCACTGCTCCTCGCTTTACTTCTTCTACTACTACTACTACTACTACTACTACTACTACTACTACTACTACTACTACTACTACTACTTCTGCTACTGCTACTACTACTACTACTACTACTACTACTACTACAACTACTACTACTACTACTACTACTACTACTACTACTACTACTACTACTACTACTACTACTGCTTCTGCTACTGCTACTGCTACTACTACTACTACTACTACTACTACTACTACTACTACTATTACTACTACCACTACTTCTACTACTACTACTGCAGTTGTGAGTGGTGTAAGAAACCGGAGTACCTGGCAAAGAGTAACAAATCATGCTAAGTCACTGGTAACTTTCTAACATGCCAAAACCTTTCCAAAACATTGTCCTACGGGCTCGACTTTTGCTGCTGACTCGGTTGGGCACTGTATGGCCACAATCACCTATCACCCGTGAAAAATTCCTACTTCCAGGCACTGACAAACGCCCGGTCAACTTTTATAGGAATTAAATTTCTGTTCTGTATGTATACTTAGGGCATTATCTTTGTTTTCAATAGGTATGACATAATGCTTGGTTGAGTTAGAGCTCCCTAATATGTTATGGCAACAAGGATGTATATAGGTATATACATGTGTACGCCCAATGTCTTATGTGGGCCATTCAGACAGTGTGTATGAAATAAGGGAGGCCTTGCATCACTAGTCGTGGCGACATTGCCTAGCTTACTGACAATAAAGTCTACTCACTGAACGAGATGCAGTCTCAGGAGGATAAAAGGTAAATAGAACAATTTAATATACTTTAGGTTTAAACGTAAACTTTACATTTTATTTGAACTTTTTATTGGCATTTTGTTGTGATTGGGGGTTTAATTGTTCAAACTCAGTAGCTAATGGTGAGGAAGAAGGGGTTCCAAGGTAACCACCGACTGACTTCAAGTCACTGGCAACTTCTTAACGTTCCTCTAGCGGCACTCGAGGCTCTTGCTGTTCACTGGCGTTAGTAGCCTGCCTCCCAGGCCATATCTAAATGTCTTCCATTGTAGATAGATGGCACTGCGGTATACTAGAAGCTCAGTTGGAAATATGTTAACACCAATCTCCCTCATGTGGCAATTGTGTGAACTAAATGGCCAACAGTAGGCCACAAGTCCTTATCTAGTATAGGTACAGGCTTCTATATATAACAAAGTAAAATCATAACAGAGCCTTGTGGCTAGGCAATGGCGTTAAGTGTATTGTGATAAAAGTGTCACCATAAGTTATGAAATGACATGCCCGTTTACGGTCCTACAGGCTTTCAAGCCGTAACAGGCCCGTTTCAGGTTCACTGAGACATCTGGTGGCCAGATTCTTATCATAAAAAGCCACATATTTTTTAATTTATATACTTTTCTTCTAATACAAAACTTTTTTTGAAAATGTGTTTTAAATACCTCCAAAATAATCAATCGAGCAGAATCTTCTTATTGTAAGCATTATTCGTTTTGCTCTGATACTGACAAAGCATTGGAATAGGATGCGTGAAAACTGTACCTATATAAGAGGTCAGACATCAGCAATTAGGATATGAGAAGCGTTGTCAGTCAAAATTAAGAATTAATAACTGTAGTTTCGTGGGGAACCCCTCAGAACCAAATTACTCGGTATTACTGCCATAAAAGTAATTGCCGGTACCAGTTGGAAGCTTAAGATATTTGAATTTTTGAAATTCTAAATCTACAACAGGCCCGTCAAGGGCCTATAAAGGGCCCATGTGCGAACGGGCTAGTATGAGCAATGTCCGAATGGGCCAGCAACGGGCCCGTTGTGAGTTATATGATTTACGCTAAAATAGGGTACTTTTTGCATCTCCAGCAAAAAATCCAAACAGATCAGAATTGACGCTGTAGAGCCATCCAATTCATTTCAGGCCATTGTTTCGAATGAATCACGTGATTGTGGAGGCTTATAGATGGATGTACTTTAAATTATTTACGTACTTAATCAGCTTATCCCATTTAAAAGGTATTGTGGGGGGGGGGGGGGGGGGGGGGAGGAGGAACGGAAGATTTTTATAAAAGGGGGAGGGGTCGAATTCTGAATTATTTTACCGATTTCTGAACTATGGCTGGAGAGAGGGGGGTGGTGTCGAATTTTTTTTATTTAGTTTCCGTTCCTCCTCACAATTTATAACTGACAAGCTTTGGCCTCACCCAAATCATTACTATTATCATTATAATTATTAATAGTATTATTATTATCATTATTATCATTATTATCATTATTATTATTATTATTGTTATTATTATTATTATCATTATTATTATTATTATTATTATTATTATTATTATCATTATTATTATTACTTTAGTTGTAGGAATAGAGTATTTCTTTGAGCAGATAAGATATTTTATAACAATTTACAAATATTTGGATTCTGCTACCTTTTGGTTTTCTGAAGGGTGTTATGACAAAGGCTAAATTTGAAATTGATTTGAGTAAATGACACAACTTCAGGGTCTTTTTCCAGTTGAAATTGGGACAATAGGAATTTAAGATTATGTACCATATTCCATTTTCAAATTGAAAATAGCGAATTTGAAAGTATTTTCTTCTTTCCAATCATCGTTTTTCTACGATGGTGCAGGTGTGAACGGCAGAAAAAAATCATTTTTTTTCTCCACCGTTTATGTAAACCTGCACACACTTGCATGCACACACGCACGTCGAACGACCCTATCATTAACGGAAACATGTATTCATGTATATGTATATCTATGATCATCTAACATTTATCTGGCTGTCTGTCTATCTGTATTTATATCGATCTATCCATCTATCTATATGAGTGAACACACACACACACACACACACACACACACACACACACACATATATATATATATATATATATATATATATATATATATATATATATATATATATATATACATGTATATATATATATATATATATATATATATATATATATTATATATATATATATATATATATATATATAATTATGTATGTGTGTATGCGTGTGTGTGTATGTCATATCTCCCTGTCTGTCCATATTTCTATCTATTTATATATTCACACACACACATTTTTTTCACCCTCCCTCTGGAGTAGAAGGAACATATAAAGTTTTATTGACCTTCCCCATAAGACTACGAATTACGAATATTCATAATGAATTATGAATATTCATAATTCATACGTGAATTATGAATATTCCTTATTCATTTATGAATATTCAATATCAATTGTGAATATTCAAAAATGTCTTTTCGTCCACTTTAACTTGCCATATTGGTCACCACATACTACTTAATTTAAATAATGAGTGCTCCCTTGGAAGCGGTAAAGGGAGACAGATTACCAATTTGCACAAAAAATAGTTGACAAAATATTGAAAAAAAAAATTCTGCTGTTTATAGAAAAGCGGTTGAGAAAAAAATCACTGCTGTTTTGGAAAAACGGTTGAGAAAAGAAATTGATTTTTTTTGCCGTTCATACCTGCACCATCGTATTTTTCACTATAGAAATGAAAATAATAAAGAGTTTTCTCCTGTTGTCATCTTTGAAAATAAAAACATTATGCCGATTGGGTGGAGTTAACGGTTTGAGGAGTCTATTCACAAATCCATGAAGAATTCATTCACACACTACCATGCTTTCATGTGCATATTCAGTGTACCATCCAATAACAGTGAGCGTGCTGAAGAAAGGGATGTGAAAATAAAGGGAAGCCAAGCATCTCTTCGAGTACTGTACTTCTGCTCCTTCATCTCATCAGCCGGACCAGTTTTAGGTGTATCTTCAATATGGCCTTATCTGCAACAGGTAGGACGTACCACCTCTCTCTCTCTCTCTCTCTCTCTCTCTCTCTCTCTCTCTCTCTCTCTCTCTCTCTCTGATTTAATCAAATGTTGTCCAAATAATTGCAGATGAATCAATTATTAGAGTTTTTTCAAAATTGATGAACTAATCTAAAGATACTTACACAACTACGTATCTTTCTTTATATATATATATATATATATATATATATATATATATATATATATATATATATATATATATATATATATATATATATATATATATATATATATATATATATATATATGTTCTTCTATTACTATCTAAATGAATGTTCTTATGTACGTGTATGAAGTGGCATATTTGGATATTTTGCTCTCCGGATTTTTTCTGTGTATGTTTGATGTGTGTGTGAGAGTGTGTAGGTGGGTTTGTATACATGTTGGTGAGTGAATGAGTGCTGTATGTGTATGCAGTGGTGTGTGCAGCCATGCATACCTGTGGTCTTAGGAGCTTGTGTTGTTGTCTATTGTTGCTCGTAGCATGTGTATTGTTTTATGTGGAGTGAGATGTTGTGATGTTTGTCTGTCTGTATGTCCTCATTTACATATGTGGTTTCTTGGGTTTGTAGGCTGTACTTTTCAGCCATATTGGTCACAGCACTTGGAAGGGTAAGATGGGGCTTGCTTATTACAGTCACAAAAGTGTATCAATGTTCTACGGTCGTCCAGAAAGAATAAATGGTGACAGAAGTAAATGGTGTTCAGTCTTTTGTCTGCCATAACAGTGTATCTGTGTACTCTACTTCCCGGTCCCTATTGGTGGGTTGGCCTAAAGGCTGTGTAAATGTACATCATTGTGGGGGGCTGGCTATGTTGCTACTGGAAATGAAGAATCCCAGAATTTCTTTTGAAAAGAGAAGACAATTTCTTCCGGGTTATACATTTCAAATCACGTCACAATAGGACCTAAGCTGTTGAAATATGATGTAAAAACTTATTGCATTCTTCTTCCTACATATGTTTGTGCATGTGCGTGTGATTTAAACTGTGGTGTCTAAATTGCCATATTGTAAATTTGCCTAACGGTTTACATTGCTAATGTATGATGTAGAAAGAAAACCTTTCTTAATGCCTATGTTCAACACAAGATAACGGGTACATCCAGTTCATTTGTGTTGTGTGGATTGTTCGATAGCTGTATTGTACTTCATGTTAGTATATATGTTGTGATATTTGAAGATGATATATAAATTACTTCTATTTATATGAAATAAAAATCTGATTATGCACTTCTGTAATTTGACATTGATAATGCCATTTGGTCCTATAGTGGTGCTCTGATTTACTACTATTTAGATTTGTATTGCCCACAACTATGGAGAGAATACTGATTAGCAGTTGTTGATATGATTGCATGCCAAAAGTAATAGAAATTTAAAAAGGGCAAACCTGCATTATTTGCATAATGAAAATACGTAGTTATAACCTCCCTTGATTGACATGAAAGAGGTTTAGCTAATCTGCACAATTCCAAACCTTCAATCAAAGAATTGTAACGAATTCATTTCTTAAAAAACGATTAACAAATCATTACTATTGAATCGTATTAGCGAAACTATGCAATGTGCAATTCTGTTTAGAATTCAAACAATGCTGGTTTAATCATCACATGCATGAAAATTAAATAAAAATGTTAAACATATATGTGGACTAGGAATGATTGATATACATTGAAAGATTGACTAGAAATCTCATCTCTATCAAAATGTATTTTTCTGAAAATAGGAGCTCAAAGTTTGCAATAAAGTAGCCTTAAGAAAATTGCATATTTATAAAATAAAACAGCTTCCTAGAGTATCCAGAACTTGATCCAATACACTAATATTACTACATGCATTACAGGTTCAGCCGGGGGTGAAGGAAGATTTCCTCGGCTGGGCTGTCGCTGTTTGCCCAATGGCCTCTTTGCTTATGTACCCAATCAATGCGGTCTGGATCCATTATGGGAAGTTCAAGCCCATCATTATGCTATCTCTGGTCATGAGCCTTCTATCATCAATCGCCTACTCACTCACTGAAGATTTCCCTATGGCTCCAAAGTACTTCATCCTTGGTACACGTATTGTGCTTGGCTTCGGATCCGGTATGTATTCTAACATCCTTGACAGAATTTCTAGTAATAGTAGATATCTCACATGGTAGTTCCTAACAGATACATTTCCTACGCAGATGTATATCGGTGATTTATACCCTGTCAAAAGTGATATGTCATGCGAGTTTGCTAAGATCGGATGATGTGCGCCAAAAAACATACAGGGGCTGCAAAATGCTGTACATTATACGATCTGTTACAAGAGGATGACGTTTCACACCTCCTTATGCGATGTCCGGAATTTCATAATTACCACCAAGCAATGTACGATGAGATAAGTAGTTTGCCAAACAAGCTTGGAGAGCTTTTTCTGGGTGGAGGCTATGATAACTTCTGGGTTCTTCTTGGGAAGTCTATTGACATTTTGTCTGTGGAACTAATGGAGACCATGTGGCTGGTAGCTGGCTTACACATCCATTGTATGTACCGGTGTACCCAAAAACTCAGGAAAGGAATCGGTTAGGGATATGGGTGTCAGTCAGTCCTTAGTGCCAATCCGGTTATAATACATGCCTGTTTTAGGGCCATGAGTTACCACATGTTTATTTAGTTTCATATGAGTTGTGTAGATAAGTTTGGAACATTTTTGTTCACTCTTTTCTCTTGTTAGTTAAAGACACGATATAGTAGCCTCACATTAATCATGTTAATTTTTGTTTTCTTCCTGCTCTATTTTGTTCATACCAATTGTTTTTGTTATAAATACCTGTTGTAGAAATACCTACAGTCAATAAAGAATATACATATTCTAAGTAGGTAACTCTGGTTGTGACCCCCTTTTTGTTAAACCTATCAATGCTACTAAGGCCAAAAGCAGTCTAAAATATACTGGTTAAACATTTCTGGGGAAGGCACGAGTGGAAACATATTTGGGTGAACGTATCATTCAACACTACCAACAACACTCCTTTAAATACTCCAGTAAAATCATTCTTATTATACAAATTATCATAGATCCAATTCCAAGAACTCTTGAATGTTAATGAGTTAAAGTTCACTCATGAAACCCATAAACTCTTATAACGAATCGTTTCTAACCTGTTATTGTCAAGTTACAGTATTAAAACAATGACCTCTTAACCCATTTACATCCGAAGTGTACACATGATATGATAACAAATACTGTCAAACAAGGGATATTTGGAAAATTGTTGATTTATTGCACCTAACTGGAGATACAACTCAAATGTTCCTTAGTATATTGCTTTGTTATCGAAATATTTTAAGGTGTGTCAGTACTCCAGAACCCTTCAAGATGTTAACAAATCAAAATTGTGATCGTGGATAAGATATCCCTTTACGAGCATCATCATCATGTTGTTATGTTTTACCTTTTGGAAAATGCTTACTATTACGTGGTATTTCTCACTGTTCCTCATGTTTTCCAGAACGTTCACAATTACAATACAGAAGTTTGAAAAGAGGGAGAGAGGTAAAGAAGAAATTAATTTGTGATTATATATATATATATATATATATATATATATATATATATATATATATATATATATATATATATATATATATATATATATATATATAAAGAAGTAGAATTCCGTGGGAGAGGTTTGCAGCAAATGCTAGATTAGAAATATTTACCTCTTGACAAATCTTACACAATATTCACAAGTCAAACTTCAAAAGTATCGTAACATTCTTATCTTTTGAACTCATACAATGTGTACACTTAAATTAGATTTTTTTCATTTCACTAGGATCCTTGCCTGTAATAATTGCTTACACTACACGAGCAACAACTCCACAGGATAGAACATCAACCCAAGCAAAGGTTGTTGCAGCCCAGACAGTTGGCTTTGTAGTGGGACCAGGTAGGCAAAGCTAATAAATCAGTATCAAGGAATGGGGTTATACGTCACTTTCAACAACTTATATGTAGGTCATAATACAACAAGATGGAAATTTGGGACCAGGAAATTTCCCTTTTCTTCACGGATAAACCATTTGTAATGCTCCTTTGATTTTTACCATATAATGGCATCATTCGTACCACGTGATTAGCTGATAAATTGCCATATCAGCCATAGGCATGGGAGGGGGGTGGTGGGTCTGAACCAGTCTGTCAACCTGCAGGCCTATGTCAAACATCATATGGCCCTCTGCAACAGTCAATAAGGCTTTAATAGCAATTGTGGTATTATGTAGTGACCAAGGTTAACTAGGTTAAATAGGTTTCAGGTACTCATAGTATTAGTATCGATACTAGATCAACAGTGTCCCATAGTATCCCTCTGTTCAGTCGAATCTGGGAATGAGTTCCTCCTTATGCTGTATGACAATTTGATCGATTATATTGTACATGTGAATTTGGCACCACAGCCAGTTTGATGATGCTATAGCTGTGCCTATGTGTTGACATGAAAAAATAGTATAAGAGAACTAATAACAGTTAAATGATAAAGGGTGTCTAGAACAGTGGTGGTACATTAATACCAGTAATGTGCGAGCCCTCCAATATGTATCAGATCTAGTAAAGAAGTTCTGTCCATCGCTAAAGCTACCAGGAGGTGTGCCTCTAGCTTTTAACACGTAGCCTTCTAACAGTGCACATTTAGCACAAATCTCTTTTCTATTGCATGTATTCTTTTCCTACAGTTATACAAGCAGCAGTAGCGACGGCAGTAGGATATCTTGGACAGGTTAATGTTATTTGGGTGCCATATTATTAACAACATATACATGTACCAAATATATAATTTACTTTCTTGGATGTATATATTTTTTTCTTGCAGCAATACAAGCAGTAGTGGCACTGGCAGTAGGCTATCCAGGATGGCTTCATGTTGTTGGTTGTCGTCTTAACATCTACACCATACCTCATGTTATTTTTGCTGCTATGGTGGTAGTTTGCATCATTCTAATGCAGGTGCTTTTCAAAGCACAACCTGGAGAAATAGTAAGGACAGGGCAGGGAATGGAGCTTCGCCAGCCTGAACAGAAGGAAGAACAAAATGGTAAACAGAAAGTATTTTTTAATTGGAAGGGAGATGACTCTAATTCTTACAACAGTAAAATATATGTTTCGTACAAAGCAAAATCAAATCATAAATCAAATGAATTGGTACTGATAAACGAAGACTTCAGAAAATGACTTCAAATACGCCAAAAGTAATGGAGTTTTAGTCACAACCTGTTTTCATGAAGTTACTGCAAACATTGATTCCAAATTATAAAGCCTGTTTCAAATGCTTAGCCAGTTTCATTCCTTCAAGGAATATTGCTTCTAGTCAATTCCTCTATTCAGTTTTATTTTCCAATGACATTACACATATTTGTTAAAATACAGGGCACTATGATAGTCCACAATATCAGGCTTTAAGATAATCCGTTTTTCTAATAGCAATGGATACAACGCATCAGAACCCTACTCTGACTGTCTTTATAAATACAATTCTTCATTCCTACAATACAGAAATGTGCAGTTATTCCAGTCAACTGGACCTCTGTCAGTGCCTGGTTGTACAAAAAAGCCAAGCACACCAATGATCCACGTAGCTTCCGAATAAAAGCTACGTTCAGCTGTACGGTCAGGGGTCTGTGGTCGTATCCATGCCCAGGAAAGTGGATGGCGACCGGGTGTGCGGTCGTGTTTCATGCACACACTGTCCACGAAATTAGTACAGGAATTAAATAGCAAAACGGTACCTGATTGCATATCTCTTTCTCCAGGACCCCTTCACTACCGAGTTTAAACATTCTTTCGGTTATATTGCATACATGTTGAATTCTCTTCTCACCACATACTAACACCAGAGACTTTTATGTATTTAAAGAATACCGCCACTTCCTGCAGTGCCAATACTACCCATATTATTCTCGGGGCATGGAGGCATGGATATCCTCACAACTGAGAGACGTTTTTATTCGCTATTAATTTAACATGCTTTTCCTGGGTGCCTGTACAACCAGCCACTAGCAGGTGTCCAGTTGACTGGTACAGGAACTAAATGTATATGAGTTATCTGCAAATGATTCTGCAAAGGATATTTTGCTAAATGACACACCATATCTTGATACGATTGCCTACAAATTTCTTTGTATTCAGATGAGGGTGGCAATAATCCTATTGAATGCAATGATGCCTGTCAGCCTACTCCACCAATGCCAACAAACATTGATTATGTTGCTGCTATCTTTATCATTTTATCAAACTTGCTGATGACATTCGTTATATCAGCTGGAGAAACGTAAGTAAACCTTTATATGTTAGTTCCTATCAGAGATCAGATACCTTTTTCCAACTTTTCTGAGAGAGATTATTTCCTGGCACTTGAATTGATAACTTATCCAACACAGATTATCGATTTCTTTATTTTCCAGGGACAGATTTTTTATTTCCCAAATATTCAGAGGTATTATTTATTTTGTAGATTTTCAGAAAGATATTATTTTTCCCCAAATGCACATGGCTTATGGGCTGTACTTTTTGAAGGACAGGCTACGTTTAGTTGTTTCTTTGTGGAACGTGACAATGTTTGCATTGACTTGGGGTCAGGCAATGGTTTTCCCTCCACCACGGGTTTCCCAACGCTACACCTGCCGAATCACGACTTTGCCACAAGTTGCCAAAGAGGATGATAAACCAATTTCGGTTATTCTTTGAGTGGAGCTCTTTGTGGCAATACATGAGCTTTACACGGCTCTTGTCTGTACCCAGATCGGGTAGCAGGTTCGTAATTTAAGATAGTTTAGGTAGTTTAGAGTAGTGTTATATCCAAAGTACAAGGAATATATAGCTGACAAATATGATGTGGCAATACCTGAGATCTACACTAGAGAACAATAAAATGTCAGATGGTGTAATTTTGGATGATTTCTTACAGATGAATTTATATAGTTGAGGAAACAAATGAATATTTGCTCTGTTCCTTAAAACAGTAGACGAATGAATATGAGTCTGTATCTTTGCTCCATGATGATGTGTAACGATATGTGTGTAGGACACCAGTTTATTCTGTTGTTTAACCATATGTAATTACACGTGTGTGTAATTTGAAATTAAGTAAAAAGTTCTTGGGGTCAAATCCTGGTTTTGCAAGTGGTCTGTAGCAGGGCTTATACCATTGGGAAGGCCTTGAAGGCCTTAAATGAGTATTTTAGATATCAGTGATGATATATCCAATCTTCAACTTTTGCCGCATTTTCATAGGTTGATTACACCCTTGCTGATGCACCAGTACAGCTTGTCTAGGGAAGATGCAACGATGTACTCGGGAATTATTCTTGCTGTAATTGCAGTCCTGGCTATCTGTGGACTACTTCTTTTAGGACCTCTTTCCAAAAGGTAAATGTTCTCCATCTTGGCTACTTATGGAAAACAAACACTACATGCTGGGCTTTTATGATAAGCAGTTTTGAATATGTGCATTTAAACTTTGGCGCTCCGTCGATGGCATGACAGTTTCTGCACAGTGCACACATCATTCTTGTGCTATATTGTTCATTGTATAATGCACTTTGTCTTTGAATGTTTCCTCAGTGTGCCAGTAGCGTGATATATAAATATATAATAAGTTCTTTTAGATTACTAGTTGTGCTTGATAACTGAATTGGACTATTAATCCCTACAATTGCCTTCTTTAAAGGGAATGTTCTTTATTTCATTTTTTTGGAATTCTGATCTCTGTAGATTTTCGGAACGAAATATCCATTTTGTGGCTATATTAATGATTTTGGCTGCATATATGGTGATGCTGCCGTGGGGTGACGACTACCTGATCAAGGAGACACCTAGTCACAACTCAACAGGTATGATGTGTAAAGTTTAAAATATAAACGTGGAAGTAATATAAGCGACTTAAACGTTTGGGTCTGATTTGCTAATATTCCGAACCGTTAATATTTGTACTATTTTGTATTCAAAATGAGTAGCTAGTCAAAATTACACATGGTCAGTTGATAACCATACGTACATACATAGAAACCTCTACGTGCGTGTTGTGATACATAAATGTCACACGGTGTACAACCAAATTTGAATGATGCGTGGTGGATCTGAGTTCCTTAACTGCAATATACAAATCAGGACGGACCCTCAATGGCACGTGAGTTTGATAAAAAGCCGTGTGGTGATGCTAGTTTAGCGCGTAAAATATGTGAGGTTCTAAGAAATCCTGATTGCAATAGACCCATTTTGACGATCACTCGTACCGTGCATAGCCCGATCTGATTATCTTGAACCCTTAATTTCACTTGTTGATTTGTTGTATCATAATGACACAAGGTCTAGTCAGTATCATCGGGCTTGAGTGGTAGATTAGTACATGAATTAGAAAATCACTACTTAGATGGCGCTGAGATAGTTCACACACGAATATTACGATACGCTATTATGGAAAAACGGATCGACTCACTAAATATATATTCGCTAATGTTTCAAACTTAACAGTGTTGCAAGTCCTGGTATTACTTAAAGATAAATCGACATATACATATATATATATATATATATATATATATATATATATATATATATATATATATATATATATATATATATATATATATATATATACATATATACAAACATACATACATACATACATACATACTTCATTACATACATACATACATACATATATATATATATATATATATATATATATATATATATATATATATATATATATATATATATATATATATATATATATATATATATGTATACATATACATGTATGTATATTTTACACACACACACATAATGACGTTTATACACCTGATTTTGTGGAAATTTTGCATAGGTGAAGTATTTCCTATCTTGGGAGATGCGCTCTTGTTTACCTTAATGTGCATGTGCATGCTCGCAGTGTTATATATGTGTGTATAGAGACTAGCTACGTCTTAAGTGGCTGAGATGCAGTTAAAAGGAAGTTTGCCTAATGAGTTCACAGTTTGTAGAAAATGTATAATGTCTTTCACTGCTGGTTGGAAGTTTATATTTAAGTATGTGTATTTTGGGTAACATATTGAATTGTGCAGTTCTGATGTCACCTGCAACCAGCTAAGTAAGACAGGTAATATCCATTTCCTTTCTCATGAACATCTCATCTAAGATGTGCACAATATTTCTTCGGTGTTTACACGTTACGTGTGTGTTTGTCATAGCCTATTAACACAAGGAAATGTGGGTATGAAATATAAATAATAAAGCAAGTTTACTTGATTACTTTCAGGTGCTGGACAGGGATTAGGAAAGCCACCTAGTCTCTTAGATACACTAAATAACAGTTCATTGAATAGAGAAACGTATGTGCTTGGATGCCCACCAGACTTCACGTGGTGCACATTCGTTCCTAGGCTTACCTTGCCCCAATTTATAGCAAGTAAGTTTTGAATCGAGCACTGTTTATCTAGTATTTTTGTAGTAAGTTTCTATATATACAAAATGAGTATTTCAATTGTATTTTGGAACGAAGTACTCTTATGCTTGACGAAGCTCCCAATTGTGTGATAAACCATGTCCCTTGTTTCCCTTTAATTCTTTATTACAGTTTTTCTGAAAAACAGCAATGTGCATATTTTAAAAGATGAATGAATGAATAAGGGTTCAAAGGCACATTGACACAAAGGCCATTTAGTGCCATAAAATATTCCTAAAAGGTAATCCTGGTGTTAAAGAACAATGACAAAGCATAATGATTCTGAGTGAAAGAAGAAAAAGAGGGAGAGTAAGAGCAGCGCCTTTAGATTCAAAGAGGACCAAGGGATCTTTTAGATGCATGGTATCCATAGACATCCAAACATACCCTTTCAGCAGGGTGCCATATCAGTTTAGGCTTCCACGGGAGGTAACACATTTCGGAATTTGACATACTAATTGTTTCCATTTACCTTAAATTGGTATTTATTATTTTGCATGTATGAAATTCGAACCATTTAAGAATTCATAATGTTAGCAAAAAATGTATATATTCTATTTACAAGGAGCCAGTCAATGAATCAAATAAATTATGAGTCCACCTGTGTCTGCATTTCAGTTTTTCCCCTTCACAATTTGTTCCTATCTCTTTTGAACTTCCCTTATTTTGGTGAAGCTGAGTTTTTCGAATAGTCTTGCCCTGCCAGGACATAGGGCACACCTTATTAGCTTGCTCAGTGGTGGGCAATAGGAGCTGGCACCTTCTAGAGAACCCTTAACTGGTTGTCTTAGAAGGGAGATGTGTGGATCTGTCTATGGATACCAAGCATCTCAATAATGAGTGAAGGCTATCACTCTTTCCGAATTTTGTCTTTAATCAAAAGTTAAGGAATCTGAAAGTTAAAAAAATGCATTTCTTTCTAATTTTCAACAGATATTCCGATAGAAATGGTTATACAATTTCATAAACTAGTTTATAGGGCTAAAGAATTAATTTATTCTGCCGGTTTGCATTTGAAAAGAATCATAGTGTAAGGGAAAGAGAGAGGTAGAGAGAAAGAACCTGATATAACCATGATCTCTTATAGCCATTGTCCTTGTCATTATGTTTAGAATCACATCAGTAGTGAGATAATCTGTGTTTGAATTTAGTTATGTATTCTTATTTGTTACAGGTTGTGTACTTTTGGCATTTGGCTACAGTCAAGGGCAAGGTACTATGTTTGGACTATTATCCAAAATTTATGGACCACATTCTCAGGTAAGCTTTTGAGAGAGATGCGAAATTTGATACTCCATTCAAACGGTTCGTTTATTGCATTTTAGTGTCTACCTCTATCTTAGTTGCTTGTACAGTATTCTCATTAAAATGACATTGGAGTACATATGTATAGGATGTGTATACAGTTTCACTGTAATCATATATACATTCCAACAAAAAATGATATTTCTCAAAGGGATATTTCATGCAATCTGTTTGTTGCTTTCAGACCTTAGGCATCACTGCAGCGTTTGTCTTGGGTGGAATCGGAAGACTTACAGGACCTATTTTCCTAGGTTATGTATATCCAGCTTACGGCTTAAGGGTAAATGCAGGTTGTGTATGTGGTATACTGCTTGCCTATATAGTTCCTTACCTGGTATTGTTCAAGAGAATTGTCCCCTATTCTGTGAGGATGGAGCGAACCAACCGAATCCCTCCCAATCTAATGAGACAGGTTGAAATATCAGTTATTGCCTAAAAGCTTTTTTATACGATTGGACATATGATTGTACATAGTTCAAAAGTGTGAAGTTTTGTTAATGTTTGTATTCCTCCTTTAGGCAGTCACTTTTCAATATTTTGGCATAACCATTAAAGCAAGTGTCACTCACAACTCTGCCAAAGATATTGTTTCAGAGTACTATTTGAGGCATGCGAAGAGAGTGCCAGTGATTTAGTTAGTTGCTGTTTTGGGTTTGAGGCGTATTGTATATAGTGTTCATTTCAATGTTGTGGTTAGTTCAAATGCAATTTAGCTGTGTATACAGGCATCACAGCACTTGAAGATTAAGGAAGTAGGCTGGACGACAGTTAGGAAGTATTCATATCTTCTTTTTGACAGTTTGTATTTTGATCTACTAACGTTTAGTGGCTGTTGTGACGTCTACGTTACACCAAGTTGATATTTTGGAGTATATTTCTGCTTTACAGTGGAACTAAGTTACAAAAGCCTTTGCTTTCTGTCGTAATATAAATTTGCCTGTGTAAGTTTGATTTTTGTTTACTTTTTAGTTGTAGGAAACATGTGAGCTGATGCTATCCAATTCAGTATAATCCAATATTTGGAAGAGTTATGTACTTAAGAGTGAATACTTGACTAAAAGGTCATCCATCTACAAATAGGATTCATCCACTTACCTCCGTTAACCTAAAATGTAACAAAATGAAAAACATTTAGAGATGCCCCTATGTGAATCCTATTAAGCCATCTACATATGGAGCGCTGGTAGGCACGACATATTTGAACATAAATATTTCAAATCGAGCAATACTAGTATTTGGAAATGGCTGCCTAAATAGGCCTATCCTGAGAGGCAAATAGTCTAAGAATTTGCAAATATCTCAGTTTGAAACCTAGCTGGTACCAATCTTATTGCAATATGCGCCTTACAACTATCCTTATTTCTCCTAAGCTTTCCAAAATCTCTGTACCAAAGGACCTGTTCTGGTTTACCATACAAATTACCCAAGTTTCATGAATTTAACAGAAACTCATATGATCATGTAGCTGAGGTATTGCTTGTTCATAATTGCTAACATACTCCCTAACCCGTGCCCTGGATATTTCATATGACCACTCTGAAATGACATGTGTCAGCATATTTGCATTGACTCATATTTCAGCTTGTGCTCCGACGTAATCTTGGTGAAAATGCTCTCAATTCCACCTACAATTTTGTAATTTACAAGAATTTATTTACAGAATGTAGTAAACACTTTTGTGTTCGTAGTCAGCTGATTATCTTATGGCCATTTGACGTTTCTCCAATGTTCTCAGTTAATTAGCAACAGCTTACTACAGTGTTGTCGATTGATGCATTGTTGTAACAAACTCTGACTAGTACAAAAACGATTGAAAATAGCATGTACAGTAAACAATACAATAGACTGTCGAGCAACAATTAATCATAAATCTATGCATTGTGTTGCAATCCTATTTCTAGCATGATAGGGGTCCATATCTCTTCAGTACCTGTCTCAGCAAAATCAAGGCATGTTTTGCTATTGTTACTGAAAAATGGTAGTTCCCTATGTAAAGTTCATATGAGAAAAATATACATTTTACTGGGTTAAAAAATACGGCTGGGAAGTGCATAGAATTTTGTTAAATTATCTACAACATTCGATTTTGACGGGTAGAGATTTTTTTGCAATTTTTTGTAACCGTTTATGATTACCTAAAACAAGGCATATTCACCCAGCACAGAAGCTTATGGTATCATTCAAAAGAGCTTAAAGGGATTTCATTTGATATCTATATAGTTATCAACCGTTATTACGCACGTTGTTCTATACATTTTTCTTGGAAAACGGAAATAAAGGTTTCTCTCAAATCAGCTGAATGGTTTTTATATCTTAGCGAACACATCAAGTCCAACAGTAATGTTAACAGTCATGGTCATTTAGGCGGGTTTAACTACGTATTAAAAGTAGTTCTTGACAGCATTGCATTATAAGCGAAACACAATATACGCATATTTTTATGGAATAAAAAACTTATGTTTGTCATAACTGATAGCCCCTATCATACTGTCGCTTTTAAAGTTTTCTAGAGTTAACTGAGGTAACAGAGCTATATTTGTTTGTTTGTTTGTTTGTTTTGGATCCTTAACCGCATTTGTCCCACGGGGTCAAGTCCCGAGGGAGGACCTACGACCTTCCACCCAGGCCACTCGTTGCTCGTCATGCCTCGTTGCTCTTCATGTCCCCTATCCCCCCATACTCATGTCATGCATTCTGCATCAGGTCAGTACCCTCACCGTCCTCCTGATCTGTACAGATATCCTACCAAGTATCTAGTCTGCCCATTCCCTGTCTTCCTGTCCTACACTTATATTTAACCCCCACAAATATGAACCCCTCAAACCCCACATATGAACAGTGTTACTTATTAATTCCAACAGACTTATCTAAATTGTAACTCTCAACAGAGCATCTCCCCCTCATAAATCCTCCACGCCTACCTGTTCCAGCATCCCTCACTTACCTAAGGGGCTCCTTTCCTCTTACTCGCTTAATACTACATTTAGTATGAACCAATACTAACAGTGTTATACAGTGAATAACAACATGTAAGCATACAACGCACCATTATGTCTCGTTTCCCTTTTTTCACCCTTCTCTTTCCTTCATCATTTTCTTCACCCCACTCCCACCATTCTGGCTATTACCTCCGATGGGTCCTCAACCAAACCTACTATGCTCCCCCTCTTCTCTGCCCATCCAAACTCCCCATCTCTCTTCCCCCCATTTTCGCCTTACCTTCCCCAACATTTTGTTCCTTTCTACTCTGTATGCTGGACACTTAAGCACCATATGCTGTTAATTTTCGATCTCCCCCTCCTTGCATTTTTGGCAAGTCTTATCCTGAGCTGTCCGCCCTATTTCTTAAGCCTAGAGATCCTGCTTTGATGTTGAAGACTGTTCTGCCTTCTTCTCTATCTAACCATTCCTCAAATTTCTTTTCTTCCTTACTTCTATATTTCTCTAAGGTGCTCTTATTTCCCATCCCCTCTTGCCACTTTAGCCTATCCCTTTCAGCTACTGCTACCCTTACTTCCGTTTTCCATGTCCCTTGGCCCATTCTTACCCTTGCCCCGCCTAGTGCCACCTTATATCTTGGGGATGTCACCGTTGATTGTTGTCGAGAGAAGGTGAAGGTGATAGTCTAGTACACCAAGATTATCACCACTAGGTGGTGTCCTTGGCTGGCCCCTAAGAATGGATATGTCACATGAGCCGTGTTCACTCGCCACGAATCTCGAGCTGGCAACAGTCTCTTGTACTCACCTCGAGAGCACACAAGGCTGGTCCCTTTGGGTTTTCCTCGTTACATTGCTCCCGAACGACATGGCTGTCTGCTTTAACCATGCATATTTATTCAGCCTAGACCATTTTGACCAACATTTTTTGGCTGAAAGTGAATAACGATACAGTCTTCGAAGCCAGTATTTTAGAATATGACAGATATGAACCCCGTCTAGGTGCAAGGTCATGTCACAGGTACCTTGAATTCTGACAGGACCTGAAAATCAGCATTTACTATGTAAACCACGTGCTGCTGGTAATTTTGAGACTTATGGGAACATTCAATAATGTTTTTAAGATACTCATCGTGCAAATCCCTTGTTGAGGTAGGACCTTGCACCTCACCAAAGACATGAATAATCATATGGTAGACTCATTTTCAAGTAAAATGTAAGTCTTGACACTTTGCCAAAAAACGACACACATCCAGATATGTTCTTTAAGGGTGCCGCATTACCTCAAAATAGTCATTTATTGATAAGTTTACCATTATTCTGTAACTATGAGATGTAACCTTTACAATAGCATAAGTGCCGCTGTCTTCATTAAACTCAGTTTTCAGATATTCAAGTTTTAAACATGACCCGTGTATCGAATAGGGTTCTACCATAAGGAGGAATGGCAACAAAACGTACGCCTTCGCAATAATTTTCAAACATGACATTCAGATCAAGCACTTTCAGGCCAAGACTGCCGTGCTTTGAATAGTGGAGCAAATTCATTTGCAGAACAAATTATAACATATACAAATGCGACACTTCATCCAGTGCCGCAGTACCGCAAATTTGAGGCCAATTCATTAATCTGTGATGAAATGTGACTGACCGGGCACTGGTCTTGCCACAATCACCTACCTCTCGTGATCAATTCAATTCCCATTATATCACAAGGCTTACAAACGTTTTTTGGCAAGTTTTCTGCTTTAAAAGAAGATCTAAACTAAGCTGTGGTTGTAACATTCTGGATGGTGCAACAATCAGAACACCAGTGCACGGTGCCAGTGCCAGTGCCCAGTCAGAAACCAAAACCTTGACCTACGGGCTCGGTTTTGGCTGCTGACTGGGCCGGGCACTAAGGTGTTGCCACAATAACCTAATTCCTGTGATCAATTCCTACAATATACCATGGCTACCACCTCAGTCACAAAACATCATATAAACTGCATTTATACATTACTGGGCTTAAAACAACAAGATTTATATTTCTCCCACTCTGAGGTGTGTTTTACAGTTAAGGATAAGTTGTCTTCAATGGGGTTAAAGGTCAAACTAGTGTAATTGTCCAATCAGATCCCTCAATTTCAGTCAAGGGGTCACCGCTGCTGGGTCAAAGGTAGACCTTACAATGGTGCGCGTGGATTTGAACAAGCGTCACGTTCGTGATCTGGCGCCAGTTTCTAGGGGAAACAAACGACGCACGTCACAACAAACGCGTACATCCATTGTTGAACTAGTGCACAGGTGACCTTTGGCTGACCTAGTTTAACTAGCTAACTTCACGGTAAAGTGTGTAAATTTCACCTTTTTATCGTGGGAGAAACAGGTTCCATCACTCGTGGATGGAAAGGGGAGGTATCTTGCACTCGTGAGTGATTTTGTGTCTTGGGACTCGGCAAGCCTCGTCCCAAGACACAAAATCACTCATGAGTGCAAGATACCTTCTCTTTCCATCCACGATTGATGGAATCTCTATATCTAGAAAGTTCCTAATATGTTCTTTTTAAAAATATCCAAATCGTAATTTAAGGCCCAGTAATCACGGTGAAATCATTGAATGAAAACGCCTCGAACACATGTTTTGATTTCATGACATTCTCGGCAAAGTATTTCATTTGATGATTCCTCAATTATTACTGGGCCTAAGACAACAAATTTTATATATCTAGAAAGGGGGTCATAGTCTTTCAAAATATATTAAAATTGTAATTGTGGGTCCCGAAATCACGACATTGTTAGAAAGATTATGAAGAGATCTTCCATTGGCTGCCAATGTTGGCTGCTCTCATCTCATAAAACTGAGATGCTGTGTATTAAAGCCCGTGTTGTGCACGGGTTGCAGCTAGTTTTTTTTTAATTCGGTGGTCCTCGTAAGCGGTCTTAGTATTGTTTTGTTTTTTTCTTTCTTTTTTCTTTCTTTATTTGGGATTGGAGTGAAATATCTTTTTGAGATTTTCGGATTTCTAAGGAAAAAAGTATAAAAAAAAGATAAAAAAATTCAGTGGACCTAATAGACTTCCGTACTGAAGTGACCCCACAGTAAGCGATCTTGGAATTGTTATTTTTTTCTTTCTTTTTTTATAATTGTGCCAGGAGTGAGTTGTTGTTTTTTAAATAGAAAATAATTTATCAGTGGTCCTAATAGGCTTTCGTAGTGAAGTGACCTCACACTGCTCACAGCATACAACTTAGACCTGGTTTGTGTCTCTATCCAGTCAAACTTTTCATTTTATTGATTTGTTGCTTAGGCCGTCCTTGAATTCACCGCTGGCAGTGGATTTCTCGCGAATCGAAATAGTTGTAGTTAAATCAAATATACTTTCCCGCAGGCATGACCATTTTAGAAACTACCACTATTTTTAGGTTGTTTACCTGTTTGCATCTGGAGTTCTCCCAATTTCAAATACTGTTACTCAACAAAGAGGATAATAGTTGGGAAGTATTTTAAGGACGAAGATCAATTCCAACATCAAAATCAACTTTCAGTTAATTATTTCTCGACTATTGCTCCGTAATCAGCTTATTTCAAAAAAGGCCTCGGACCATGTGCATGCTTCGGATGGGGATTGGTTAGATTGACATATATTGTGTTATTAATAGAAGCGACATAATGCTTGGTTGAGTAAGAACTACCTAATATGTTTTGGCAACTGGGATTTATATAAATACATGTATACGCCATATGTCATATGAGGGCCACTCAAGCAGTGTGTATGAAATAAGCAAGGCGTAGCATCTCTGTTTTCGTGTCGACATTGCCCTGTCTACCGACAGTAAAGTCTATTCCCCGAAACAAATGGAGTCTCCAGAGGATAACAGGTAAATGGAACAATTTAACATACCTAAGATTTTAAACGTAAACTTTACATTTCATTTGAACTTCGATTGGTATTTTCTTGTCATCGCTTTAATCGTTGACTTTTAAATTGTTCAAACTCAATAGCTAATGGTGAAGAAGAAGGAGTGTACAGGAAACCACTGACTGACCTGTCACCGGCAACTTCATTTTCTGTTAAATCTAAATACCAATACGGTAGAGCACAAAATCAAAATGATATTCTTATTTTAATAAGAAATGGTTTGAGAAAGACATTAGGTATGGTAAAGCTTTTTTTCACAAATGGATCTTTTATGTCTTTTGAACACCTGCTCCAAGTACAAGATGTTAAATGCAACTTACCAGAACCAGTTTAACGAAGAGTTCATGAGATGCATGTACATTGTCAAATAAGAGACAAAATTGGGCCGATTTTAACTATTATGCTTGACAAGATAACTTTGAATGGGGAAAGATGTAATATTTTATACAAAATTATTCAACAAGCTTCTGAAAACGTTATTATTGTAATTGGGTTAAAACGTGAATAAATTTTAAATGATAATGTTTGTCCGGATGGTATAATGCATTTGAACTCAGGTAAACATCTTAATGTGTTTTGATAGATATGTCTAATTTAAGATACTGCATGATAGATTTAATACAAAACAATTGCTTTTTAAAAAGAAAAATGTCGGAACAGACAGATGTTTATACTGTTAAAACATTTTGGACTAATGCACTAATTGAATGTCCTTATACTGCTGAATTGTGAAGGCAAATAGAGTTACAGTTGCGTACAAACATTACCAGGAATACCACAATTGTATGCAAAGAGGAGATATTCGGGTCGAATACATACCAGTCAGCAAATTCATTAATAATCAACATGGATATGTTGAATGCGAAAATTGTAATTTACAAACATAGACAAGCTGACAGTAATATGTGAATCGAAGTAAATAAAAAAGATTAACAACTTTGAAAAAAGATGGGATAGCTGTTGGAAATTATACAACATTTGCTTTACTTCTTTGACTATGATTTATAAAGAAAACATTTCTTAATCCTATGTTAGAAAGATGATACGCAATACGCCCAGTTTGTTTGTTTCATGTGGATTGTTCTTTATGTGTATGTTTACTTCATGTTAGTATATATGATATGATATTTGAAGACTATATATGAGATACTTGTATTTATGTGAGTATTTATTCATGTTAAGTAGCACATAATAGAAGTATGTCAATATTAGTCCTGTAGCCAAATCTCATAATTTTGAGTGAACCCAAAAAAGAATCATGAAGTCTTTTTTCTACTGATATTGGTAGTTTACAGTGTCCTTTTTCAGAATCTGCCGAGTGAACCTTGGTCACCCTTTCAGCGTTTTGTTGTCTGAATTTATGTTTCTGGGGCCAAATGATCCAATAAATTCATCCATGTGGTTGCCTTGGCTTTGCGATTTTTAGAGATCTAACATGAAGTCCAATATGGCTACCACATTAGGTTACTGGCGTAATAGTACTTTATCTTTGTGTTCTCTAGAATGATAACTTTAGTGTCCAAGCAGATGTTTGTTTGGCCACAGAATTCTTTTTGCCCTACATGGGATCCAGTTGGATTTACTTTTTGAAGAAATACAGGATGGCTACTAGTTCATGGTTTCAGCTATAACTTGTATTGTGTTGCGTCAGAAAGGGTGATATTGTGTCCAAACAATGTGTTTAGGGGCCATAGAATACATTAAAGGTATTATAAGTTTGTATAGGGATTACATACTAGGAAAATCCATGATGACAGCTGATAATGTGGCTTGATACTCATGAAGATCAAGGTTACATCACTAAAAATTTATTGCACATAAATTGCATACAAATTATTTAAGACTATCAGTAATTATATTACAGGGGTTCAAAAATTTAACCAGTGTCCCCTGTCTGTCATAGCAATATCTGTTAAAAGTAAGATACAAGAGTAGCTCCCACCTGAGAGTGGTATATAAAGAGGGACATGCTATGCTTGTCCTTTAATTTGGAGTATAACGACAAACCTGATGGTTGTGGCCTATCATTTTGATGTTGGCTTCTCAGTGGTTAAATTCCAAATGAAGTGGCAGGCAAAGACACATAACAAAAGCTTTGTAGATATATATAGGGTCTCTCTAATTATCTCAAATACCCTCCTTTTAAATTAGAGGGATACCTTTCAGGAAAAAATCAAACCTAACTCTGATATCTTACATTAGTACTTGAATATTATCCATATAGCAAATGGGCAAAGGAATGTTAGGCCAATTTCAGCTACGAACAATGTAAGTGAAATTACAATGGCTTTTATCCAAAACGTTTATGTAGCACAGCTCCTCTCTAGAACACAAGTTAGATGTAGAAAAATTGTAACTTCTTAAAGTTCCCCTAGCAGTACTCAAAGCTCTCGTTGTTCAATGACGTCAAGTACCACGTGATAAAAGTATCACCATTCTATCAGTAGGCATCTATTCATGTCGAATAGACGTCTGGGGTGTGCAGCAATATCATATGTACAGTGCAGACCCTTTTAGTATGGCTTAGAAATCAAGCGACAGAAAGAAATCGATCGATAGGCATTGTGTAAGAAAGCTTCACCATAAAGGCGCTCGACTATATATTAGTCCTAATTTCCATATTTATTCAGTGGTGTTTTACTGAGCAGAGTAAGAGGCCAACTATTTCAGAAGCTCTTAAAGGCTTGCACGCTGAAAATGTTATAACCCTTTCCTCTATATCGAATTTTGCCAAAACATGGTCTCTTCAAGCATGAGCACTATTCATGTTAGCAGCAAAGGAGGTTCTTTTCACCAAGTGGCATGCATGAATGACCACTGGGTTTGGTGATCTTTGCTTGACCGGTGGAGTCTGACCTTTATAGGGGGTAGTGACCGAGTCAGGTGTTACCACTGTCGCCTTTTCAAAAATAGTTGATGCCCTGTGGCTATTACGTTGGCTCTCTGCCTTCTGCTTTGTGATGACATTCCTTTGTATATCCAAGGAGATGTTCAATGCCTGTATGAGTATGGTTGATTGACTTTAGTAGATTTTGTTCTGTATAGCCTAGCCTACTGGAGCTGGCTTATTCTTAACCAACTAGTCATTATCTTGTTATGAGTCAAGTCATTATCGTACTTTTCAGATTTGCCAGATGGCAGCACTGCTGGATTATCTTATGGCTGTTTAGCCAGTCTAGTGTCACAGTTGTACCTATCAATAGAATCAGCTTTGGAGCTGTCAAGCCAACAGCAGGAAAAGGTCTTCTGTGGATTCAAAGTCTATCAATTAGGTAAAATTAACACAAAAAACGTCTCACAAAATGCCATTTTCATTCAGTTTCTTTGAAATTTTCACAAACTCGAAGTCTTTAGTGGTCAAATGAGTACAAAACCAGCCCATAAGATATACCTTAAGTACAAGCAACCTCTTTTCTGCTTAGTAAAACAAAGATGAGCTCCATTTGTGAGTTGAGTGTGATTTCATAAGACTTTCTTTTCCCCTACCCCTATGTTGAAAAAAACACAGTAAAAGAGTTTGTAATGGTAAAAAATATTTTCTTCAATCTGGACCTTTCATTC
>OZ012687.1:28005734-28125734 GCA_963942565.1 Maea johnstoni
GTCAGAGCTATATTTTTTCTTGAAGCTTCCTTACTTTATTTATGGCAAGCTATGAATTGAAAATGTTTATTCTACTAGCTTATGCTGTGACATTTATTCATCTCATTGAAATAATGACGTATCACCCCGTTTTGAAAATCTCAGATCATCCAATATTTCTTGTCACGTGCAACCACCTGAACAATGGTTAGACGAGGAATATCAGATGTACGGCTCTCTGTAGAGGAGAAACACTTCGGCTGCTCACTGTGATATAAAATAAAATAAAGATTTCGTCCTTAACAGTTTTCTATATTTTGCCAGTGACTTAGGGTTGTCCTTGTCTTATCAATGTTTATACATATATATTTTTTTGATTTGACACTATATCCCTGGAGATTTCGTCATGTCATAACACAATCTCATCAGCATGACAAAATTAACCTCTCGAAATCCCTAAGTAATATTTTGAAGTTAAATAAAATAGTATGAAATATATTGTTAAAATAGTGGTAACTTGATCATAGCTAAGTTTATAAGCACTAATCTGAGTGATTTATTACGCTATTGTTCAATTCCATTGATTCTTTAATATTAGACAAGCCCTGCGGGGAGTCTGCCGGCAGTTAAATTGCACTCAGAGAATGGAGTTACATTGAATGGAAAATATGAAATATTAATATCACTGATTCTAAATTCTAAATTAAATTTCCATATTTGGTCGTAATTTCTTAATGCTACGAGTATTCTCGGGGTTAGGGTAGTGAAGGTATCGCATGCTACACGAAAGCGATCTTGCAGTTGGTAGACCCTGCCTGCGCTGCCGCTCAAGAACACGTTGAGACGATAATTTGGGATTTTCTTTTTTTTTTCATTTTTTCTGCCAAGTTGCTGCTAGGGTGCACAAAGGCAGATGTGGCTGATAGGGAAATCAATCCGCCGCTTGATCCCACGTCAATGGCATCATTCTCTCATGCCTCAGCAGGGATTCAAAGCCCAGGCAGTGATGAGAGACAGCTAGCAGTCATTGGCAACGCATCAGACCACACGGTCATTAGGGCAGATCACGTGCGACGCGGTCAGTGAGGGGTGCCGGAGCCAACCACCGACACACCCTCCCTAATCATTAGCATTCTCCTCACGCTCCCGACCTGATGATATACAACAGGGATGTGGGAGAAGCACAACAATCCGGAGTTTGTGCTTGCATTATCCTAGCCAATGATGCTATTTAAAGGTAGATTGAAGCACAGTAATGTGCTTAGAGTAGTGACCAAAGTGTAACTTTTGCAAGTTATTTGATTGAATAAAACTGTTTAACTATAACTTTATCAAAATCGTAAATAGTTTAGAATATTTCTATTGAAAGAAATATTCTTTATTTTGTCACATTGCGGAATTAGGTACTCTTTACACCTCTATGGGCGTCTTCGCATTTTGTTGCATAGCCGCTCATGGATATTAATAGACCACAGTTCCGCATTTGTCATTCGTCGACCGTGATTGGGTCACATTTTCGAAAATTATTTACTTTGCGTATGCCACGATATAAAAACACATTTGAAGTTAGTTAGTGGTATACTATTTTTATCTATCTATAAGATTGCTGATAACTGTTCTAATGTAATACTTTTGTTGGGAAATGTTAAGAGCTGGTTCATTATCTCATTCAAGGCCAAAACTAAAATGACTGGGGAAAAGCCAGCAGAAACCACTGACTTCTCCTGAAAATGTGTTTTTAATATAGAGGGTAAAAACCATGCACACTTATAGATACAAATAAATCATTAACTTGTGTTGGTAAATCATTTTCTTGTTTTTATAAATCATTTTCTAGTATCTATAAGGTATCTTTTGGTATTTATAATTCGTTTTCTAGTATTTTTAAATACTGAACTGTAATATTAGAAAATCATCTATAAATACCAGGAAATGATTTATAGATAATGGATAATGAATTATAAATACTAAGACATATATATATATATATAAATATATATATATATATATATATATATATATATATATATATATATACATGTATATATACATGTATATATACATATACATATACATATACATATACATATATATATATATATATATATATATATATATATATATATATATATATATATATATATACCCTACGGGCTCGGTTTTGGCTGCTGACTGGGCCGGGCACTAAGGTGTTGCCACAATAACCTAACTCCCGTGATTAATTCCTACAATGTACCATGGCTACCACCTCAGTCACAAAACATCATATAAACTGCATTTATACATTACTGGGCTTTACAATTAAGGGTAAGTTGTCCTCAATGGGTTGTCTTCACTGGGGTCAAAGGTCAAACTGATGTAATTGTCCAATCAGATCCCTCAATTTCAATCAAGGGGTCACTGCTGCTGGGTGAAAGGTAGACCTAACAATAGCGCACGTGGATTTGATGTATATAGAAAGTCCCTAATATGTTCTTTTTAGAAATATCAAAATCGTAATTTAAGGCCCAGTAATCACGGGGAAATCATTGAATGAAAACGCCTCGAACACATGTTTTGATTTCCCGACATTCTCGGCAAAGTATTTCATTTGATGATTCCTCAATTATTACTGTGCCGAAGACAACAAATTTTATACATCTAGAAACGGGCTCATAGTCTTTCAAAATATATTAAAATTGTAATTGTGGGTCCCAAAATCACGGCATTGTTAGAAAGATTATGAAGAGATCTTCCATTGGCTGCTAATGTTGGCTGCTCTCATCTCATAAAACTGAGATGCTGTGTATTAAAGCCCGTGTTGTGCACGGGTTGCAGCTAGTTTTTTTTTGATTCCGTGGTCCTCGTAAGCGGTCTTGGAATCGTTTTTTTTTTCTTTCTTTTTCGGGATTGAAGTGAATTTTTTTTTGAGATTTTCGGATTTCTAAGGAAAAAAGTATAAAAAAAAAATAGAATTTCTTTTTTTTAGTGGACCTAATAGACTTCCGTATTGAAGTGACCTCACAGTAAGTGGTCTTGGAATTGTTATTTTTTTCTTTCTTTTTTTATAATTGTGCGAGGAGTGAGTGTTTCCTTTTTTGAATAGAAAATAATTCATCAGTGGTCCTAATAGGTTTTCGTACTGAAGTGACCTCACAGCATACAACTTTTTGGATGAACAACTGAAAGACATGCATCGTGATTTCAAACGGAGCTCCTACGTTAGACTTGGTTTGTGTCTCTATCCAGTCCAATTTTTCATTTTATTGATTTGTTGCTTTGGCCTTCCTTGAATTCACCGCTGGCAGTGGATTTCTCGCGAATCGAAAGAGTTGTAGCTAAATCAAATATACTTTCCCGTAGGCATGACCATTTTACAAACTGCCGCTATTTTTAGGTTGTTTACCTGTTTGCATCTGGATTTCTCCCAATTTCAAATACTGTTACTCAACAAAGAGGATAATAGTTGGGAAGTATTTTGAGGACGAAGGTCAAACCCAACATCAAAAGCAACTTTCAGTTAACTATTTCTCGACTATTGCTCCGTAATCAGCTTATTTCAAAAAGGCCTCGGACATGCTTCAGATGGAGATAGGTTAGATTGGCAGGCTAAGATAGTTTTGTTATAAATAGAAATGACGTGCGCTTGGTTGATTTAGAGCTCCCTAATTTGTTTATGCAACTGGTACATGTATATATAACCTCGGGGGGGGGGGGGGGGGCACTCAGGTACAGAGGGGGGCCGCACGCGCGTTACGTATTTCGCGGAAGAAAGGGTCTTTTTTAAGACCTCCGCATGTCCGCGATTTTGTAAAAGAAGGGTACTTTTTTGTACACAGGTACGAAGTATGGGTGGTGAAAATCACCTTACAATCCACGAAATATACGCGGCTCTGACGCCGAGTGACTCCCGAATTGACTGGGCTTCCGAGTTTGCTGCCGCCACTTGCTGCCGCTAAACAGGCAGAGGATTATAAAATCTAAAGTTAAGATACGTGTTCCCGTTCATCCAATGTTACTGTTTTGATAAAGAAGGGTGTTTATTTACAGGAAAAAGTCAGCGTTTTTATTCAAATAAGGGTGCTTTGTTGGCCAGAAATCAGTGCTTTAGGGGTATTTTTAATAACGAGCGTATGCGCCCCGCTTTGTACCTGAGTGTCCCCCCCCCCCCCCCCGCGTTTTATATAAGTACATGTTTATGCCATGATGTCATATGAAGGCCATTCAGACAGTGTGTATGAAATAAGCAAGGCGCAGCATCTCTGTTTTCGTTGCGAAATATTCACCGAAATAAATGGAGTCTCCAAAAGATAACAGGTAAATGGAACAATTCAACATACCTAAGATTTTAAACGTAAACTTTACATTTCATTTGAACTTTATTTGGTATTTTCTTGTCATCGCTTTAATCGTTGACTTTTAAATTGTTCAAACTCAATAGCTAATGGTGAAGAAGAAGGAGTGTACAGGAAACCACTGACTGACCTGTCACCGGCAACTTCATTTTCTGTTAAATCTAAATACCAATACGGTAGAGCACAAAATCAAAATGATATTCTTATTTTAATAAGAAATGGTTTGAGAAAGACATTAGGTATGGTAAAGCTTTTTTTCACAAATGGATCTTTTATGTCTTTGGAACACCTGCTCCAAGTACAAGATGTTAAATGCAACTTATTAGAACCAGTTTAACGAAGAGTTCATGAGATGCATGTACATTGTCAAATAAGAGACAAAATTGGGCCGATTTTAACTATTATGCTTGACAAGATAACTTTGAATGGGGAAAGATGTAGTATGTTATACAAAATTATTCAACAAGCTTCTGAAAACGTTATTATTGTAATTGGGTTAAAACGTGAATAAATTTTAAATGATAATGTTTGTCCGGATGGTATAATGAGTGCATTTGAACTCAGGTAAACATCTTAATGTGTTTTGATAGATATGTCTTATTTAAGATACTGCATGATAGATCTAATACAAAACAATTGCTTTTTAAAAAGAAAAATGTCGGAACAGACAGATGTTTTTAACTGTTAAAACATTTTGGACTAATGCACTAATTGAATGTCCTTATACTGCTGAATTGTGAAGGCAAATAGAGTTATAGTTGCGTACAAACATTACCAGGATTACCACAATTGTATGCAAAGAGGAGATATTTGGGTCGAATACATACCAGTCAGCAAATTCATTAATAATCAACATGGATATGTTGAATGCGAAAATTGTAATTTACAAACATAGACAAGCTGACAGTAATATGTGAATCGAAGTAAATAAAAAAGATTAACAACTTTGAAAAAAGATGGGATAGCTGTTGGAAATTATACAACATTTGCTTTACTTCTTTGACTATGATTTATAAAGAAAACATTTCTTAATCCTATGTTAGAAAGATAATACGCAATACGCCCAGTTTGTTTGTTTCGTGTGGATTGTTCTTTATGTGTATGTTTACTTCATGTTAGTATATATGATATGATATTTGAAAACTATATATGAGATACTTGTATTTATGCGAGTATTTATTCATGTTAAGTAGCATATAATAGAAGTATGTCAATATTAGTCTGGTAGCCAAATCTCAGAATTTTGAGTGAACCTAAAAAAGTATCAGGAAGTCTTTTTCTCTACTGATATTGGTAGTTTACAGTGTCCTTTTTCAGAATCTGCCGAGTGAACCTTGGTCACCCTTTCAGCGTTTTGTTGTCTGAATTTATGTTTCTGGGATTTTTAGAGATCTAACATGAAGTCCAATATGGCTACCACATTAGGGTACTGGCGTAATAGTACTTTATCTTTGTGTTCTCTAGAATGATAACTTTAGTGTCCAAGCAGATGTTTGTTTGGCCACAGAATTCTTTTTGCCCTACATGGGATCCAGTTGGATTTACTTTTTGAAGAAATACAGGATGGCTACTAGTTCATGGTTTCAGCTATAACTTGTATTGTGTTGCGTCAGAAAGGGTGATATTGTGTCCAAACAATGTGTTTAGGGGCCATAGAATACATTAAAGGTATTATAAGTTTGTATAGGGATTACATACTAGGAAAATCCATGATGACAGCTGATAATGTGGCTTGATACTCATGAAGATCAAGGTTACATCACTAAAAATTTATTGCACATATATTCCAACCTTGTTCATTTACTCGTTTAAAAATCATCATGTTATCAATTATTCAATTGACCATCCTCCAAAATAAATACCAAATTATTTAAGACTATCTGTAATTATATTACAGGGGTTCAAAAGTTTAACCAGTGTCCCCTGTCTGTGATTGCAATATCCGTTAAAAGTGAGAGTGGTATATAAAGAGGGACATGCTATGCTTGTCTTTAATTTGGATATAACGACAAACCTGATGGTTGTGGCCTATCATTTTGATGTTGGCTTCTCAGTGGTGAAATTCCAAATGAAGTGGCAGGCAAAGACACATAACAAAAGCTTTGTAGATATATACAGGGTCTCTCTAATTATCTTAAATACCCTCATTTTAAATAAGAGGGATACCTTTCAGGAAAAAAATCTAATCTTCAAATCTAACTCTGATATCTTACATAAGTACTTGAATATTAACCATATAGCAAATGGGCAAAGGAATGTTAGGCCAATTTCAGCTACAAACAATGTAAGTGAAATTACAATGGCTTTTATCCAATACTTTTATGTAGCACAGCTCCTCTCTAGAACACAAGTTAAATGTGGAAAAATTGTAACTTCTTAAAGTTCCTCTAGCGGTACTCAAAGCTCTCGTTGTTCAATGACGTCAAGAACCACGTGATAAAAGTATCATCATTTTATCAGTAGGCATCTATTCATGTCGAATAGACGTCTGGGGTGTGCAGCAATATCATATGTACAGTGCAGACCCTTTTAGTATGGCTTAGAAATCAAGCGACAGAAAGAAATCGATCGATAGGCATTGTGTAAGAAAGCTTCACCATAAAGGCGCTCGACTATATATTAGTCCTAATTTCCATATTTCTTCAGTGGTGTTTTACTGAGCAGAGTAAGAGGCCAACTATTTCAGAAGCTCTTAAAGGCTTGCACGCTGAAAATGTTATAACCCTTTCCTCTATATCGAATTTTGCCAAAACATGGTCTCTTCAGGCATGAGCACTATTCATGTTAGCAGCAAAGGGGGTTCTTCTCACCAAGTGGCATGCATGAATGACCACTGGGATTGTTGACCTTTGCTTGACCAGTGGAGTTTGAAATGTGTAGGGTTAGTGTACGAGTCAGGCATTACCTTTGTGGCCTTTCCAAATATAGTTGATGCCCTGTGGCTATTACGTTGGCTCTCTGCCTTCTGCTTTGTGATGACATTCCTTTGTATATCCAAGGACATGCTCAATGCCTGTATGAGTATGGTTGATTAACTTTAGTAGGTTTTGTTCTGTATGGCCTAGCCTACTGGAGCAAGCCAGTTAAAAGCCCCATCCCAAAACACACCTCAACGCAGCATAATCCTATAACTAGACGTATATCCAGGTTCATGGGTGTTATCAGGTAGAGAATATCATCGCCAACTGTCATTATTCAATCCATATTCTCTTTTTTTTTCAAAATTTACTACTTTTTTTTCAAATGACATATTCTCATAACCTACGCAGGTGATGGTTACTACAGGTTCAGAGTTACTTTAGGGATATCATTGACTTTGCCCAAAAAGAAGTATTTTTTTGATTTTTTACTCCTGACGATTTTTACAGGCCATAACATTGAAAATTCTAGTGAGAAATCTTAACACCAAGTACGCTACTGGTCATACGGGTAGAAAGCTTTTCAACTATTTATAGCATGCCCAACACCCGCATTGTTCTAACTGTGACGCGCGACCATTGAGGTGTGTCATTACACGACTGTCTTTTGTGTCAAGCCCACATGGGATCAACGAAGCTGTCATTGCTCAACCACCATGGGTTATAGGCTCCGCACGTAAGATATCTCAATAAAATTTTCAAATGTTTTGGCCCGTAAAAATCTTTAGCAGTAAATATCAAAAAAATACTTTTTATTGGGCATAGTCAGTGACATCCCTAAGGCATCTGGGAACTTGTAGTGACCATCACTTGCGTAAGTAAAGAGATTATCCCAGATAGCACACTAGTGTCGGCCCAACAGTGGCTCCGCTGGTGATCCTACTTCAATAGCCGACGGTGGGCCTTCAGAGGTTTGACCAGCGGGCCACAGACAGCCCTCTGGCGTAAACAAGGAGCAGTCGGACGACCATCGGACCTCCAATAATGCAGTTAGTGGCCCAACGTTGGGCCTCTCTTAATGAACTGTCGGCTTAACAGTGGTCCACTGGCGGCTCCACCAACGGCCCTACATCGATAGCCGACAGTTGGCCTTCAATAGTTTGACCAGCGGGCCACTGACTGCCCTGCGGCGTAAACGAGTAGCAGTCGGACCACCATCGGACCTCCGATTAAAATTCATAACCACCATTTTGTGCTGAAAATCAGCAACTAAACATAAAAATTACAGTTAAGATTAGTGTATGACTTAGATTTTATACGCAACAAGTCAAGTTATGAAGCCGTTTCACAGCGAAATAAACAACATGATAAATAAAAATTACATATGGTTTTGACTTACCTTTGTATCTTCAAGAAAATGTTGACTTTTATCTGTTATAACACGAGCTAGGAGATCATTTTCTGAAACTTCAACTAATCATGGTCAGTTCAAATCCTTCCTGCGCACATTCAATTCTTCTGTCCTGAAAATAAAAATCTAACTAACTAACTAACTAACTAACTAACTTGACTGACTGATTCTGATTTGATATTTGTAGTCAGTGAATGAAGTTTAACCAACTTCATTTGCCAAGGCGGCTCCCTGGCTGCAATTTTGAATTCGCATAATCGAATGCTTTTTCAAATTCACTACCCTTAAGGCCGACAATGGGCCACTGTTGGCCTGCCCGATAACATGTACCCTGACTTCCACCACGAGCCACCACAAGTGCCAACAATGGGCCGACGAGGGCCCACTATATGATTATTCCGCCCACTCCTGCCCGAAAGCCACCAAGAGCACCGACAATGGGCCAGTGTCGGACCGCTATATGGAAATCTGCCACTCCCTGTCGACGTCGGTCTGATATACTAATGCTATCTGGGATGTCATTTGAGTGAAAAGGTGTAAATATTGAAATGAAATAGAATATAGTTTGAATAAGGACTGTTGGCTATGATATTATCTACCTGATAACACTCAGGAACCCGGAGGTTCACCTTGTTCTATGATAATGCTACTATGATGTGTGTTTTTGGACGGGTCTTCTATCTAGCTTGCAATGGTACCCATCACCTTAACCAACTAGTCATTATTTTATTACGAGTCAAGTCATTATAGTACTTTTCAGATTTGCCAGATGGCAGCACTGCTGGATTCTCTCATGGCTGTTAAGCCAGCCTAGTGTCACAGTTGTACCCATCAATATAGAATCAGCTTTGGACCTGTTAAGCCAACAGCAGGAAAAGGTCTTCTGTGGATTATTAAAGTCTATCAATACCCTCCAATCACAGACCTTCATTTCTTGTAAGCATATTTCAGACCAGCCCCTGAGAAGTGATGGGCAATTTTATGATCCCGACATGAGCTGGGCTCACAGAGGGAAGTCCTTGATGAGGTGTGACTAATTTGTAACATATGCTGGACTGTGATTGTGTAGAACAAACATAGTTGACCTCCTACATCTTAACAGATTCACCACAGCTCATGTCAGGATAGTAACTTCAAGACAACATTTTACATGCCAGCTTGACCTAAAATGGATTAGACTGAGTATATTATGTCTGCAAAAGATAGAATAGGATACAGTGAATTAAATGAATTTTAAACTGTATGTGTGAATACCCTTATAAATGGCAGAGCTTTATTCTTATCTCAACAAACTGGAATTGGTAAATCCGCTCCGACTAGCTATGGATGCATGTTTAGCTAAGGGAAGTGGTCCTGGAAATCCGCCTGAACTGTCTGCAGTGCTAGTGATATCCCCACTAATATATCTAATGGAGGAACAAACAAAGATATTAAACAGCAAAAATCTGTCTTCCCTTAACCTTGATATGAGTGGGAATTACAGAGAAACTTCTGATTAGCAAACCCAGCTATGTATTTGCTAGCCCCGAGGCAATACTACAGGGAGGACGGTCTATTTCAAAATCCAGGGCATTTTATTAGCGCCTGAAAGCCACATGCATTGATGAAAGTCATTGTATATCAAAATGGTAACTATATGTTCATACCTTTCAACCCCAGACAAAATAAAAACAGGAGATTTTCTCATGCGGCAGTGCCGCTACCATATACGTTAGTTTACCAACTTTCCACCAGGTGCCGCACCTGTATATATAATTTACCAACGTCCCACCAGGTGGCTCCTACCTAATGTAGTGCCAATACTCTCAACTCTCTGCAGTAAACAGATGGACATAATAACAACAAATTAATTTTAACATGACCATATTTATTATTCCTGTCAGTCCATGAATTTCATGAAACCTATTCCTTTTTTAACTTTAAACAGGTTACATTACCTGGATAGGTAAATTGCATCATAATAATTAATGTAATAAACTACAATCATCCAAATAATTCAACAGGGAACCACATTTTTTAATCTATTATATTCAAAGTTATGTTTGGCACCAGGTTCCACTCTTGTCACTCCACCCATCAGGCATATATTAAATACTTCCATGAAACCCTCATTTCTTTTAACTCTTAATATAATTCTAAAAATAGTCCTGCCTGCCCCATATTAAGCTGCTATTTTAGAGTCAGGAAACATTCTTTTCACTAGTTTGTTGAACTCATCTGATGCCGAGAAAGAGATGTTATACTGGGCAATGAATTTGGTGAACAGAGTCTCTGCTCTTATGACCTCATTGTCCGCATGTGCTGGATAGAACTGGTTGATTTTGTTTGAATCCTGTGCTGCTTGCTTTTGTTTCTTGTGCTTAGCTTTTCCAAGATGTCGTTTTACATCACTTTTCCCACCATTTCCCATAGATATGTCCACTTTACACACTTTGCAGAAGGCGTGAACATCTCCCAGTTTACTTCTTGCGATATCTGGATACTCTTGTGCTATTTTATCACTAAATCTGCACATGTATTTTGCTCTTTCACATGGAGGTGAATTTTCCTTATCGGCCATTTTTTTCTTAATGTTATGATGCTAGACCAGCATGCACCTCTTTCTACTTCTTAAAATTCAGCTTAATATCAATTAAAACATATCTACTGCTAAAAATAGGAATGGTTATCTAGGCTAATTGCAACTTTTGTGCAAGCTGGGTTCAATTAGGTCAATTGAGTATTGTTTAGGCAGGCTACAAGAGCTGAGTTGCATGCTAAGCTGTAGGAGTTTAAGTAGATATGGGCTGAACTTGGGGAAAAACAGGAGATTATTAATTATGTTCTTAATCCAGGGGCTAAGCCCAGTTTTTAAGGATAGAAAGAAAGTTATAACTAAATCTTCCGTAATCAGTCGGTGTCTAGTTCTATGTATACTAATTACTTAATTTGAATGCATAATTTGACCTGCCTGAGGTTAATGATAATGTGAATTAGTAGACAACTCAATTAGAAAAAGATGAGTGGGGAGGTGCTTATGCAAGTGAATGACATGAGATTAAAAAATAGTACATTGTCTTTACAATTGACAAGCAGGGGTGGGGGTCAAAAGTTCTCGAAGCCTCCCTCCCCTATTAGTCCGTGAGCTGACGTTCAAAACCCTCCCTTGGGGAATCTTGGAGACCTATATTTCCAAAAACCTTATACCCTCAGCTGTTCAGATCAGCTTGTCTGCACTGATATCGCGGGTATGTTAGCCCTGGAGGGCCCTGGAGGGCAATTGAAGGTTGGTACCTCCCTCATTTTAGTGGTGGGGGTGCCATTTTCTAAGTGTGGGTGGTATGACCACTTGCAAATCTCTGGGATACTCCACATTTGCTATGCTAGTCAGGTAATCAATAGGTACAATTAACACAAAAACGTCTCAAAAAAACAAACATTTTTATTCAGTTCTTTTGAAAATTTTCACAAACTTGAAGTCTTTAGTGGTCAAATGAGTACAAAACCAGTCTATGATATATACCTAAATTACAAGCAACCTCTTATCTGCTTAGTAAAACAAAGATGAGCTCCATTTGTGAGTTGAGCATGATTTCACAAGACTTTCTTTTCCCCTACCCCGATGTTGAAAAAATAACAGTAAAGAAGCTTAAAATGGTAAAAAATATTTTCTTAAATCTGGAACTTTCACTTAACATATGTTTGGTACTAGAAATAGCTTGAATATGACAAAGACTAATTGGGCTGAAAAGATTAATTGCCCAGTTGCCCGGGACAACCAAATTTTAAATCTAAACTTTAGTTTCAGAAGTCAAGTGATTTTGAGAATGTGACCCTAAGTGCAATACTAGGGCTCTTTTGTGATATGATGCTGTTTTCCTGTTGCTTGCATTCTTCTTGCTTAATGATTGTGACCATTGGGCCATATGTGAAGGAACACTTCACATACTATCCATTATCAGAAGGACATTTTTGTGCCACATAGGACAGTTTTGTGCCATAAATTGTTATTGTAACCAGGGCTCTGAATTAAGTTTTTTTCCATGGAGGCTAATTGCATGTTTTACAGCTATCTAAAGGTGTTGCATATAGAAACCAGTTCATCTTTGGGCTCCCTGAAGATGTGAGGGAGCCGCAGGAGAATTTAAGGGAGCCCTCAGCTCCTGGCACCCCCTTATTTCGAGCCCTGGTTACTCACAAAGACCAAGATGCATTATCGACTGGGAACATTCAAATCATAAATCCATGTCAATATGCCTGAATTGGCATAACAATGGACACCTATATCCCCCTCCCCCTCTCATGCTAGCTATGTGTGGTGAACAAATAGCCTTCAGGTTGGCATGAAGCATTCAAACTGTTTTTGAGTTTTATCCATAATATCCAATCCTTGAGTGAAATATATGTACTGTGTGCTGATCCGTGGAGAGAAAAAACAACAAAATTATATACTGACCCACATCGGCCATAAATGCCATACTTGACGGAACACAATGCATTCATTGTTTCCATACCCCCATTACCCAGTTTAGAGCAGGAAATTTGTCTAAGCCAAGTTAAATCTTTATTTCATAAAATATAGAAATTCCAATACATAGGCAAAAACAGACATATGTACAAGTTTAAAACAGAAATACAAACATCTTTTTTTCTTTAGTAGACAGAATGTTAACCAGAGGGCTTGACACTTCTGCTATCCATTTTTATAGAGGTAATTAAGTTTGAGGAAGTGATCTTCAAGGGGTTTGGGTATGAATTCCCTGGCCAGCTCCCTTGGAAACAGGCGTGGCATGAAGCCACATGCATTCTAATATATGCACACTTACAACAGATGAGCCAAAAGACACCCAAGCAGTGTGTCCCGACTGAATACCAATAACAGACATCTGGTGTGGAAATTAGGAACTAAACTGGACTCAGCAAGCACAGTGAAGTTATTAAGACAGCAAGCATTATAAGAGAGCAAGCAATATACAGAATTATACATATATATTCAGCCATGGTATCGAGGTTAGTTTGCACGAGCTAGCTGTAATTTCGCAAGTAGGCATTTCAAAGTATTTTGGATGTTGAAGTGAAAGTCCTGTTTACGTTAGAAACACCCACTTGCCTATCAACATTCCATACAAATATATAAAGAGCCTGCTGTTCTAGTATCACCGGGTAATGTAAAGTAGATGAATCACTGAAGTCATGATTGAATGATAATATTATTTGGACACATTACATACCCATCATACATCTAATAATATGAGATAAAATGTTCATTAAGAATCGTAACAATAGGTATTTTTACCTGCTTGATAGGAAGACAGGGGAGATGTAAATAGCTTCCTCATCATCATTAAGCCCTATAAAGGGAATCAATTCACAGATTACATCCTAATCAGAGCATTAGATCTGACTATATCCAGGTGTTTCACAGGAGCGAGACCAGAATTCTTCATAGTGATTCGCACATCTGTCAAGTGAGTGTTTTTTACATATGTACGCACATGTCATAACCAATAGTGAATCATTTCCTTGAATTTTACTTACCCCCATTAGTACTGTATCATGTCAGGCAACTGTTCCCTTTGTGAATTGGACCAAGTTGCTTGTGTGGGTTTAGGCTTAGAAAAAATTAATACATGTATATAATTATTTCAATAATGATTTTTTTAAAATGGCATGAAAAGTGTTAAATTGGTTGAGGGTATTATCAATGAAATTTGATTTCACTTACCTTTGTTATTTTCTCAATGAGCTTTAGGTATTTTCTTATCATTTTGGGTCCAAAGGTTTTTTCATTTCCCCTGTTGCTTGGCTGAAAAGTATATCAATAATAATAGTTATGGTGTTTCTAATATAAACAGGACTTTCACTTCAACATCCTTCCCCTGCAGGCCTGTACACACAGAAACCATTTCATTGTCTCGAGAAATATTCCAGAGCAGCTGGCAGCATATAGCGCACAAGCTCTAAGCACTGTGCTTATCAATGTTAGGTATTCATTTTGCAGCTGGGTAGACTGAGGAAATATGGAATAAATTGTCTTGCAAAAGGACAGACCAAAGTGCCCTGACTGGGAATTCAACCAGCGACCTACTGATTACTAGTCCAACATCTAATCATATGAGCTACTTTGTCCCCATATAAAGTAGTACTAATATTGTTATTATTATTATTATCATCATTAATATTATTTGTATCATTATTCTCCTCCAAGAGAGAATTGGTTGCCATTTCATAAAACTGTGAGTCAGTTATGTTTTATTCATTTTCACACTAAAACAGTGCCACCACAATATATTTACTTCTCACCTTAGTATGTTCACAAACCTACAAATAGATTTGGTTTATATAAAAAATAAAGTAAAATGTTTATATGCAATCCATATATTTTTGATATTCTCGTTATATGTACACACTAATTTGAATGCACATGTGATGACCAGGATCAAGAAATGTATGCAAACATAGAGCATATGTTGCTTTTGCAGGTGCGCATCCAGCTGATATTTAGGCACTCATTGTTCATAATTCATTCCTGTTCATTGTGAAATATGCTAATCTCAGAAAGGTTCTGTGAGCATTCATTTACTACTTATGCATTTCATTGATAATCTTCACCCAAATATTAATACTTTTTACTGACTAATCAAATATTTCTAACATCCTCATTACAAATCTATTTCTTTAGAAAATGAAGGTGCAAATTCAGTTGTTGACAACAAATAAGTTAACATCATGCTGATGTTAGGAATTCAAGATACCATTGGGAATCTGGTATTGGAATAAATTTTCGATTACATCATTACTTGTTTGGCTGTATTAAGGCTAAATTGAGACTAGTCAGTTCCCAAACCCCAAGTCACTGCCAAGTACATTTTTGAAAACAAAAACATCTCTGAACCAATTCTCATTTCCAAGTGCCTTGAAATGGCTGAAAATGTATTTCAGAATATCAAGACCCCTAGAGCTTCTCAGGGTTTTGGAAAAATCCATCTCTGAATATTTGGACAATAATCAAATTGTCCCTGAAAATGTGAAGAAATTTTTTTGTGAAAAGTGTACATGGCTGCCCAGGATATCAAAAGGTTGATGTCTAAATTTGGTCAAAAATTATTTACCTGATGGTCATACCTGGAATCCACTACAAGAGAAGAGTTCAAGAATAAATTAAAATATGACAAATGTAGGGAAACATACGTACACGTTTATAAGACCTTTCTAAGAGCCAATAGAGATCCTGCTCCTAATCATGAAAGGCTTGGTGATATTATCATCAGAAAGATTGTTCGCAAGGAATCACAAGACATTTTACTGAAAGGTGCGGAAATTGGAGAGATGCCTGAGGGTTGTACCTCTATGAACTGGAGATCCGGGGACCTGTGTGCCTCATAGCATAAAGTCACTTATCATATGGAACACAACGTCTCTGGCATGTGCGTCTGTTTGACATATCAGTATGCGAAAAAGTATAGAGCACGAGTTATCAGATATTAATATGATGCTGGCATGGCCAGGAAGCGAGCGCGAAGCTTCGGATGATTTTTTTTTGTTCTGACCAGCTAAGATTAATTGTATGAAATCACTACGATTTCCACCTGTCGCAAAATCATCATTTTGTAAGAGGTTTAAGAGAGCACTAAAAAGGTTAGTAGAACTAATTGTGAGATTTTGAAATTTGAAACCTGGCGAATCGCTTCCGCTAGCGGCACTTCGTGCAGCGGCGCTGGCGCGCTCGCTAATAGGATGCTGGCATGGCCAGGAAGCGAGCGCGAAGCTTCGGATGATTTCATTTTTTTTGTTCTGCATTACCATAAGATATATTGTATGAAATCTCTACGATTTCCGCCTGTCCAAAATCATCATTTTGTAACAGGTTTAAGAAGGGCAGTAAAACGCTAGTAGAACGAATTGTGAGATTTTGAAATTTGAAACCTGGCGAGTAATTTATTTTTGCCGCAAACATTGGGTTCACCACGGTGGCAAATTCTCCCGCTGCTATAAAGATGTCATAAAACTCTGAAAGCAAATTGAGAAGCGTGTAGAGGAAATTGTGGTGGTTCTAACGATCTACACCGCATTAAAATTGAGCAACGGAAAGGCGTAGCTTCGGATGATTTCATTTCATACTGACCAAAAGATAGCATATATTGAGCGAAAGAAAATTGGCATACATTTATAACCTATCGCAGTATCTTTATTTCTCAACAGATTTAAAAGCAAATTCATGAAGCACGTAGAGGAAATTGTGGCGGTTCTAATGATTTAAACCGCATTAAAATTGACCAACGGAAAGGCGTAGCTTCGGATAATTTCATTTCATGCTGACCAAAAGATAGCATAGATTGATCTAAAAAAATTGGCATTTAAACTACAACGATTTCAACCTGTCGCCAAATCCTCATTTCGCAACAGATTTGGAAGAGAATTAAACGGCAAGTAGAATGAGTTGTGGCGGTCTTAATGCTTCAAACCGCAATAAAATTGACTCACGGAAAAGAGAGTATTTATAAATTCATTTTTACTGTTCAACATATATCGTCCACCACCGTCACCGTGTCCCCTTTACCCGACGTCGCGTGAGCAATTGTTGCTTTGTTGCGTAGTTTCGCGTGATGCCTGATCAAAACGCTATTTTGATACAATTGAAAGGGAACAGTCCATACTTATTACGTGACGAAGCAATGTTCAAAACATGAAAAGATCTGGCGGCAAAATGTGCCCTTAAAGCAAAAGGTGGTGTTCATTTCCCAGACTTTCCCTCAGACTTCAGAAACTTGCGCCTGCGTGACCGGATATGCCACAACGGTACGTCACATCCGGTCGGTCAAAACTTTTCTGGTACATATACAGATTGGATTTATACATTGTATCTACATACGTACACGCACGGTACATGAATGCTCGCTTGCAATGCATGCTTTATTCAATGACGTTTTGGGTAGAGCTGGGGGAAATTCATTTCCAAATGATTTAAGTAGAGTTGTGATTCATCAAGACGAACTGAAAGCACCCATAAGACCTTTTGAGCGGATTAATGGGGAGTATTTCTTTGAGCAGATAGACATTTTACAAACAATTTGTACAATTAATGGTGCAGCATTTTGCTTCCTCTTTATTTCCAATTAAAAATTGACAAAAGTAAATGATACATCCCCAGGGTCTTGTTTTCCAGTTGGAATAGGGAAATAGGAAATTAATACATTCCATTTGTTTAATTCCTAGTTAAAATAGCAAATCAATAAGTAGTTTCATGTAGAAAATGCATTCTCAAACTAACACGCTTTCATTTCTATGTTCAGTGGACCATCTGATAACAGTGAACTTGCTGAGGAAAGTGTTAAAATAAAGGGAAGCCAAGCATCTCTCCGAGTACTGTACTTCTGCTCCTTCATCGCATCCGCCGGACCAGTCTTAGGTGTATCTTCAATATGGCCTTATCTGCAACAGGTAGGACGTATCCCCCCCTACCCTCCTCTCTCTCTCTCTCTCTCTCTCTCTCTCTCTCTCTCTCTCTCTCTCTCTCTCTCTCTCTCTCTCTCAAAGTATTTCATATGTACCAATTATTAGAGTCAGACTTTCTCAAACAGCGGATCCCTATCTGGAAACGGATCAACACGTCAACAATAATAAATTCATATTATAGATACATGTAGATTATGCATTATGCAGTTCGAATCAACAAATTGGGGTATGTCACATGCATTAAAATTAGATAAAGGTTTTAAAACTATATGCAAGCTAGGATTGATTGATATACATGTATAACGATTGTATAGGAATCTGATCTCTATCAAGAAGTACTTTTTGAAGCTCACAGATGGCAATGAAGTAGCCTGAAGCAAAAGTATTCTTATAAATGAAAACATCTTTCAGTATGCAGAACCTGAGTCAATAAACTAAAGGCCCGTTCCCACTAAGGTTTTTTAGTGAAGCGACCGAACAGCGAGCGTTGCGAATTATGAGTCGCTGCGGTCTTTGCGCGGTCGGTAAGTAGATTGGTGTGGTCCGTTATGCCCTCGTTGCGGTCGGTACGCATCCGGAGCGGTTCGCTGTGGGCGAGCATCTGTTGCGATTTTTTTGAACATGTTCAAAAAAATCGCTGTAGAAAAAGTAGGGCACTGGATCGGTAATGGTCCGCGGTGCAGTCGCTGTAATGTGGTTGTGGTCGTTGTGAGGTCGCTGTGCTATCGATGAGGTCGATGTGCCATCTTAATCATCGTTATGCTATCGTCTCACTCGTTACATACTCGTAATCTATCGTTACCCTAACGACCTATGGAAAGTTCAGTTAAGCCCCGTTCCCACATCTGCGATCTAGTGTAGCGACCGCACAGCGACCGCAGCGAATTATAAATCGCTGCGGTCGCTGTGCAGTCCCTACACTATATCGCAGATGTGGGAACGGGCTCAACGATCTGGTCGCTACAAACATTAATTGGCTCAATCTACACCGACCACGCAGCGATTTATAATTCGCAACGCTCGTGGTTCGGTCGCTACACTAAAAAACCTTAGTGGGAACGGGCCTTAAAGCCCCTTTCCTACATCTGCGATCTTATGTTGCGACCGTAGTGATCTGCAAGCACTTTGTAGATCACTATGACCTCGCAGAAAATATGTAGAATTTGAACTAAATTAGTGTGTATAGCGTTTTCATAGCGGTTAATGAAGATGCAGAAAGAAATATGTTGAGATGGGGAGGAATGAAATGCGAGGTAGTAGCGATGATGTTGGGATGCAAATGAGAAACGTTGAAGATGATGTTGCATTATCTTTTTGACCCTTCGGAAAGGATGACGTTGAACACGATTGAATGACGATGGCAACAACTACAGCGACAGCGGCGATGGAGTTGCGATCGCCTCTCTATTCAGCCGCTAATAATTTGCTGCTACATCGTTATTACATCGCTGAACGTCGTTCCACGCTCATCCAATCTGTATAGGAATCTTCAAGATAAAGTTGCAATGCTTACGATTTCAAAGCGACGTTCAGAAGACATTATCGAATTCATTGCGATATCATAGTGATCAATGAGAATTCATATTGAGTTCATAGCGATCATTAGGCAAATCACTGACCTAAATGTTCTGCTGCAATCTGATGCAATTTTTTGAGCATGTTCAAAAAAATCGCAACGGATCGCCGCTCGCTGTGATGCTCCATGAACTTGAGCAATGCAAGCAACTGCTCTGATATTGAACAGGTCACCCCGATTTCAATAACGTTTTCAAAGTGACTGCTTATTTCAGTCATTCGCTGCTATTGTTACACAGTCGCACCATAAAAACGCAGATGTGGAAAAGGGCCGTAACCTCACTGCATGTGTTACAGGTTCAGCCAGGAGTGAAGGACGATTTCCTTGGATGGGCTGTCGCTGTTTGCGCAATGGCCTCTTTGCTTATGTACCCAATCAGTGCGGTCTGGATCCATTATGGGAAGTTCAAGCCCATCATTATGATATCTCTGGTCATGAGTCTTCTATCATCAATCGCCTACTCACTCACTGAAGATTTCCCGGTGGCTCCGAAGTACTTCATCCTTGGCACACGTATTGTGCTTGGCTTTGGATCCGGTATGTATTCTTTATAGTATATAACTTTGATTGTGACACCTTTTTTGTTAAACCTATCAATGCCGCTAAGGTCAAATGCAGTCTGGGAAAAGCATGAGGTTCAACTTCTTTGAGGGAACGTATTATTCAACACTACCAACAGCTCTCCTTCAAATACTTTGTAAAATCATTCTGATTTAATAGAGTGTTATAGATCCGAGAACTCTTAAGTGTCAATGGGTTAGAGTACGTACACTCTTAGTTCCAATGAAAGACACTAATCTCATGGAAAATTGTGTTTTATCTGTCATGTCTAGTTACAGCATTAGAATAGTGACCTCTTAACGCATTTACATCTGAGGAGTACACATGATATTATATCTTCAAACATAGATTGTCAAACAAAGGGATATTTGGAAAATTGTTAACTCAAAGGTTTCTTAGTATATTGCTTTGTTATTGAAATAGTTTCACGTGTGTCAAAACTTCAGTACCCTTCAAGATGTGAACAAATCAAAACCATGATTGTGGCTAAGATGTCCCTTTATCATCATCATCATCATCCATCATCATCATCATGTTATAAAGATTTTAATGTTCCGTTAATGCTTACTAAGGTGTGGTATTTATCATATCTTCACACATTTTCCGGTAAATTCACAATAACAATACCAACAGAAGTTAAAAAGAATTGAGATAGGGAAAGAAGAAATTAAGGTGTGATTATATATATATCTAGATGTAGCATTCCGGGGGCGAGATTGGCAGCAAATGTGTAATTCGAAACATTTGCCTCTTGACAAAACTGATACAATGTTCTCAGGTCAAGCTTCAAAAGTATCCTAACAATCTTATATTTTGCAGTCATACAAAGCTAACACTTACTATTGATTTTTTCCATTTCATTAGGATCCTTGCCTGTAATTATGGCTTACACTACACAGGCAACAACTCCACAGGATAGAACATCAACCCAAGCAAAGGTTGTAGCAGGCCAGACAATAGGCTTTGTAGTGGGACCAGGTAAGCGAAGTTAATAAATCAATATCAAAGAATGCTTTTGACGTCGCTTTCAACAGCTTATGCCATACTACGAAGAGATGAAAGATTGGAACTAGGAATAACATCCCTTTCCTTCACGAATAAATCAATCGCTCCTCTGGTTTCTAACCAATAGATTGACGCCATTCTTACCATGTGATTAGCTGATAGATTGTCATATCAGACCTAGGGCGACGAATCTTAGACCAGCAGTCGTCCTTTAGCCATGAACAAAATAAGTATGAAGGTCTAGCCGGTTAGGGTAATATGTAGGCTGCACTAAATCCTTCAAACGTTATGATGAACATCATCGAACATTAAGTCAGATAATGTGCCGTAAAACGAAAGTTTTCCTAAATGTTCGTACCAAACATGCATGAATTTCCTATTCTTGATGATGCTTTCGAAGGCATAAACAATGGCCCTTTTCTGCAACAGCAGACCCAAAAATGACGGTCCCCGTCATTACACTCGCAAATTATCAGCTAGCTAACTTTTAGTTGAAATTAACCTGATAAGAGAGATCTTAGATAAACTTAGCTATCTAGAAGTTTATCTTGCTGACTGATTATCTGACCAAGATGACCGCTTATCAAGCATGGAGAGGCTCAAGCACTTTCTGCGTTGGAAGACCCTTATGATATTTATTCATGATTGTGTGTAGTAATTGATAACGGGAGATGGGTGATAATTGTCTAGTCATTAAGGCGTTAATGTTTTTTCTAGAGCAATAATGAATACCGTATAGACTGTTGCTGAGGGCAGTATGATATTTGTCCAATAAGACTTTTTGTTATACCGTATAATAAGAGTCAATCCTCAAAGAAAGTATTTCCCTTGGGAAATGATTCCTTCTCGGGGTGATATACTGCACTTTCCACCAGCAAGACAGGCAATAACAGTTTAATATCATCTATGGTATTATGGAGTAACCAATGTTAACTAGGACATAGGTTTCAGGTACTCAGGGTATTAGTATACTATACTAGGGCAACAGTGTCCCATAGTGACCCTCTGGTCGGTCGATTCTGGGAATGGGTTCCTCATGCTGTATGGCGATTTGACGGATTATTTTGTACAGGTGTATATGGCACCACAGCCAGTCTGACGTGCTGATTAGTTAACTATCAAAAGTAGTATAAGAGGTCTGATATCTGAAAACTTTTAAATGATAAAGGGTGTCTAAAAAAATGTTGAACGATTGATGATTCAAGCAATGTGCACGCACCCAAAAAGATATTAGATCTACAGTGCAGACATGTAATTCCTGCACTGAATACGTGGGCAGCCTGGCAATCATGCACGACTGCGCACCTGATTGCGACCCAGTTTTCTTGGCATGGATGCATGGATGACCTAACAACAAGTATATTTGATCGCAAGCTACGTGGGTCATTGATGTGTTTGGCGTATTTCATGGACATGTTTCCCTAGGTGTTTGTACGACCAGACACTAGCACACATCCGGTCAACTGGTGCAGGAAATAAATCCTGCACTGCAGTAAAGGAATTATTGCCTAATCCTAGAGCTACCAGTAGTTGTACTTCTAGCTTTTAACATCTAGCTTTTTAACAGTGCATATGTAGCACAAAAAAGCATCAATCTAGCTCTGGTATTAGATCATCCGGGAAAGATCAATGTATTAGCGTACCATATTAACAACAAATACATGTAACAAAATATACTTTTCTGGCTGTGCATACTTTTTTCTTACAGCAATACAAGCAGTAGTGGCACTGGCAGTGGGCTATCCAGGATGGGTCCATGTTGTTGGTTGTCGTCTTAACATCTACACCATACCTCATGTTATGTTTGCTGCTATGGTGGTAGTTTGCATCATTCTAATGCAGGTGCTTTTCAAAGCACAACCTGGAGAAATAGTAAGGACAGGACAGGAAATGGAGATTGGCCAGTCTGAACAAAAGAAAGAAGAAAATGGTAAACAGAAAGCATTTTGTAAATTGGAAGTGGGATGACTGTCAATAAAACATAAATCGTACAAACACAAAATCAAATCACAAATCAAATCATAAACCAAATCAGTTGGTACTGATAAATAAAGACATCGCATGATTACTTCAAAAAGGTCAAAAATACTAGTCAAAGATTGTCTTAATGAAATGACTTGAATTCCCAATTATAAAAATTCCCAATTATAAAAATTATAAAGTTTGTTTCCTATACATCATTCCTGCAAATGATATTGATTCTAGCCAACTCCCGGATTTATTATTATCTTCTAATGATCTTATTAGTAATTTTTTACAATGCATGGCACTATGATAGTCCGAGATATCAGGTTTTTAGTGGCCATATATAATCCGTTTTTTTTTTCTAATACCAATGCCGGATGACGCATCCTGGCCTTTTGTACGGCCGGGAACCTGCAGTCGCATACATGCCCAGGAAAATGAATGGCATTGGGCGTGGGGTCGTGTATTAATATGCACGGGCTGCCAACGCACTTTGCAGGAATCAAATAGCAGCACTGGACATGATTGTATTCCTCTTTCTCCAGGACCCTTTCGCTACCGAGTTTTAACATTCTGTCTATCATATTATATTCATGTTAATTCATTCCTCACCATAAACTTATCCCATAGACGTCTTAGTATTTAAAGAAGGTTGCCACATTCTGCTATTGTCCATGCCAGCCATGTTTCCTGGGCATGGATGCATGGATGACCTCAAAACTAAAAGTAGCTTTGATTTGCAAGCTACGTGGGTCATAAATGTGCTTGGCTTGTTTCTTTGACATGTTACTTCTGGGTGTTTGTGCAACCTGGCACTGTCGAGCGTCTGGTCGACTGGTGCAGAAGTTAAATGTCTGTAGTGTATACTCTATCTGCGAGAGAATCCCTCTCCTGTACGTCATGTAATCCATTCAACATTTATCCGTTGATCTGAACTTTACATTGGATGTCCTCTTATGCCCTTTATAGCGTAGGATCCCAATGACCTGTTACCGCATAGCATAGAATTCTGCAAGGCTTCCATTGCATTATTTTTTGCATTTGTAGTTGCAGAAATGCTTTGGAAATATGAATCATTTGTGAAATGTTTCATAAGCATTTGAAGAGAGATGATCAATACAAATTATTACAACAACTTCCAAGCAGTATTTCTCTTGATGATGCTTTACGATCAGGATGTTTACTTACATGACACAACATGTTTTGATTCTATTGCCCACATTTTTCTTTGAATTCAGATGAGGGTGGCAATAATCCTATTAAATGCAGTGATGCCAGTCAGCCTACTCCACCAAAGCCAACAAACATTGATTATGTTGCTGCTATCTTTATCATTTTATCCAACTTGCTGATGACATTCGTTTTATCAGCCGGAGAAACGTAAGTATATATTTTTATGTTAGTTATGATAAGTACGGATAGTTTTTATAATGTGGCAAGAGCAAAACGTTCATCCCTGTGTAGTTTCATTATAGTGTCAACATTTAATTCCTGCACTAAATGTGTGGGCAGTCCTGGAAAAATACACAACCACGCACCTGATTGCCACCCAGGTTCCCGGGCATATGGATGCATGGATGACTTCACAAGTGAAAGTATCTTTGATTCACGAGCTGCGTGGGCCATTGATGTGCTTAGCTTATTTCTTTGACATGTTTGGCACTGTCACAGGTCTGGTCGACTGGTGCAGGAATTGAATGTCTTTACTGCACCTGTACCGGTTGATTGACAGCAACCAGTAGATCAGCCTGTGCATGTCGGGGGGTGGGGTGGGGGGCGCATGTACATTTTCTAACACAGATTATTATTTTCCAACTTTCCTGAGATAGATTGCTTATTATATTTTTTAATATTCGGGGATGAGGAAAAAGTTTTTGTTGATAGTATTTTCTTATATTGTACTACCTTTTAGATGCATTTTGCAGTAGTGGATATTCTTTCGCTGCGATTCCTTTTTCATTTGTTGTTGTTTTTCAAGTATTCTAGTCACATTTGCCATTTTTTGTATTTTATGAATTATCTATCTATATAATCTATTTTTTCAACTCTATAATCTCGGTATGGTTGGTATTTTCCATTGAACCTGAATTGTTTTTGTTTTGTCTTAACATGCAGCTTATCAGGGTGATGGGCTGAAGTTACCTAATCTTTACAAAATTTTCAAAAGTCAGTTTAAAAGCGCGTACTTCAAACAGGGGCTAAGCCAAGAATTTTGAAACGGGATCCTTCTTCATTCGCGGTGAATGCTTTTTGTGGACACATGGTATGCGAGCGCGAATCTCGCAGCTTTTAGCGGTGGCGGGTCTGGAGGTCGCTCAAGGCCCTTACAAGCTTTAAGGGTCTATACACTCTGAAATGCATTTTCAGCCATTTCCTGGCATGAGAATGAGAATTAATCCAAGACAGATTATGAGTTTCTTTACGTTCGAGGGACAGATCATTTATTTCCCAAATATTCAGAGAGAGTTATTCATTTTGCCAATTTTCAGTAAGATTTTGCTTTTCTCAAAATGTACATGGCCTATGGGCTGCAGGTTTTGAAGCACAGGCTACATTTAGTTTTTTGGGCTGGAACGTGACATTATCACCTGCTCTGCTGTTATCATCTGTGCCGATTGGTCAATAGGTGTTAGACATGGAGCCGTTCACACTTTGTAGAATCAGTATAGAACGGCGAATTCAATATTAACACTTGAACAACCATTTTAATTCATATTACCACTTGGCCATTAATCTGACCCCTAGAGGTCACCGGCCTCGTTCTGGCCTCTAAAGTTATTCTTAAATTTCATAAGATGTATTTGTTCTTTTTTCTTACCATGAAGATCTCACTCGGCTGCGCCTCATGGGTACGGGGGGAGAGGGAACAGAAAGTGAGACAAGGCCCGTGGGTGACGAGTGGCCTGGGTGGTAGGGATGATTTCCGTAGGTCCTCCCTCGGGAGTTGACCCCGCAGGAAAAATGTGGTTGCGGATCTCAAACAAACAAAAAACAGGGCGTAACTAATAATGTTTGCCACTGTGTGTGTGTGTGTGGTCTCTAGCAGGTCTAATATCCCAGGGAAAGGTCTTGAAACCAATGATAATTCGAGATTTCATTGGTGATATATCTCATCTTCAACGTTGCCGCCTTTTCATAGGTTGATGACACCAGTACTCATGCACCAGTACAGTTTGTCTAGGGAAGATGCGACCATGTACTCGGGAATTATTCTTGCTGTAATTGCAGTCTTGGCTATCTGTGGACTGCTTCTCTTAGGACCTCTTGCCAAAAGGTAAATGTGTTCCATTTTGTCTTCATATGGAAAATAAACATTACATGCTGGGCTTTTATGATAAGCAATTTTGAATAAGTGCATTTAAACTTTAGCGTTCCATTAATTTTAAAACGCAGATATTTTTTTTGACATTATGCCAATGAAACTTCCTTTCGTTCGTAACCATCCCTGATATTGACGAGGTGGTAGGTTGCGTAATGCATTGCACCTTCTTCAAAGAGATGTTCTTTACATCGTTTTCGATCTCTCTCTAGATTTTCGGAACGAAATATCCATTTCGTGGCTATGTTAATGATGTTGGCTGCGTATGTGTTGCTGCTGCCGTGGGGTGAAGACTACCTGATCAAGGAGACACCAAGTGACAACTCAACAGGTATGATATTGCAAGTCCTAGTGTTACTTAAAAATAAATCGATATGAATGTGTATATATATATATATATATATATATATATATATATATATATATATATATATATGTATATATATATATATATATATATATATATATATATATACTCATACTGGATGTTCCTTATGTACATGTTCTTGATCTCCCAACTTTTGTAAAAGATCACAGGGGTATTTTTCAGGTGCCTCAATCCATTTGATTTAGGCCATTTGGTATAGCAAAGCTAGGTCAATAGATCCACTTTATTTTGCCTCAGTGCTAATGCTTATGTATTGTTGGGAGGGGCCTTGATAAATTCTAAAATCTAGACATTCATATGAGAAATACCTGTGTGCCAAGGTATGTTGTAATGCCTACCTACAATGTATTCATTTCGGATCTGTCTTATGTTCTAGAAATGTTTTCTTAGTCCCTCAACCAGGTGCCTCTTAGTCTGGCCTACGTATTCCTGACCACATGCGTTACATGGCACTGCACAGGATTGCATGACCTGCAAGTGATCTTCTTGCAGAGACAAACTCACAGTTGGTGGAAAGATAAAATCAGTGGGTATGGATGGTGTAAAAAAGACCCACAACAAGACCCGGTTGTACCTACTACAGGGCAGCCAGACAATGTTTGTGCGGGTAGGCGAGCTACGATCACGGCGCATCAGGTGACCGCCAATTTGTTCATGGAGCCGGCAGCGGACTTAGCGCTTAACTAACCTGACACAATATTTATATCCAAGCAATCTTCTGCTGAGGGGTCTCTGATATTCCTATCGGAACCCCAAAAAGAAGAAACAGACTCCTCGTCTCAGGGTGAAGTCAGTGACGCAGGATTCCCTGCGACGTGATTCTGTCAGGGTTGAGATACCAGCGCCCCGGGAGACAGATCATGGCCCATCGCCGAGTATCATCTACTCGTTGCTGACCAGTTGGATGTACACACTGGACAGCAGAGAACGGGAGTAAGGGAGACTTCCCGCGCGTCGCTAGATACCACGGTACTATTGGCGGGGGCGCCCTTGGATAGTAGTAGCTCGGAGGAGTAATTGACTTTCTCGGGATGAGAATCCTGGCAGAAATGGGGCCTATGGTACCGGTGGGAGAGAGGAAGTCAAATCCCGCCAAGATTCCACCAGGCTGGAGAGGATAGTCGCAGACATGGCTCGACTGATGGGCGGAACCCTCAGCAAAATAGCCGACACACAGGGTGTCCTGGCCAGGGGTGCAGAGAAAGTCATCCAACACCTGACAGCGGATGAGTGGTGTGAGTGCTTCATAAGCGGTACGCGGCAGAGTAGCAGGCAGAAAAACACACCATGGTGGTAGCAGAGCGTTGACAGAAGCCTGCAGGAACTAGGGGATGCTTGTAGGTGGCTGTTCACCTAAGCCTACCCTAACGCTGAGGGAAAATTGAAGGACAGTTCAATGAAAAAGGCATTCATTGAAATGAAAGGGGACAAAAAGATACAGCGGCTGACCACCAGGGGGGAAGCCATAACCCTAGAATAGGCGATTCATCTAGCCATAAAATATAAGGGTACAGAGAGTGGGCGTAACCGAAGAAACCGGGTGAGAAACCAAGGCTGACCCCCATTGCGAGACAGGTGGGGACCGCGTCGGCCGCTCCAGAAGTCACCAGAGTAAAATAGAGGCCCTGCAACAGTTAGTTATGAAACTACACCCTAAATAGTCAGAGGCCTCAGTGGAATCGAGAAAGCCATTCTTGTGTTACAGCTGTCAAGGAGCCGGGTCATATGGCCAGAGACTATCCCAACAAAATGATGAGTTCGGGAAAAGGGCAGAGTGCCGCCCCCGGGCCAGCAGGGCACGAGAGGAGTAGAAGAGAAGCCTAGAAAAATACACTTCAGCGGACAAGATGAGGGGAGCCCCTACGTGATTGGAAAAATAGGGGGAAACGACTGAGTGCCTGCTGGATACTGAAGCAACCAAATCAATCATCTCACCAGAAGTTTACTTAAGTCAGCCGAATAGAGACGACCTGGCCCTATGTGACTGCAAAGAAAGACTATTTTCCATCAACAAGTCGTTCGTGGACGTCCGAGGGGAGGTGGAATTAGTAGTAGATATTTTCGGACCTATTCTGGTGGGTCACTTCATGATTGCGGAGATAGCAGATGACATGGTTTTAGGAGTGGGATTGCAATGAGCAGGTGGGATGATGGTCAATCAAGGTGTTGGGGGATCGGACCGTGGTGATACCCTCAAGGAAGAGATATTGGGTTTCATCTGCAATCCCACGAGGGCGTTATAGAGAGTAAGAGGGTCAGGACTGGTGGAGCCCAGCTGGGAGAGGAAGATGGGACAGAAGGGCATCATGATGAGGAAAGACTTGGTAGATGTAGGGAAGGACCAAATACCCATCGGACTGCTAAACACAGCCAGTGAGCAAGTCACCATCTACAAGGGCACTCCAGTTGGGGTAGTGATGCCAGTGGTGGGGGAATTGGACACATGAAGGATTGTCAGGACTCATGAGGCATGCAAGCATAGAAATGCTTGAGCACAGGGGCTGGGAGCGGAGATAGATGCACATATGTGAACTGCAGTTTTGTGGACATGCAAATGCATTATGTTAAACATCACTTCGATGAGATCGCGGAATGTGATGTCAAGTGGAAAAAGTGCTACTACACCGCCCGAGGCAGCCACGTGCATCCCAATACTCAGTTTTCCCCATGACAACATCCGTGGACCGGCCAGACGTCTAGAGTTGGAAGCCAAGGAGCGCGAACAGTATGGGGCGGGAGCGTTGTTGTCGATATCTTCTTGGAGAGACCACATAAAAGAACCCGCACCCCCTCTACCCCACCCCCCGGGACCGCAAGAAATGCCCAAGACATGATTGAGGGAAGGAGACAGGCACGAGAAGCAGGATCCTACCATTCCTCTGGCGGAGGAGATCACAGAGACGACTGGAAGGGATCCGAGGAGGCAACCAGACCGCCCAAGAAATGATCGGGTACCAGAAAAAGATGGAGGAGCTACAACAGAGGCTGACAGATGCGCTCCAGAGGATTGACAAGGTTGAAGGGCTGTACATGGTCATGGATGAGAGAATGCGCTGTTGCACGGGAGGCAGACAGCAATTATCGAGAATAACATTGGGCGATAATGGAGAATAACATTCCTTGTTGTGAAGAGTTGGACTGGAAGTCTCTGAGTCACTCTCCTAAGTATTACTAGTACTTAACTGTATTCTAGTCATGTTATATTTGAATAGTTAGTTTTAACTGTTGCAATATCTTACTAGACCTTTATTATGTAATTTCTAGTTAGCGTTCCCAGTGGGCACGGCGACATTTATGGAGCATTCCAGGAATGTTTTGCCTGAACATTTGAAAATTGTCTCCTCTTGGTTCAGAATGAAAATTATATGAATGTTCATGCGAGAATGTTCATAGAATATTCAGAGGTGAATGCTGAATGAATCATTTAGATTCAGAATGTTGTCTGAACATTGGAAGTTGTCTATGCATTGGAAGCACTCTGCACCAGTTTATGTTTTATAATGTAGGAAATATCTCTATTCAATGTTTATATAATGTCAAATCTGAAGCACTCTGTACCAGTTTATTTTTTATGACGTAGGAAATATCTCTATTCAATGTTTATATAATGTCAAATCTGAACATTCCTAAAATGTTTGGACCTGAAGGTTGAAGGAATTTTTCATTATTGTTGCATGACATTCTTATTAAAAAAGAACATTCATATGACATCAGATAAGAACTTTCCATGAATGTTAGGATCTGAACGTTGATGAAATGTTCATAATTGGTCCAGAATATTCCGACCAAAATTGAACATTCATATAACATTTAGGTAATATGTGTGCCCATTGTGTATTGAAACCCTTGCTAACGATGTGTTTAAGCTTCTGAGATGACTGGCGGATCTTGCCATAATATTAGGTACACAAGAAACATGTGTGCTTAGCTTTCAGCTAGAGCAAGTGCCCTATACTGGTTTATTTCTTTAAAGGAACGATTGTACCACGAGAGATATTGGATAAGGGGTTTATCGTGTGATCCTGTGTCAATCTCCTTTACTTAGTGAAATGTTTCTCTCCATCCGACATGTAACTTTCCTGAGCGATATTTATGCTAGCCCTTTTGCAACCAGACAAGCACTCAAGACAATACTTTATCTATATTGTTTTCTACCTTTCAGGTGTTGGACAAAGATTAGGAAAGCCGCCAAGTGCCTTAGATACACTAAATAACACTTCAATGAATAGAACAATGGAAGTGCTTGGATGTCCACCGGTCTTCACGTGGTGCACATTCATTCCTAGACTCCCCTTGCCCCAACTCATAGCAAGTAAGTTATGAACAAAGCACTGTTTATCTAGTACCTTTGTGGTTACTTTTAAAATTACTTAAATTGCTTTATACTTGACAGAACGAGTTATTTCATTGTAAATTTGGAAGAAGCACCCTGGTGTTTGACAAAGCTCCCCTTTGTGCTATAAACTATGTCCCATGTTTCCCTTTAATTCTTTCCTACAGTTTTTTCTAAATAAACCCAACATTAATGTTCATTTTTTTTTAATTCGACATGCTAATTGGTTCCATTAACATTAGAATGACTTTTATTCGTTTTGTATGCTTTGCATTGAATAACTTGCGAAGAAATTGCACGTATGAAATTTGAATCATTCTAGAATTCAAATGTAAGCTAAAAATCTAAATATTCTATTTACAAGGAACCAGAAATACATTCTTACAGTAAATGGATCAAATTAATAACGAGTAAATTTGTTTCTGAATTTCTGTTTATCTTCTTTACAAGTTGTTTCTATCTCTTTTGAGTATCTCTTATTTTAGCGATCTGTGTTTTTTTTTAAATAGTCGTGCCCCGTAAGGGCACACCCTATTGGTTTGCTCAATGGTTTGCAATAGAAGCTGGCACCTCCCGGAGAACCCTGAGGTGGTCGCCTTATAAAGTAAGCGAGGTGTGTGGATCTGTCTCTGGATGCCGTGCTCGAAAGATCCCTAAGTCCTTGTGTGATATGAAGGCCCTACTCTTACCCTCCCTTCTTCTCTTCATTCACCTAGAATTATTATGCTTTGTCAATGTTCGTCAACAATAGCAAAGGACCACTTTTTCTTAATATGTTATGGAACTAAATTGCGTCTGTGTGCCGATGTGCCTTTCAACGCTCATTCAATCACTCACTTCAAAGTATCATTACAAGTGCCCCTCTATATGTGTGACATAATTAGTGAGCATTTTATATCAACCCTACCTTGACACCAAACCTATGAGATTAGAAATTGTAAATTTATTAAACAATAAGTGTTATCCTTGACACCAAAGTATAAATCAAGTTCAAATGACCCTAACAAATGAAGTGGCGTATTGGGTCAATTTGTGATCATAGGGTATATCAAGATATGATACATATGTTAAAGTCTACATCCTTCTCTCCCTAATTGATTCAACTGTGAATGTCAAGGCAATCACTGGGGAGAGTAATAAACCAACTACTGCTTTCATAGGTTTGCGCAAAAGAAGAAATGGTTTTGGCCGTTTCCCTGAATTGGACTTCACCACCAAACCATGGTCGCTTCATATGTGCATTTTGGGTATCAAATATAAACAGATTTGCAAATATTTGGTACACCTTAGCTTGGAGTATACTTGGGTGAAGGATATCAAATTTTCCCAAATTTGACTTTGTTCCAAAGTTAAGGAATCTGAAAGTTCTAAAAACACTTTTTTCTTATCTTTGAAACATATTCTGAAAGAAATGTTTATGAAATTTGATTTCTCCCACACTGTGTTTTATGGTAAGGATAAAGAAAAAGAGAATTTGTCCCCAATGGGCTGTCTTCAATGGGGTTAAATGTCAAACTAGCGGAATTGTCCAGTCAGATCCCATAATGTCAATCAACGGGACACTGCTGCTGGGTCAAAGGTAGACGTAACAATGACGCGCGTGGATTTTAACAAGCGTCACGCACGTGATCTGGCGCCAGTTTCTAGGGAAAACAAACGGTGCACGTCACAACAAACGCGTATTACCATTGTTGAACAAGTGCACATGTGACCTTTGCCAAGCCTCGTCCCAAGACACAAAATCACTCACATGTGCAAGATACCTCCTCTTTCCATCCACTTGGGATGAAACCTCTATATCATAGTATGTGGGTCTATAGAGTTAATTTTCTCTGCCTGTTTTGCATATGCACAGTCAGAGAGAGAGGAGGGGCACTTGACAAAACCATGATCTCTTATAGCCATTTTCTTTGTTGTTTTTTCTTGTTATTATGGTTTGGATCACATCAGTAGTAAGATAATATGTGCTCAAATTTATTTGTGTATTGCTATTTGCTCCAGGTTGTGTATTTGTGGCGTTTGGCTACAGCCAAGGGCAAGGTTCTTTGTTTGGACTACTATCCAAAATTTATGGACCACATTCCCAGGTAAGCTGAAGAGAGAGACGTTAAATATGATACTCCATTCAAATGGTTCGTTTTTTGCATTGTAATATCCATCTATCCCTTGGTGGCTTGTACAGTATCTTCATTAGAATGACATTGGAGCACATACTTACATGATGATTATACAGTTTCACTGTTATTATACATAACAAAAATGCCCTTTCTTAAAGGTTTTCGACATGAAATCTCTTTATTTGTTTCAGACCGTAGGTATTACTGCAGCATTTGTCTTGGGTGGAATTGGAAGACTTACAGGACCTATTTTCCTAGGTTATGTATATCCAGCTTACGGCTTAAGGGTAACTGCAGGGTCTGTCTGTGGTACACTACTTACCTATATAACACTTTACCTGGTATTGTTCAAGAGAATTGTTCCCAATTGTGAAAATGGTGGAGCCAACCAACTGAATCCCTCCCAATCTAATGACAGGTTGAGATACTAATTATTGTCTAAACGCTTTTTGTATGATAATATGTGTGTCATATTTCATAAGTGTGAGTTCACCTTGAATATTGCAGTCAAGAAGCTTTGATATTTTCGAAATATCATCTGAAATAGTGCGAGAAATGTGTGAGGACAGTTCGATTTCATTTAACTTCTTTTTTAAATAACTTGCAAATTGTGTATCAGTCAGAAGTATGTCACAGAATAACTGTGCTCTGAATGGGATGACAAAAATAACGAAGTATGTATTCCACCTTTAGAAACCTACAATTCAAGATTTCACCACATAACAACTTAACAATTTAAACAAGTATCACAATTTGAGGCATGCAGAGAGTGCCAATGACTTAAGTTTTGTTGGTGCTTTAGGTTAAAGGAGTAATGTACCTAGTGCTCATTTGCATAGTGTTGTTAATTCAAAAGATTTTTCCTGCTGTTTAAGCAGGAATCGCAGCACTGAAAGGGTGATGAAGTAGGCTTGACGGCCGTCAGGAAGTATCTATATTTTCTTGCTTGAAAGTGTGTAGTTTGATTAACTAACGTTTAGTGACTGTTGTTGTCTAAAAATATGTAAGGTTATATTAATTTGATATTTTGGAGTATATTTCTGCTTTACAGTGGATTTAAATTACAAACTATTTACTTTCTATCATGATATACATTTGCCTAGGAAGTATCTATATTTTCTTGCTTGAAAGTGTATAGTTTGATTAACTAACGTTTAGTGACTGCTGTTGTCTAAATATATGTAAGGTTATATTAATTTGATATTTTGGAGTATATTTCTGCTTTACAGTGGATTTAAGTTACAAAGTATTTACTTTCTATCATGATATACATTTGCCTAGGAAGTATCTATATTTTCTTGCTTGAAAGTGTGTAGTTTGATTAACTAACGTTTAGTGACTGCTGTTGTCTAAATATATGTAAGGTTATATTAATTTGATATCTTGGAGTATATTTTTGCATTTCAGTGGATTTAAGTTACAAATTATTTACTTTCTATCATAATATACATTTGCCTAGGAAGTATCTATATTTTCTTGCTTGAAAGTGTGTAGTTTGATTAACTAACGTTTAGTGACTGTTGTTGTCTAAAAATATGTAAGGTTATATTAATTTGATATTTTGGAGTATATTTCTGCTTTACAGTGGATTTAAGTTACAAAGTATTTACTTTCTATCATGATATACATTTGCCTAGGAAGTATCTATATGTTCTTGCTTGAAAGTGTGTAGTTTGATTAACTAACGTTTAGTGACTGCTGTTGTCTAAATATATGTAAGGTTATATTAATTTGATATCTTGGAGTATATTTTTGCTTTACAGTGGATTTAAGTTACAAAGTATTTACTTTCAATCATAATATACATTTGCCTAGGAAGTATCTATATTTTCTTGCTTGAAAGTGTGTAGTTTGATTAACTAACGTTTAGTGACTGTTGTTGTCTAAAAATATGTAAGGTTATATTAATTTGATATTTTGGAGTATATTTCTGCTTTACAGTGGATTTAAGTTACAAAGTATTTACTTTCTATCATAATATACATTTGCCTAGGAAGTATCTATATTTTCTTGCTTGAAAGTGTGTAGTTTGATTAACTAACGTTTAGTGACTGCTGTTGTCTAAATATATGTAAGGTTATATTAATTTGATATCTTGGAGTATATTTTTGCATTTCAGTGGATTTAAGTTACAAATTGTTTACTTTCTATCATAATATACATTTGCCTAGGAAGTATCTATATTTTCTTGCTTGAAAGTGTGTAGTTTGAATAATAACGTTAAGTGACTGTTGTTGTCTAAAAATATGTAAGGTTATATTAATTTGATATCTTGGAGTATATTTTTGCTTTACAGTGGATTTAAGTTACAAAGTATTTACTTTCTATCATGATATACATTTGCCTAGGAAGTATCTATATTTTCTTGCTTGAAAGTGTGTAGTTTGATTAACTAACGTTTAGTGACTGCTGTTGTCTAAATATATGTAAGGTTATATTAATTTGATATCTTGGAGTATATTTTTGCTTTACAGTGGATTTAAGTTACAAAGTATTTACTTTCTATCATAATATACATTTGCCGAGGAAGTATCTATATTTTCCTGCTTGAAAGTGTGTAGTTTGATTAACTAACGTTTAGTGACTGTTGTTGTCTAAAAGTATGTAATGTTATATTAATTTGATATTTTGGAGTATATTTCTGCTTTACAGTGGATTTAAGTTACAAAGTATTTACTTTCTATCATGATATACATTTGCCTAGGAAGTATCTATATTTTCTTGCTTGAACGTGTGTAGTTTGATTAACTAACGTTTAGTGACTGCTGTTGTCTAAATATATGTAAGGTTATATTAATTTGATATCTTGGAGTATATTTTTGCTTTACAGTGGATTTAAGTTACAAAGTATTTACTTTCTATCATAATATACATTTGCCTAGGAAGTATCAATATTTTCTTGCTTGAAAGTGTGTAGTTTGATTAACTAACGTTTAGTGACTGCTGTTGTCTAAATATATGTAAGGTTATATTAATTTGATATCTTGGAGTATATTTTTGCTTTACAGTGGATTTAAGTTACAAAGTATTTACTTTCTATCATAATATACATTTGCCGAGGAAGTATCTATATTTTCCTGCTTGAAAGTGTGTAGTTTGATTAACTAACGTTTAGTGACTGCTGTTGTCTAAATATATGTAAGGTTATATTAATTTGATATCTTGGAGTATATTTTTGCTTTACAGTGGATTTAAGTTACAAAGTATTTACTTTCTATCATAATATACATTTGCCGAGGAAGTATCTATATTTTCCTGCTTGAAAGTGTGTAGTTTGATTAACTTACGTTTAGTGACTGTTGTTGTCTAAAAATATGTAAGGTTATATTAATTTGATATTTTGGAGTATATTTCTGCTTTACAGTGGATTTAAGTTACAAAGTATTTACTTTCTATCATAATATACATTTGCCTAGGAAGTATCTATATTTTCTTGCTTGAAAGTGTGTAGTTTGATTAACTTACGTTTAGTGACTGCTGTTGTCTAAATATATGTAAGGTTATATTAATTTGATATCTAGGAGTATATTTTTGCTTTACAGTTGATTTAAGTTACAAAGTATTTACTTTCTATCATAATATACATTTGCCTAGGAAGTATCTATATTTTCTTGCTTGAAAGTGTGTAGTTTGATTAACTTACGTTTAGTGACTGTTGTTGTCTAAAAATATGTAAGGTTATATTAATTTGATATTTTGGAGTATATTTCTGCTTTACAGTGGATTTAAGTTACAAAGTATTTACTTTCTATCATGATATACATTTGCCTAGGAAGTATCTATATTTTCTTGCTATAAAGTGTGTAGTTTGATTAACTAACGTTTAGTGACTGCTGTTGTCTAAATATGTGTAAGGTTATATTAATTTGATATCTTGGAGTATATTTTTGCTTTACAGTGGATTTAAGTTACAAAGTATTTACTTTCTATCATAATATACATTTGCCTAGGAAGTATCTATATTTTCTTGCTTGAAAGTGTGTAGTTTGATTAACTAACGTTTAGTGACTGCTGTTGTCTAAATATATGTAAGGTTATATTAATTTGATATCTTGGAGTATATTTTTGCATTTCAGTGGATTTAAGTTACAAATTATTTACTTTCTATCATAATATACATTTGCCTAGGAAGTATCTATATTTTCTTGCTTGAAAGTGTGTAGTTTGATTAACTAACGTTTAGTGACTGCTGTTGTCTAAATATATGTAAGGTTATATTAATTTGATATTTTGGAGTATATTTTTGCTTTACAGTGGATTTAAGTTACAAAGTATTTACTTTCTATCATAATATACATTTGCCTAGGAAGTATCTATATTTTCTTGCTTGAAAGTGTGTAGTTTGATTAACTAACATTTAGTGACTGCTGTTGTCTAAATATATGTAAGGTTATATTAATTTGATATCTTGGAGTATATTTTTGCTTTACAGTGGATTTAAGTTACAAAGTATTTACTTTCTATCATAATATACATTTGCCTAGGAAGTATCTATATTTTCTTGCTTGAAAGTGTGTAGTTTGGTTAACTAACGTTTAGTGACTGCTGTTGTCTAAATATATGTAAGGTTATATTAATTTGATATCTTGGAGTATATTTTTGCTTTACAGTGGATTTAAGTTACAAAGTATTTACTTTCTATCATGATATACATTTGCCTAGGAAGTATCTATATTTTCTTGCTTGAAAGTGTGTAGTTTGATTTACTAACGTTTAGTGACTGCTGTTGTCTAAATATATGTAAGGTTATATTGATTTGATATTTGGAGTATATTTCTGCTTTACAGTTGATTTAAGTTACAAAGTATTCGCCTTCTATCATAATATATATTTGCCTATGTACGTTTAATTTTTCTCGACTTTTTAGGAAACATGTGAGTTGATGCTATCCAATTTAGTATAACCCAATGTTTGGAACTGAGTTATGTACTTAGAGTGAACACAAAAAGGCCACGAGTCTATAAAGTCATCAACTTTACTCCTTTAACTTAAAATATAACTAAATGAATAATTGTAGACATACCCCTATATGAATCCTATTAAGCCATTTACATATGGAGCGCTGGTATGGCCCGACATCTTTGAACACAAATATTTTAAATGGAGCAATATTTGAAGATTTTGTCCAAGCTTTCTTGTGTGGGGTTTGATAGAGACAGCATGATTGGTAGAGACATTCTTTCCGAATCAATTATCATAAAAACAGATTTTGATTGATTGAAATTGAGGTGAGGTTACAAAAGTTTCTGATATCATTGGTCTTGTAATTTTATTGAGTTGTTATTACATGCTCGATAGTTATCATTGATTATTATTGATTATCTCTCTGAATTGTATTATTGTAACTTTTGAATTAAGATAAGGTTGAGAGTCAATAAACACATTTGCTTTGCAGAGAATCATCAAAAATAGTATTGATATATCTGAAGGAAAGTTTGCTGTCATGTCTATCTAGTAGTCCAACACACAAAACACCCGAGATTTGGACAACCCTTAATGAGAACACTGAGCTATGATTACGTTAATATTGTATTGTATGTTTATGGACTATATTTGTACAATAAGAAATATACATATACAATAAGAAAATAGCAAACATACAGAGCAAGAAATAAGATAAATGCTTAGCTCGAGGTCACTGCAAAAGACAAAAACAAACCGAAAAGAAAAGAAAATCAGAAAACTAAAGAATTCCCAGCAGAGGTACATGTAACGATATCGTATTAAGGAAGGCTGAAGTAGAGAGTTCAATAAGCTTTTAAGAAGGCATATCATTAGACTATATAGTATCTTCTAATAGCTATGTGTTACTTACTCGATCAATGTATGATTTTGTAATATATCATTATATCAAATAAACATACTACTATTATATAACATACTCATGACATTTGAACACATTGTGTGGTTCATCGATGAACTTACCATTAATTACCTCATAGTTATTCCGAATATCATCAAATTATTGTCCCTGTGCTTCGTGCTTAGGGCATTCCAAAACAGCATGGAACAGATTTCTGTAGCTAAACAAATCGCTGTCGGTGCCCGTTACATGTACAGGGGCAGGCTCCTAAACCCATAGTCGTCATCTTTAATAAGCTAGCATGACTTCATAGCTTCGCCACATTATTATATAACCATAGTATCCCAAACTATCCTTGTTAAGTTAATTCTATATAATCAGTTTTATCTTGTAAACAATATATGGAGTCAGTAAAAGATATATTCACATTGTTCTGGTACATTCGTATCATTTAGATAAATATTTCGTATCATTTAGATAAATATATGTATAAATTCAAATTCCAGCTTTTAATCTATACTTGTTAACAAGCATGTCAGCATTTGTGTTGTTATCAAATTCCTTTTAGTCAGTGTGACAGTGGCATCTGTTTCCATCATCGATCTTTTGATTAAGCATAATTGCAGTGTGACTGTCACACTGGTATTTAACAGGCATTTGATATTCGTTATTTTTCGCTCTCCCCATGATATCGCCAAAATAACACCCATTCAAAATATTCTGCTTTGTATCTAATTTGTTTGAGTGCTTGAATGCGCGACTTTAAAGTAGCACAAATACACTCCATCAGGGATGTTAAGCGATTTTTTTATCCCTCCAAATAAAAACCGTATCCAGCACTTCATAGAGCTGAGGTTGTTAAATGTATTCTGGTTGAAACGTATGCATGGACCCTTTTATCTCTGAGAAGACATAGCCAAGAGTACAGCATGGTTGGTCCTGCGGTTAGGATGGCATCTTCTGGTTCATCTTCTTCCACGTCTTGTAGCAGAACAATCCGCGGCTCTTGAGCATGGTTATCAGGCAGCTGGGCAGGACATAACCAGACACCTCGCCTAGACCCTTGTTAGGACCCAGACTTACCACAGTCATGGTCGTAACTGCAAACACAACAGATAGAAAACAAAATAGATAGAGGCATCTGTTTCTAGTACTAGTATATGTTTTGACCAGAGTGTGTTCCATGGAATTTCTTATTTTCTTTTGTTGATTTCGTTCTTATAAAAAGTTTTTTGTGTTGAATATGATTTTGTAACAGAATTTGTTTACACTCAATGAACATACAACGCAATACAATATACAAAATGAAACAATCTACAGTAGCAATGAGATTAACGGAAAATGATGCGATTCTAGCTACTCAAAAAGTAATTATATAGACAGGTGGTGCACTTGCAATAGCACGGGTGAGACACAAGCTTTATAATTAGTTGATTAACATTATTTTCTACGCCATTAAAACAAACAGAACTGCGGGATATCATGTATGACTACCATTGTAATTAAAGAGTGTCAACTAATTCAAGTGTGTTTTGTATAAATGTAAATACTGTAAATTTGAAATGTTGTCTCGTTTGGTATGTTCAATGCAGACCATAGTATGCATTATGATAAACCTTTTGAATAATTATAGCCTTTAAAAAAAATATTCGTTAGCGTAGCAATACAGACCATGGTATTGCAGTATTTAAGAATGTGTATGCCGTATGATACACTTTTGAACAGGTATAACTTTTAAAAAGAATATTCATTAAACTACGTTGTAATCAAATATCATATTCAGAAATATGAATTATCAAATACAAATTATTGTCGATTTTAAGAGTTTTTATTAGACACTCGATGTATGTCTTCGATCTATATTCAATGAGGGCAATAACTCTAGACAGACCTTATCCGGGCTACCTTGGTAAATCTGACTTCGCATAACTCGGTTAGATTCAACATGTCCACTTTTGTCCCGAGTTAAGAATTTGTTTGCAAAAAGTATAAGCACTGTGAGAGTATACTTTTTTTAATTTACAAATTGTACATATCGCACAACAGGATTTGTATTGCTAATGTAATAATGACTTACCAGTTACATACGGTTTGATCTTAAATTGTACATACAGTGACGACATTTAATTCCTGCACTAAATGTGTGAGCAGCCCGAGCATAATATACGACCGCACGTCCGATTGTAACCCAGTTTCCTTGGCATGGATGCCCTCACAACTGAACGTAGCTTTGATTCGCAAGCTACGTGTGTCATTGATGTTCTTGGCTTATTTTTTGACAAGTTATCAATGGGTATTTGAACAACCAGACACTGGCAGACGTCCGGTCGACCGGTGCAGGAATTAAATGTCTGTACTGTATCGCACAAAAAATAGTTTTGCTCATGTCAGAGTAGACTTACCAGTTTCATACGGTTTGACTTCTTTCTTGTTGTACATCCTCATGATGGTGTCCGCCATGTATTCGCCCATGTGGTCGGCCACGTAGGCGAGGTGAACCTCGTGCGTGTTGGAGCAGTCGCCAATGGCGTAGACATTGGGGCAGCCTTCAACCTTCAGGTGGTTGTCCACTTTCAGATTGCCATCTTTGTCCATCTTGTCGCCTGAAAATAACGAACATTTTATTTCTAGGACAGTTCCTGCTAAAATACAGCCTCGATTACCAGGGTAACCAATAAGAGTTGGTTTAAGAAATCTCCTTTTACTTGACCGTATGCAAATAGTATTCAACAGTATTCTCAATCAAAAATAGAGAACATATCAATTAAGTTTATTTATATCTTGACGATATGGACAACTGATATACAATGCAATACAATAATTACTTCTTGTTGGAAGCTTAATCTTGCCTCTTTTATAAAGGGACCTTTCGTGTGTGACATTTTGCGGATTGGCTTAATAGTTACACTAAGGGTACACTTCTTTCGCTGCAAGGATTCTCATCTATATATGTGTATTCTCGTAAACTGTTTATGCATATCTTATATCGTGTCCTGTCAATTTCCTTTCGCTGCATTGTGTGCTATTGTGTAGTTTAGCTTCGTTTATTGCACAAATGAGTGTGTACTATGTATGACTTGAACTCTTGCAAGTGCAGTCAATAAGCCCACAAATACAGAACAAAAATACAATAAAATTAATTCAATATGTTCAAAATTGATTTACATATATACTGTAGAATAGGTATATATCGCGCTACAAAAATTTCGCGAAAAGCCGATTTTTCGTGTTTTCGCGTGTATTTGATTTCGCGAGCGAGCGAGTTCTACAGCGCCATCTGTTTAACCAAACAGTAATAAAAAAATGTAAAGATTTGGTGGCCATCTTACGGCCATAACTTGGCACAAGTTCCCCAAATATTGGTAAAGTAAATATGCGAATTATAATATGATACCTTGGTGACTTATTCATAAGTTACCAATGTATCATATTATACTGATTTTGCAGGCTACTCACTTTTTGATTTATTCCTTCTGATAAGTCCACTATTCACATCTTTAAGAAGCAGGAGAAGAAAATCCAAGTCATGATATAATGAATATTTCTGGCAATGGTACAGTGCCGACACTTAATTCATGCACTAAATGCCCGGGCATTATTCATGACTGAACGCCCGGTTTACCCCCAGTTTTCTGGGCATGGGTGCATTCGATTCGCAAGCTACTTGGGTCATTGGTGTCCTTGACTTATTGTTTTGACATGTTAATCATGGGCGATTGCATGTAACCAGACGTCTGGTCGATAGTAGCAGGAATCGAATGACTGTCCGGTAAGGGTCATGCTGAAATGACTTACCAAGTGTGGAGCAGAATGCCGCTGTGTTGACAGACAATCCAGTACACTGTATACACATATCACACTGTACCCATTTCCCGGAAGTCAGCTTTAGTTTTATCTGCTCATCGTTAGAGGGCGTTTGTGGCACATCTTCGAGGTTTTGAACACGCTCTCCTGCAAAGCACAGAAATAAAAACATCATATTGGACAATCATACCTTTTCAAATATGGTATATTAAAATAATACTATATGATAATGCATTACCATGTTAAATCAACAGCTATCATCTGTTTTGTAGATATGTCCGATAAAACATTTTACCACAGTAACGGTCATTGTAGGTGTGTCGATTTTAGAGATTAACGCATTTTACGCACTATTTCCGACGATTTCTTTATTTTCTTGTGACTAACATTGACAAGTATTAAAAGCAATGTTAAAAGCCCAATGCAGTCCAGTACAAAGACATTGACCAAATCAGCTGCTAGAATCAGAGTTGAGCTACTGATAATACCTAAGACAAGGTCGATGTTCATGTCAGTCAGGATTTTCCAGAGCTTGTCTTGGAATTTCTCTGTCGTACTCTGGGATACCAGTTCATTGGAGGGATGTATAAGGGTCACTTGTTTTCCTGGATGTTGTGCTTTAATTTCTGCAGCCAACTCCACTCCTACTGGGCCTCCGCCAACCAGAGCAATCTTGGAAGCTTTGCTGATCTGAAATTATTCCAGTTTGTATTATATCAATTGACTGCATAGATGCATGTGTATACGAATCCTCAGGCAATGTAATAGCAAAATATAGTGTAGCGATAATGAGGAAAGTGCTAACATAGCAATATTCAAAGTAAACTACCAGTAAGCGTACAGCCATATACATCTACATTGAGATACCCTCAACCGGTGACACCTATTGAGTATTGGACAAACCAAAAACACTCTATAACAATTTACCTAATGCTACTGTGAATTCTGAAGAGAAATTAGCACAAAAACAGATTTTACTAAAAAAAAATATGCTATTATTACTATACTTGCCTAAAGTATTCAAAATAATACCCTAGGAAAAATGTTTAACTGTATGTTTCGGCTACCGTGCTTTTCATAATTATCTAATTTGCTAATTTGACATATCTTCAGCAAAAAATTAAGTTCATTTATCTATATATAATAGGTGATCTTGCAAAATAATATTTTATATTAGATTTGGCAAAAGCGGTACTATAGTCTGTCTGACTTGAGTTGGCTAACCGCTTTTTCCTCTTTTTCCCACAAAAAGTTCGTGTTTGCCTTCCAAACTTGGCAAACCTCTCTGCAGCACTATATCATAGAAGAATATTAAATAACCATGCAGAAACAAAATGTGCAAGGAAAGAAACTAATTTTGGAGAATACGATGTTTATAACATAGATTGCATATTTTCAAAAGTCTATGAAAGAAAGTCGATGACCCCATGAATATTTTTGGCGGAGTGGGGGGGGGTTGGATAATTATGCATTTTTCTTTATTCATGCAAAATTTCAGGAAAACTAAAGAGAAATTTCGAGAAGTACCGCGGGTTACCGGTGACTTCGAGATAACTTTCAAACATGATGTAACTATTATGATAACATCCCCTACAAAAAGGAAAGGAGAATACAAGACCCACCCTCTTGACATAAGCCTCGTAGGCAGCGATGCCCTCGTCCCTGGTGTGGCATTCCGAGCCGCTCTTGCTGGGGAAGTTGCCCGTGGAGCCTGTGGCCAGGATGAGGGTGTCGTAGTGCACTTTCTCGCCCGTCACCAGCGTCACGAACCTGTCGTGGATGTCAATGTCAATCACGCGTCCTTGCTTGAAACTGCTCCCGAGGGCCGGCGCGAATGGAATGAAAGTCTTCGGCGCATAACCTAAAAAGATAAAAGCATACTACATGTACTCTCATTAATGGAACGCATGGACTATAGATGCGCTCAACCTGATAGCTGATACTTCCATATTGTGGAGAAGGTATTTAAGAAAGAAAAAAGTAATGTCTGAAGTAATAGACATGGCTGCTTTGTTGATATATCTACATTTAAGATAAACGCACATTTATAATTATTGGAAAAATAAATTCTATCCTTCAATGTGTCCAGTGTATCTGCCAACATAGATTCATAACTGGAACACTTTCTGAATATGTTATGACAATGTAAACATGAGGGCCTTATGTTTTTACTATTATAACGAACACATTTAGGATATAATTGTCTTTGTCTTTGTATCCACTTTGTATTGAAATTAATCTGCCTGTTATATTTGCTCGCTTGGTCGGCCACACCAATGAAATATATGAACAATATATATATACGTACCCGGCACCACGCATGCTCGTACGGCGGCTACATTGTGGTGAAGGCAATCCCGTTCATCAATGACAGTAAGATGGACCTTGTTGAGGAGTTTCATTGCGGCCGTTATTCCTCCGTAGCCGCCACCCACAATTACCACACGCGGAGCGTCCTCTGGCGGACTGGACGGTGAGTTACCCATGATGGCTGTCTAAAATTGGGACGACTTTTCTCCTGAAATAGGATGATGAAGCATAAATCCTTGTTCACGTATAGTTAGAATACGCAGAGGTCGTAATACATTGTCGCTGACGTTCATCAACAATGAACAATGACGTTCACGTGGCGCACATGATGCGTGTATTATTATCGTCGCATTGTTGTAACGTGCTTTGCCAAGACATCACAACAGAAGTGCGTGCGGCACTGCTACTGATTAATGTCACGCAGCATTGTTCAACCACTGACGTCTGTTGTAAACAATCAACAATTACCCATTTGTAAAGTCAACCATCCATTGGGAAAATACAAATGTATGTGCAATTATGTGGGTACCCCTATCTTCAATGTAGAACAATAAGATATTCTTTAAATTCAATTCTCCCTACAACATTGGTAAATGATTCTTAACTTTTAATTTTGCTGAATGAGTATTCATCGGTTAAGTGATGAGGAGAAAGAGAAATGCGATACGTGTACTTGATTTACAACATTTTCAAAGATACTTTTGTTGGGGCGACTCAAAATTGTCACTGCCTGTAATGAAATCGTTATTGATGACCATTAAAACTACTTTGGTGTAATTCTCCTTGATGGTGGTGTATGGGATAACTTGTGAATGTAGGGTAATTGTGTGCGTTTACATGTGCTAAAGCATACATCCTTCTCCTCATAATCATATCAAATGTGAATGTGTAGACCATCACTTGGCAGAGTTTCTTTTTTAATTTTGGTGCAATCAGCATAGCTATGCCACCTGTTTTTTTTATTTGACATGAAATACAAGAATCAGTATACCAGCTAGTAGTATTACAGAAGCTCCCATAGGTTAAGTATAGGTGGTTTTTGACCCTTCTCTCTATATCGAGGTTCACCAAAACCTGCTTGAAATTTGGCATAGTTATAGATAAGAGTATTTTCGGAGGGAAGTGTATCTTCTTTTTTCCATCTTTCTAATTTTGACTTTGTTCAAAAGTTACAGGAAAATGAAATTTTGAAAATTCCACCTTTTTTACTTTTCCCCAAAAATTTCGAAAGAAATAGTCATAAAACTTAAAAGGAATCAAACATGGAAAGATTTGCTATCATTCCCTGTGTATTGATTTTTTTCCACATTGGTGAAATTTGTCTCTGATTTATAATATTGGCTGTCTTTTTCATTTTTTACCCCCCAAAATTTTCAATCTGCTTGGAGGGTGACGATCAAAATTGAACGTGGCAGAAAAAATGACGATAACGATATTTCAAAATCAAAATGCCAAGTTGTAAGAAATCCAGGACCTGCGGGGAATCTAATATTTTTACTGTATTTTATTTTTTATTAATTAATTAATTATTTTTTTTTTTTGATGGGGGGGGGGGGGGTCGTCACTTTTTCTGCCATAGTGTGGCTAGCTAGTTGTAACTGTTGAAGAAAACCGGAGTACCCGGCGAAAACCACCGCCTAGACCCAACTCACTGGGAACTCTCTCATATACCCCGGCCGGGATTCGAGGCGCGTGGATAATGACCTGAATTATTATTAAGTAGGTCTGGACGCGAGGTTCCAGAACCCGCCGTTAGGCGGCTTCAAACACGTCGAATGCCTTTGTGGAACGCCTGGGATTGTTTCATTACTGAAAACTTGGTTCTTCCAGTTATGTATGATAGCGTCCACTCTGTTTTGGTCAAGCAGCATGGATACATTCAATGGACTAATTGTACTAAGAATACACTTTTAGGAAATTAAATAACCTTTTTTAAATCAGTGAAATTAGCGATTTTACAGTTTTGATGACGTCACAAGTAATTATAATATTATAATACGCGACGGTGGCGACGCGTAGCGGCCGGGCGTTCATTTACACTACAGACATGTAGTGTAAATGAACGCCGAACACGAACACGTTACAGTCAACCCCCCATGCCCCCCCCCCCCCCCCCTTCTACACCCATTCTACTGCCGACACATGGCATCCAACCCTAGTTCCGAAAAACTCTGGTTTTAAGTGATGGGTAGAGTTTCGATGTTGACCTACTTCCCTGATGAGCTGATCTGAACGTCATAATGTATGTGGCGACAACGTGACGTACGTGCATCGATAATGGTCGCAATCAGCATTTAACAATTCCAATGCTGAGGCTCCTTTCGTCCAAAGCACAAGGATGCAGATATATTGGAAACCATCTAAACCATGTGACAGTCGTGCTGGTACTCATTGAAAAGCTATTGCTGGTGACTCTCAGATGAGTACCCATGTCCCAGGGTTCCGGTCATTTTCCAGGTCTTTTGCATCATTTTGTTTTGGTAAAATTAGCCATCAGCAGCATAAGGGTTAACTAGCAGTGCTGTTTATAATAGCAGAATTAAGTGCCCTCCCAATTCAGGAACTACGTAGTATAATTTTCCGCTTACTGCTATTGTCATTACTTTCGTATAGGACATAGATGTCATCAATATAGAGTCATGATAGAAAGACTACCAACAGCAGTAACAACAAAACATAAACAGAAACAAAGGAAAAAAAACAGCAAATGCAAAAGAAAACATCATTTACATAACCTTAATCACAAACACCAATAACAACAAAAGTAGCAACAATAACATCACACATTAACAACTACAACTTCAATCTATAACAACAGCATCAGCCAAGGCCGAAACAAAGCAAAAGTGATCAAATATCAAGTGACAATATTATTATTATTATTATTATTATTATTATTATTATTATTATTATTATTATTATTATTATTATTATTATTATAATTATTATAATTATTATTATTATTATTATTATTATTATTATTATTATAAGCATTATTATTAGCATTTTTATTATTGTTATTATTATTGTTATTATTATTATTATTATTATTATTATTATTATTATTATTATTATTATTATTATTATTATAATTATTATTATTATTATTATTATTATTATTATTATTATTATTATTATTATTATCATTATTATTATCATCATCATCATTATTATTATTATTATTTTTATTATTATTATTATTATTATTATTATTATTATTATTATTATTATTATTATTATTATTTACTATTATTATCATTTATTATTACTAGTAGTAGTAGTAGTAGTAGTAGTAGTAGTAGTAGTAGTAGTAGTAGTAGTAGTAGTAGTAGTAGTAGTAGTCATTAAAGTATTATTACTATTATAGTATTATCAATATTGTATTATTATATTATTACTATTATCATTATTATCATTGTTATCATTATTATTATTATTATTATTATTATTATTATTATTATTATTATTATTATCATATTTATCATTATCATTATTATTAGTATTTATTATTAGTGTTATAAAAGTAAACAAAATTCTCCAGCTGTCTTAAAAAATAGGAAAGATCTACTACGAAAAGAAAACCACCTATAAAGCGTTCATAAATACCATGTGGGGTACAGGTAACAATAACAACACTAACGACAACAACAACCACAACAACAACGATAACAACAACAACAACAATAACAAGAAAAGCAATAATAACGACAACTATGGTTTTATAAGCTATTATCATAAGGTATTAATTAATGCAACAGTGAAAAACATTACGGTGACTCTAAACTTCACCAAGTGCAGCATAAATATCAGCATCAACAAGAACAAAAACTATTACAACATCGACAAATTTATTAAAAATGCTAATACCAAATGATATTACAACGGTCAAATCTACAAGTATATAGCTGTCGACAACATCGGCTGGCGTAACTGGATGATGAATTAGGGGCTTTTAGCATGGTGTATATAAATATATGCTCACACCTAAAAAAGGGGCGGTAAGTGGTCCACTGTTGGCGATTACCCGCATGCTGCTAATGGCTAATTTTGCTATTACAAAGATGACAAATGACTGAACCCCTGGCACATTGGTACTCAGTGAGAGCTTTCTAATGGATACCAACATGACAGGGTCTAGACGGTTATCAAAACTCTTTGTATCATTGTCCTTAGGACGAAAGTAACCACAGTATTGGAAGGATTAAATTCACACATTTGCCATATGAGGGTCTCTCTCACAAGCCAACACCAGTGCCATTTATCCACAAGAGATGACGTCTAAATGTGGCCTTGGAGGCAGACTGATAGATGTAATACCATACTATAATGGTGGGTACCATAATAAGGAAACCATGCCATAATATACTATTAGATCCTAGATAGTATGAGATCCTTATCCATGATAAAGTTTGGACTCCGTGTTTTCCACATGTTGTAAAAAAAGATCTAAACTGCTATAGAATAAAGTAGAACACGGTTGCAGTGTATGTGTAATTAATGATGAATCAAATTAGGCGGATCAGACTGTCGCGAACGCATGAGCCTCATTTGCTGGCATCCGGATGAGCAGAATAACAACATGGATCCTCTACCATGGATGCTAATGTGTCTCCTCTTAGTGTTAGATGAGGTTGTAAGTAGGAAAAACGGTAAGTTTGTCTCGCTCAATTCTGTTGTGGCCTAAAAGACCACCAAACTAAGTATGCGGAAGTTATACACGTACTTGGATTTCTATTGAGAGCATATCATTGAACTTTTTTGAAAATTTTCTATTAAGAGCATAGTATTGTACTTTTTTGAAGGAAATAAGACAACTCTCCTTCAAATACTTCTGGGAGTAAATGCTACATCTGCGAGTGACCGTTCACAGTATTTGAACTACACTTGGTAGATTTCTCCATTCAATAGATGCTGGTTAGTTTTAGGAAATCAACTCTTTTTCATTAGGTCTCCACACAATAACCAATTGTATTTCCTTGACTAGCTTTCTATGTCACGTATTCTTCAAAGGTAACATTTTACTAAATATATATTTTTTCACAATATCATCGAATAAGAATATTCAGAAATGCGATTTGTAGCACATTTCTCAGCAAGTAGTCTATGAGTGTAGTAATTCCAACCGCAATTGTTGGCTGGCTGCTTCTATATATTAATCCAAAGGGAATTCAAAGTCCCATTCCTTTACGTTTTCCAATGCCAGTGGCTTATCAAATAATTTCACTTTTGAAATGTCTAATGATGTTCTTAAATTGACAAATCAAGTGCAATAATGATTTATGAATTGTATGATTATTCCCAACTTCATAAATCAAATCTAGGGATATTCTGCCAATAATATGACAGTTTGTAGTACGTTTATCCACGAATGTCGATCCACCGAATACGCAACCAGCATGTCTCCCTGAACTACCTGGTTACGGCGAATATCACAAAAGTTGCGTTCTGCGCACGTTGGTGCGCAACAAGTTCTGTAATGTAAACTATACGAGATCCCTTATGGTCTTTGTCTCCTAGTGTCGTCACACTGAGACGAAGTTCGAGACCCCTGGGATAGCTAGGTCTTCACTATAAGTCATGTGGTAATTAGACTCTCGCTAGCTATCCATTGTTGTATTCATCTAAGGTTTATCAGCACGCGTCAATTTAGCTATTTTTAGGACGACCTATTGTGATTAGGTCAGGCAGATCTCCAGGCAGCTGACCACGGGATGGCCTAGGATAAGTTCAGGTCATTCAGGTCCAATTACACAGCTGACCAATGCAGTAGGTGTACTAGACCACGTCCCCATGGAGTTCTGTAGGAGAACCGAAAGGGGTTAGTTTGGAAACATGATATACATTTAGTTGTATTACCTAGAAAAAAAATTACGATATAATGATGTTGCAGAAATGAGGATGTGTGAAATATCTGATGACGTAAAAGTGTATTTCAAGTTATAGAAACAACTCGGAAATGATGATTATTAAAGCAAGTAATCCACTGTACCTCGTTCTCTGTGACCTAACGTCCATAGGCTAGTATTCAAGTTGAACTGGCTGGCATGTATGGATGAACGCAGTGGCCCTTAAGGTGATAGTCTAGTACACCAAGATTATCACCACTAGGTGGTGTCCTCGGCTGGCCCCTAAGAATGGATATCAAAACAAAAGATGACACATGAGCTGTGTTCACTCGCCACGAATCTCGAGCTGGCAACATTCTATTGTGCTAACCTCAAGAGCACAAAAGGGAAAGCCCATTGGGTTTTCCTTGTTGCATTGCACCCGAGCGACGAGGCTGTCTGTTTTAACCATGCAGATTCCTTCGAGCTAGATCATTTTGAGCAAAATTTTCAACTCATTTTTTGGCTCAAAGTGAATAAAGATACAGTCTCCGAAGCCAGTATTTTAGAATATGACAGATATGAAGTCAAAGAAAACTTATAGTTGAAACACCAAGACCTCAACCATTGTTAGAAAAGGTATAAGAGCGCTAAACTAGGTGATGTCTTATTTTGAGTGTCACCAGCATCACAGCCTTAACAGACACCTTGATTTTCCCTAATTGACTGTAGTAAGTTTTCTTCGTCATTCCCTAAACTTTTCCTTTCTAGCTTCCCCCATCAGCCACCTTATGTTCGTCTTTTTCTTTTCTTATTTTTCTTTTCATCATCAGGTGAACGTGGACGTAACACCAGGTGCTGCAATGTGTACAAGAAGAAAGGAGGACAACATAACGGCGGTGCACCGCATGGCGCCGGGGGTCAGTCGAATGGTCTTTGGCGAAGACAAGATTGTGAATGCCGACAAGTATTCGGAGAAAATGAGCACACATCTTGTTGCACACAATTGCGAGAGCAGTGTGGGTGGAACAATCGACAAATGAGACGTCGGTGTAGCACTACTACTACTACTACTACTACTACTACTACTACTACTACTACTACTATGAAAACACCAGTAACAACAAAGCCCCACCACCTCACTACTGCTGACATTAGAGGAGGGAGGAAACCAGAAAATGTTACGAGTAAGTGAAGTATTACGTCTCTCTCTCTCTCTCTCTCTCTCTCTCTCTCTCTCTCTCTCTCTCTCTATGGGGCGGGTGACAGGTGAAATGACGAGAAAACAATGCCATGAATCTTGAACTCGTGTTTTATTGACTGTGACAGATTACAAGATGTCGTGACGAGATGACACAGTGACGGAAACGTGACGAGATGACGAGTCAACACAATTCGACCTAAGATAAGAAAGAACCCAAAATTAAAGAGTGCCATTAATGCATTTATTCACTATTCCTCTTTAGAAAAATCATTTTTCTTTAAGGAGAAATCATTTTTCTTTAAAGAGTATTCATTTTTCTTTAAAGAAAAATAGATCGATTTTTCTAAAATCATTTTCCTTTAAAGAAAAATCACTTTTCTTTAAAGAAAAATAGCTTGATTTTTCTTTTTTTTTAAGGGAAATCATTTTCCTTTAAAGAAAAATGATTTCTCTTTAAAGAAAAATCAGCCTTACAACGCCTTGGCTGACCCTTTCACTCCAATTCAATATTACTACCCCACGTTGTCTGTAATGAATCATCTGATTGGTAGCATGTTATTCTGATTGCTGAGTATGTTATACAGGCAGACAGACACGTGGAGACGTTAGACGTTAGGATATCTCATTGAGCAATATTTGGGAAGTATCACTCGTAAAACACAGGCAAGCAGTCCTGTAGCACAGCAAATGGTCTTAATGATTGTCACTTGGCGGAAATGGAAATAAATTTACATGCATGCTAAATAGTCCTTTTCATCAAGAACGGCTTCCCATGTTTAACGTTTGTTGACCCTTATCATAAAACTATTGATTTTAATTGTGGCCCCCAAAAATTGACACGAAGGCTGCATTTATGTAATTTTAATGCCACGGCTAAGAGTAAGATGATGGGAGCAGAAACAGACTTATTCACCTATTCTGGCCCAGCAAAAGCAGGATTTTTTGCACAAGACACTCACCTACTAACTAAATCATAAGAAAAACATACTGAGATCCCAGGTATTACGAAAAGTATTTATTTTCTTCAGCAATTCACATTAAAAGAGTTTCCTCTGAACCATACATCAATTCTAGGATATGTAAAAAATAACAGGAATAAAACATGAATTTGAATTCAATTAACAAGTTCCGATTAACACATATAGTCTGAAAGAAATCTACGCCCAATTTTTAAAGAAAAATCATTTTTCTTTAAAGAGAAATCATCACCATTTTTCTTTAAAAAAAAAAATTCTTTAAAGGAAAATCATTTTTCTTTAAAGAAGAACAGATTGATTTTTATTTAAAGAAAAATGATTTCTCTTTCAAAAAAGACCATTTTTCATTAAGGAAAAATGACTTCTCTTTAAAGAAAAAAGATTTTTCTTTAAAGAGAAATAGTAAATAAATGCATTAATGGCATTCCATACAAAATGACTACTGTAAAGTTTGAAATATTAACGTGGAAGTATTATTAGCGACTGTCTGACGGTGTATGACCAAATTTGAATGATGCACATAGTCACCGTGGATCCGAATTCCTTAATTGCGATACACCAATCTGGACGGACCGTCAGTGACACCTGAGTTCGATAAACAGCCGCGTGGTGATGTTAGTTTAGTGCGTAAAATCTGCTCAGTTCTAAGAAATTACGATTGATTGCATTGGACAATCACTCGTACCGTTCATAGCCCGAGCTGATAATCTTGAACCCTTAATTTCACTTATTATTAGGTTGCGGTGTCTACTCAGTATCGTCGTGCATGAGTGGTACATGAATTAGAATACCACTATTCAGATGGCGCTTTTAGAGATGGTTCACACGCGAATATTACAATCCGCTTTTATGAAAAAACGGATCGATTCGCTATATATAAACTCGCTAATATTTCGAACTTTACAGTAACTAGTGACTAAATATACAATACACTACAATACAATAGTACAATACACTACACATAGTCTTACACATAATCTCAATGTCATTGCAATAATTACTCAAAGCACACTTAAATGCATAACATGATACATACACTACATGAAATGACTGAAAATAGTTACACAAAAACAAGTATCATCTGAGATGACATCATGACATCTAGCTGACAGAAAAATGACAATGGCAATTACATGTGAAAAAATATGGGTGAAGTTGCTAAGTACAACTATGTTCAAACTAACCATCAATCAATTACAATTGCCTGTGATGAATCTTTACACACTAATCTTTCATTTAAGGTTACAAATACAAGTAACAAATAAATACTTACAACTTTAGGCAATCCAAAACTTTCTGTTTTAACAATTTATCAACATAAGAACTGTCACCATCTTGACCTACAAAATAGGCAACTTGACCTGTGGATGCCACCTTTACTCAAGAATCTAAACTAACTCAGTGACCCTTGTAATCTTTTAACTACTTCTGACATATAAAGAAAATACCTAAAAATATTCAAAATCACAAAAAAAAACAAATCTCAATAAACACAAACTCTATCCGTTACAATCTATCTACATACACACATACATACACACACTGTGCCAAGTTTAAATACGAGAATGTTCTGGATGCCCCCACCTGAATGAGAAATCTGATGGCGCCTCCAGCCTTAGGCACCTGGGCTTTATTATGTTATACCTACAGCATTGCCCTCTATTTAAAATGAAGTGCATGTATGTATGTATGTATACATCTGTACATACAATCATCCATACATACATACATGCACATGCACACACACACACATATATATATATATATATATATATATATATATATATATATATATATATATATATATATATATATATATATATATATATATATACCATCAGACCAGGTTACATGTAGTCATAATGGTGATTGTACTTTGTTGTGATTTCCGTATACAGTTAAACCTTCTCGTGTGAACACCCTCAAGGTGTAACAACCTATTTTATGAACGTATTTCTTGGCCCTATTTGATCCTAACATAGTAATCCGTCCATTGTCGACAACAACTTGGAAGGCCAGTCTTAGCATTAGTCAAAAGAAGCGGAGCTTAGTGGTCCCATTCATACCACTGACTGACAATTTCTTTCCTTTCTTTTAGCTACGATTGAACCACGCAACAAAGGTATAAGGCCTAAGCGCGCACACTTGGCCTTGGTCATTATTGTTGTTACCACTGTCCTCATAGTGCTCATCATAACTCAGGTACAGGTGTGGAGACTAAGGCAAAGACTGAGAGGGGAGACCAGGTAATTATAGTAGGGCAGTTTAACCCTTCCAAAGCTGAGGCTACTTTCGTCCAAAACACAAGGACCAAAGATCTTTGAGACCATCTGAACCCTATCACATTGTTATTTATTGGATAGCTCTCCCTGAGTTCTCTCAGGTGAGTACCTATGTGCCAGGGTTTCGGTCATTTTTCTGGGGTTTTGCATAATTTTGTATTGACCAAATTAGCCACGAGCAGCATAAGTAGGGTTAAGATCAATAAGGAAAACCTCCAAGTTGATCATATTGACCAGTAGCAATCCTAATGGATAAATCTTTTCGGGAAATCATTTCCTTGGACTTTCAAAAACAGTTCCACACTATTGGTAAGGGGCTCACCTTATGGTGTGCAATTTGACAACTGTACCTCCCGGGCAACCCTAAGCTAAGTGTGGCACCCTGCTCGCATTATAAAAGAAGGGGAATGTATGGATCTTTCTATGGATATCCTGCATCTAAACTATTCCTTGGTCCTCTTTGCATCTGAAGGCTCCGCTCTTACTCTCCTTTTCTTCTTTCACCTAGAATGAATGTGCTTTGACACTGTTCTTCACCAATGGCAAAGGACCACTTTTAGATAATATTATGGCACTAAATGACCTTCGTATGTCGATGCACCTTTAAAACCCATTCATTCATTCATTCTGTCAAGAGTCATTACTCTTAGTCTTTAATAGAGATCTAACCATACGCAAGCATGACGATAAAATCAGGTTCGATAACAGGCACTCCCCATAATAACTAGCTAGCAGAAATGGCAAATATCTTGCACAGCGATGTAGCTTACAAAAGTAAAACTGCATTCAAAATTTGCATCTACCTTCTCCATGACCTAGTGGTCTAAGGTGTTGCCACTGACTACTTACTGTCTGTCACTATTGTCCATGTCATGAGAGGAACTCGAATGTAAGTAGGGGTTTAGTGGTGATTTTCAGATTTTCAAATATGACAATAATCCAAATTCTAACAACATAAAAATAATAAACAGGACCACAAATGTTGCATTTATCAGTGTAAGTTCAGATTTCATATCAAATTCCTTAAATATACATATCCTCTTTTATTGTTTCTTATTTTTAGGTCACTGGTCGAGCCAGAATCCAATGCCCACATCACGCAGGTGAGTCAAGAGAAATAAGAATGGCGTGTGCTGCAATTGTCTATTATGTGCTGCAATTATCTGCTTAATGAAGATTATCTACTTAATGTAGATAATGCAATCTATATATATATATATATATATATATATATATATATATATATATATATATATATATATATATATATATATATATATATATATATATATATATATATATACATATATATATATATATATATATATATATATATATATATATATATATATATATATATGTGTGTGTGTGCGTATATATATATATATATATATATATATATATATATATATATATATATATATATATATATATATATATATATATATATATATATATATATATATACTAGAGATGTGTGACGAGTAATTGATGCCAAAGTAAACTGTTATTTCATAGTGTAAACTTCTCACTATATTTCTGAAACTTTAAGGATCGTAAATGAAGGTATTGAAATTTTATTTTTTCGCCACTAATAAAAGTAAAATGTTTTGAAACGGTTGCCATGGCAACAAGAATTTGACAAAAACGGTTGCCATGGCAACATGCATATGTGCTCCGATTCGTTTATTTATTGATGTTTTATGATAATTGGTATCACTAGATAATTTCCTCAAAATTTCATACATATTGACAAAGGAATGGATTAGATAGAGACAAAAGAACGAACAGGGTTGAACTTTCTATGACATGTTCATTACAAGAATATGGCAAAGAATGACGTCATGATGAGATGGATTCCCGTCACGGATTACAAAGTCAAACTTTGTGACTGCTGAATATTACTCGCCTTTCCACGGGTCAATTATAATGCGGTTTAGATCGCTAGAACCGCCACAATTCATTATATTTGTTACTATATGTTGCGAATTGACGATTTTGTGACAGATCGAACTAATGTTTATGCCATCAGTCAATTGGTACCTATACTGTGTGGTTATTGCACAAATAATAAGCTGAGATCAAGTTTCCAATATGTTTCCGCGAGGTACAAGCAAAGACTGACGTCACGGATATTATAGCGCGTTGCTATGGCAATAACAGGGATAGGATTATGCACTATGTCCAGTGAGGAGCTGTTTCTGTGACTTTAAAGTGGTCCCGGTAAGGTGCCATAGCAACCAACTGAGCCGGGATCAGATCCCTGCTCAGCAGCCATAAGAAAACATGATATTTGTGAAATTTCTACAGAAGTGTAAGATAATCAAACCCGCTATTTAAATAGCCATTAAGATCTGCGACTGAGCATTGGTGGAGATGTATAGCCTCGCTGAGGGTGTTTGTTGTAAAGCTTTGGACTTGGCGGCCTCAGCTTTGGCATCAAGCACCTACGTCTCGGCTATAAATCTGCACCAATGCTCAGCGGTTGATTATAATCCCTATCACAAAGTCGCAACTTTATGACTGCATTTGAAGGAAAATGCAGAATTATTATCGAGCTGCGCAAACATTTAAAGCGTTGCTTTGTAGTCATATTACAAAGTGAATATTGGAAAAAAAAGTGTGGTACCCGTCACTGTGCATTGCTCTTTCCTCCACATTTATGAAATTTAAAGAATCCCGAAACATGATTGTTGGTAAGAGCTCCGTTTGAAAACACTATTGTATGTTTATTTTCAGTTTTTACCCCAAACATCTTACATCCTGTTCTGAAGGTACTTTTGCGATACTTAGTGTATTCCCCACAAAAAAAGACTTTTCACGCAATATATAATTTACATAAGTTAAAATAGCAGGGTACAGGAAAACACTGAGTCAAATAAATTGAGCCTACAAGCTACCTTAAGGTAGAACCCTATTCGAAACACGGGTCAATTTTAAAACTTGAATATCTGAATATCTGAGTTTAATGAAGACAGCGACACTTATGCTATTGTAAAGGTTACATCTCATAGTTACAGAATAATGGTGAACTTATCAATAAGTGACTATTTTTAGGTAATGCGGCACCCATAAAGAACATATCTGGAGGTGTTTCGTTTTTTGGCAAAATGTCAAGACTTACCCTTTACTTGAAAATGAGAGTCTACCATATGATTATTCATGTCTTTGGTGAGGTGCAAGGTCCTACTTCAACATGGGATTTGCACGATGAGTATCTTAAAAACATTTTTGAATGTTCCCATAAGCCTCAGCACGTGGTTTACATAGTAAATGCTGATTTCCAGGTCCTGTCAGAATTCAAGGTACCTTGACATGACCTTGCGCCTAGATGGGGTTCATATCTGTCATATTCTAAAATACAGGCTTCGAAGACAGTGACTGTATCGTTATTCACTTTGAGCCAAAAAATGAGATGAAAATTTTGGTCAAAATGGTCTATCTCGAAGGAATCTGCATGGTTAAAGCAGACAGCCATGTCGTTCGGGAACAATGTAACGAGAAAAACCCCAAATGGCCCTGCCTTTTGTGCTCTCAATGTGACCACAATAGACTGTTGCAAGCTCGAGATTCGTGGCGAGTGAACACTGCTCATGTGTCATCTTTTGTTTTGATATCCATTCTTAGGGGCCAGCCAAGTACACCACCTAGTGGTGATAATCTTGGTGTACTAGACTATCACCTTAATGCAGGTGAATTAACCTCGATGCAAACTACGCACACGGCTGTTGCCCAGAGGAACCTGTATGCACGCAGTGTAATCAGTACTGCATTCAGATAATTAATTGTGTGTCCCTCGAAAAAAAGTATCACGCCCATTATCTTTTATTTTTCAAAAAAGACTGGCATACTTATTTGTTCTTAAATTCTTTTTTTTAACTGCAGAATTTGTAATTTGTAATTGTACACCGCAGTCTTAAGTTGCAAAGCGATGGTAGGTGATAACAGTGATTATATTTCATTTTCTTGACGTCTTCGCATCTTCAGAATACACATCACCCGACATGAGCGTAAATGCCTGGATAACAAAGCAACATCTCATGGTTGAAATACAAAAAATATATATAGATGCTGTTGGATAGGACGATACTTTATCACACTTATCAAATATTACTGTATTTTATGATTTATATTTAAATTTATCACGTCATGCGTGCATTCTGAATGCAAGTGGGATTAAGATACCACTACATGTCAATGACGTTGAATGTCCCACAACTATTGACAATGCAAAGCATATTTGTGAAACGTCGTGTTTTTTTTTTAAATTAGAGAGTGATTTTCAGACAGATTACACTGAATGAAAGAAAAGTTAATTCACAGTGTTCAAAAGTCGCACTCAGGTACAAAGATGTTCCTTTACTGGATATCAGAGCATGTGTAGCTTTCATTGCCTAGCTGAGCCCAATATGACTGTTGCTGCCAATTCGTAGTTCTTTATAGTTTGCTAAATTAACAAAAAGACGTTCTATGCTTCTATGGAAGTCATTGTAATCTGACTTCTCAATGGGGTTTGAACGCATCCTCGGCGATATCATAGTTGTTTCTCCATCTCAGTCTTTAGGACGATAATTACTATGGAGGTATAGCGGTCTTTAAATTGTTAAACCAACAAACTTTTCATTTGCTACGTGTTCTATGCCATTATGGCCTTCATTTAGTATTGTCACATTCAACGGTATACAGTTGACTTAAACGTCAGAGCTATTATAAGAACATTGGCATATGCTTAGACATGAAAGTGGAGCTTCTGTTGCCATAGAAATGACAACAATCAAAATGACGACATAATATGTAAAAAGAAACATTTTACTAATAACCTTCTCTTAATACTTAATGCAAAATGGCTTGCCCAAGCTTTACAGTGCCAACATTTAATTCCTGCACTAAATACGTGGGCAGCCCGGCAATAGTGCACGAGCGCACGCCCGATTGCCACCCACTTGCCTGTGCATGGATGACCTTACAACTGAACGTACGCAAGCTACGTGGGTAATTGCTATATTTGGCTTATTTTTTGACATGCTATCCGTGGGAGTTTGTGAAACCAGGCACTCGCAGACGTCCGGTCGACTGGTGCAGGCATTAAATATCTGTACTGTACCTATCCTTAAGAGCGTATGTACTTGGCAAAAGATGAACCTCATTTGCCCCAAACCAGCCATATAACTAATGCCTGACTGTTTATTTGTAATAATCATATATCTAGTTGTAGACCTCACTAAGTGTCAATTTTGAAAACACCTCCTTTACTAAGTAACAAAGTGTCGAGAGGTGCTCGCTGATAAAATCATATGTCTCTTGTTGTGAATCAGAGCGTTTCTACGTATGGCGTAGATATCTGCTCATATAAACTTTCGCGCACCGTCCATTTCAAATATTATTGGCGCAGCTATGTATTTTCGCATGCCTCACATGATAAAAAGAGCTCGCTATTTTGTTCATGAAAATGTGGGTTCACGCGCACCCACCAGACCGTGAACAGTACGAATATCAAACAGCTGCAATGAATATCAGATATCCCCCGGGGGGGGGGGGGGGGCACTCAGGTACAAAGGGGGGCCGCACCCGCGTTACGTATTTTGCGGAAGAAGGGGTCTTTTTTAAGACCTCCGCATGTCCGCGATTTTGTAAGGGAAGGGTACTTTTTTGTCCCCAGGTACGAAGTATGGGGGGTGAATATCCCCTTACAATCCACGAAATATACGCGGCTCTGACGCCGAGTGACTCCCGAAGTGACTGGGCTTCCGAGTTCGCTGCCGCCACTTGCTGCCGCGAAACAGGCAGAAGATTATAAAAGTTAAAATAGGTGTTCCCGTTCATCCAATGTCAGTGTTTTTATAAAAGAAGGGGTGTTTATTTACTGGAAAAAGTCAGCATTTTATTAAAATAAGGGTGCTTTTTTGGCCAGAAATCAGTGCTTAAGGGGTATTTTTAAATTTTGATAATGAGCGTATGCGCCCCCCTCTGTACCTGAGTGCCCCCCCTCCCCCCGGGGTATCAAGATGCACAAACATACACGTAACGTCTGACATAGCAGGATTTTCCCGGGGTTTTCCCGTCACCGTGAATGAAATCACGTGATTACATACGGCCCTTTGATTGGCTCAGTTCAAATACGCACATTTCCACGTTATAAATAGTTGGCTCAATTTCAGATTGAACCTACTCAAAGGCAATTTCCTTTGAATGAAAAAGGTAAATGAAAAATGTGCTCGGTGAATATTTTTATTGAGATGCATGGCTTCTTCCTGCATCTGCTTCCATAGAAATTCGACAATTAATGAAAAAAATTCTTAAGCGGTCAAAAAACCGTACAAATTTTCCAAATTTGACTATTTTCGTGGAATAAAAATCTCCAGAAGTTATTTTTCTAAAATGTCTCTTAACAGTTTTTTGAGCCCTCAGCTGATCAACAATTGTGCCAAATTTCAAAAAGAATGGATCAGCCGTTCTCAAAATTCACCGAAGGTGAAATTTACGGCTAGATGCTTCACTACGGCAAAAGACGCTGACCGTTACAATGTTGCAATAATGCGCGCGTGACGGGGAATCCCCAATAAACTGATTGAGAACTTCCCAGGTTGCGTACTCCACGTTTTAATTGCAAAATACGCGTTTAAGTGTTGGCATCAATTACTCGTCACACATCTCTAGTATATATATTATCTACTTATATATACATATATATGTATATATATATATATATATATATATATATATATATATATATATATATATATATATATATATATATATATATATATATATATATATATATATATGTATGTATGTTTATATACATACATACATACATATATATATATATATATATATATATATATATATATATATATATATATATATATATATATATATATATATATATATATATATATATATATATATATATATATAGTATTGTTGTGGATCACTTCTCTCGGATATTCATGTAGTGGTATTCTGTGCAGTGAAAATTGGTGCTTTAATATTGCCTTAGTACAACGAGTGACCTATATACCGTATATCTGGTTATTTTGGCTGTGTGAAATTTTGGCTCTTTTGGGCCAAAACGGGGGTGAGGAAATTATGGCTCATATTAATTTTGGCTCTCCCAGGGTCTGAGCCAAAATTACCTTACTTTTGAAATTATCTCACTACCTAAAATGACAAAATGTCTGTCGCTGCATAGCATTTATTCTAGTTCAATCTGTTAAAAGTAACTCTGTACAGAAATAGTTTTGTTTAAATTACAATTTGATTGGGGTAGGCTTACCTGCAAAGCTAATGGAAATTGGAAAAAAGAAATCTGATGAGTTCTCACTGTGTAAAATGCACTTATTACGTACGCATTGGGAGTACCTGATCAAGTAGTTAACTTGTAATTAAGTTTACCATGGTGAATAGAACTCAGGAGGTGGGTAGTGGCACCCCTTGTAATTACAAACAAAGGGATTTTGCAAGGGAGTATGATTAAAAGACAACTGTACATGTGTTTTCTAAACAAACTATACATAACATGCAGCTGAGATTTTTGATTGTAATCATGAAGCATGCCACTTAGGCCAGTGACATAAATAGATTACCTCACATTACATGCCATGCAGTGACTGACATCTGGTGTCCACACTAGAAACTAAGCTCAACACAACCTGAGCTCAGGGTTGAAGTCGGGGTGTTCAAGGTATGCATTCTTGGCTTTTATTAATTTTGGCTCTTCAAGATGGAGAGCCAAAATAGGCCAAAATTAGATTACCTCCAAATAAACCAGATATAAGGTAACCAGTTACGGAAATGCAACAGTTATTGTGTTCAGTTCAGTTTGATTGAATAAGTGTTGATGCTCTAAAAACTAACCAACACTTACTGAATGGGTAAATCTACCAAGCGTGGTTTAAAAGTGACTAATATTCATTGGAGACTCCGCCATTCATGTCTGAGAAGTCAGGGCGTAGCCCATAATGGCAAGTAAAGGACACGATTAACAACATGCATAATTGATTTCAGGGTCATTTCTGGCACAATGATAAATGTAATTTACGAAGAAGTAATTGATGGTATAGTACAGCCATTTCATTCATGCACCAGGCGACCGGACTGGACGGAGCCTGGTTGTACAAACGCCCATGGGCAACATGTCAAAAAATAAGCCTAACATATCCCAGGAAACTTGGTGGCAATTGGTCGTGCGGTCGTGTATTATGCCTGAACTGCCCACGCATTTAGTGCAGGAATTAAATGTCAGCACTGTAGGGTATGTGTCGGAGAAGTCCCCTTATCTTCGCATAATAGGTTGCACAGATATATATTCTTGTCTTTTTCTTGATACTTGTAAAGTTCTACCCTGATCGAGTTGGCAACTCTCAATACATTTTACGTGACATATGATTGCATAAATGATATGTGACAATAACCTGTATACGACTAAAAGTCTAAGAAATTGTACATTATAGTTATAATAATCGGAATCTTAAAAGCAGATAGAGTCATACCCAGAACAAATACGAGATTCCATGCTCGTCCCTTTTGGAATGAATCCTTAACACTACTCAAAAATCAGAAGGTTGCAGCGTACAAACTGTGGAAAGCCGCAGGCTCCCCTCGTGAGGACACGAACATGATATGGCGTGATCATAATGATGCAAAAAAAGCTTTCAGGTTTGCTATTAAGCGTCTTCAGAGGAATTTTGAACAGAGAGAAATTGACAAGTTAGTCGAGACTGCCTCTATGGATAAGAATAGATTTTGGAAATTACTTAAACGTAAACGAAACCAAAAGCAGAGCGAGGCCGCGGCAATTAAAAACAAGGATGGCACTATTAAGTATGAGATACACGATGTGGTACAAGTCTGGAAAGAGCACTTTGGCAACCTGTGTTCTTTTGATAGAGATAGAGTAAAAGACTGGGAACATCATGTAAAAGTCTCTAATGAGGTGCAGGATTGGTACAGCTTAAAAGATGATGGGTCCATTTTTAACAACCCCATATCACTAGATGAGATGAAAACAGCCACTAGTACCTTGAATAGTGGGAAATCACCAGGTTTTGATGAGATAACGTCGGAACACATCAAGTTTGGAGGCGGAGAGCTTGTTGAAATGCTGACAAGGTCATACAATCAGATAATAGTCACAGAACATATTCCAGAGAATTTCCGAACCGGCACCCAAATTCCTCTTTATAAGGGGAAGAACCTTTGCTCCCTAGACCCTAACAGCTTCAGAGGTATAACCTTGCTCACCAGTTTCAACAAGCTCTTCGAGATATTTACCTGGATCGGCTTAAAGATTGGTGGGAGGACCAAAACGTGATATCCCCACTTCAAGGAGCATGTTTGAAGGGATCATCCTGTTTACACACTGCAGCCATATTGCAAGGAGCAATTGCCTTCAGTCTTGACACTAGCAAGAGGGTCTTCGTTGCGTATTTTTACGTGGCGAAGGCCTTCGATAGTGTCTGGATCGATGGACTCTTTTACCAACTAAGAAAAAAAGGTTTGGTTGGCAAGGAGTGGCGTTTATTATATTCGTCATATACCGATTTCTGGTGCAAAGTCAGATTGCACGGTGATTACTCTAACTGATACCCCATGCAATGCTGCATACATCAAGGGGGGTATTTATCCCTCTTGAAGTATGTCGCGTTCATTGACCCTTTGTTGAGGAAAATCCAACACTCAGATGTAGGATGTTCCGTTGTCGATATACCAGCCTGTCCGCTAGGCTATGCCCATCTAGACTGAAACTGGACGAAACCCTATGTATAGCTAATACTTTCTCAATGCAATGGGAATATAGTTATAACGTCAAAAAGAGCGCTGTCATGATCTACGGTGAAAATCGTCACGAACACACGAAGGGTAAAAAATTTAGAAATTTCAGACTTGGGAAAGCTAAGGTGAACGAAACTGTTGAGTACGATCACGTGGGTGTGAAAAATTGTCTTTTTGGCAAATATGGCACCTGCGTTGATGAGAGAATCAGCAAAGGACGAAGGGCGTTTAACTCCATCCTCAATACAGGTATTAAGCGGAAAGGGTTAGGGATGTCCGTAATCTCATCACTCTTCTGGTCTATAGTAGTTCCCGTAGTGACCTACGGGAGCGAAGTGTGGGTCATTAAGGGTGATGAGATTGATGCATTGTGAAAGTTTCAGCATTACGTAGGGCGTAGGAGCCAACGTTTTCCCCAACGCAGCCCTAATTTTAGCGCGTACGCCCCTCTTGGCTGGGTTAGCCTGGAGAAAGTAGTTTATGTGAAGAAATTACTCTTCCTTAGAAGTGTCTGCGTGATGAAGGACGAGGCTATTTCTAAAAGAATTCTGATTGGCAGAACAATTGCCTATAACAATGACCGAGTTAAAGGCAGATCAAATGTGTACAATAGCCCGATCTTTGAACTCTACAATGTGGCAGAGAGAGTAAACCTCCTCGATGAGTGCCTTAACATGGCCATTTTTGTAGTAAAAAAGACTGGAGTAGGATTATATGGGAAAAAGTATGGGTCCTTGAAGATGAAGAGATACATCTGTACAAGAACCAACTTGCCAAGGAAAAATTACTTTTCCGAATTGTCGAAAAACCATACTACATGACGTGGTGGGTGATTTCCGATTTGTCTAGAGAACACATAGAAAAATGTGAGATTATGGCAAAAATGGTATGTAAAGCGAGTCTCCTGAAAACTGCAGATACGAGACTCAAAAATAGATCCTTGGTAAGTAGGTTCTGTGAGAAATGCGGCCTAGGTATTGAGGAAACAGCAATACATATCGTTATGCAGTGCCCTTTCTTTGAGGAAGATAGAAGGAAGATGTTTGCCGAAATGAATGATTTATCATGTAGAGAAATTGATGAAATTCTTACTGACGCAGCAAACATCTTCCTGTATCTTATGCATACCTGTCAACTCTACTGATTTAAGCAGTACTCAACTGATTTCAGACCCCAAAATTGCTGTCTACTGATTGAGCGCCTGATTTGAAGAAATTTACTGATTAGCTACTGATTTTGCTGACTTGGAAAAATCCCCCATCTTTTTCTCAGCAAGTATTCATAGCTAATCCCTTACCAATTGGAATTATCACATAGCCATGTGTTGTTCTATGGGATTAAGTGCAGTGTGGGCTAGCATCATCAGATAGCATCTCATGAAAAATCTACAATGGCTGACAAAAAAAATTCACCACCTCATAATTAAAACAGGTATCTTTGTAAATCTAAGGACAATATCGCTTGAGAATATTCTTTGAAGTATACTTGCTCACTCCTTAGCTAAACTACTTACCTGACCCCTGGTGGCCAGGATTGGAACTAAATAAAAGAGGCCCCAAAATTGAACCGGGTGAAATCTCCTGATTTTGGATAGTTGAATGTTGACAGGTATGCTTATGGGCAAGCATCCACATAATGTTGATTTTGAAGTCATGTACAAATGTTGGGTGCTAGCAGCAAGCCACATATCCGAGATGTACAGGAGTGTGATAATAGGCAAATAACATGTTTATACAGTGTCAGTTATGTAAAAGATAGAGGCATAGGAAAGAAGACCTACACTCAGAATCTCTTGTTTATAATGTACAATACTTAGAATAATCTCTTTGTCTTTTGTTTTACGTAGTGAACACCAGTTCCCCCTTTTTGGCTGGGTACTCTGCTATTATTTAATTTTACAGTTTCATTTTTCTGTTGGTATTCACAGTTTAAGTTTACAGTTTCATGTTTCCTGTGGTATTTCAGTTCTTTTCTTTGTTTCTTTATGTTCCATGTATTATTTACCTGTTCTACTACGTTCGGTATTTGTATCACGTATGATTTTGCACGCGATGTGCAGTCAATAAAGCATACTATAATACGATTATTTGAATACTGAAACTGTATATGAGTATTATTTGTGAAATGCGAAATAAAAAACAGCAGGTGCGAAATTTTAAAAAAAACTCTCAATACATTGTGGACAACTAGTACTGCATATGGATCTACTGGTTGTATCCGAATAACTGTGGTATAATAATTGTATAGTCTTGATGTGATGTTTTGTTTCCTAGTTTTTCAATTTGTGTTTTGTAAAGCCACCACTCTTTCCAATTGTCCGATTATGTGTTTGTTATTTCATATCTATGATATGGTCAATAAATGTTACATTACATTATGTTAGAGATGTCTAAATGCTGTATTTTTTTGTAAGGGAATGGCCCTATGCAGTATCATATCTTGATCCTATTTGGGGATCACAATAATCTGATATATATATTTCCAGGAAGAAGGGCACTATCTGGAAATAGATTGTCAACCAGAACAAGCCGGTCAGTACACACATCTGGGCAAACGAGTTAACGACCCGAATTACACCCAACAACCAATTCTTCGTGACACCTCTTTTTATCGTGGAAACGCTAAAAAGGTAAAAAGACAGGAATTTGTATTTTCTTCGTTTTTCGTATTTTTCTGCCATATTTAGTAACGGGTAAGTAAGGACTAGCTTGTTGTAAATGGTGGTCGAAAACCGGAGTACCCAGCGAAAACCACCACCTAACATCATGTCAGTGGCAACTTTCTCACACACCCTAGTCAGAGGTCAAACCCAGGAGAGCAGTGGTAAGAAAAGACGAGCAGTCAGTGGCAGCGCCTTAGATCACTTTGCTATCAGGGAAGGCCGGAAAAAATTGCTGAATCATCAAAGATTTTATAGTCGAAACGCAGGCAGATTTCTCTAGAGCCAAACCACATTAGATTACCATTCCCTTATAGATGTCTTCTGCCCAACATATACATAAACATTTACTATTTTTAAGCATATTCTAGATACACGTTTTCGAAAAGGAAATGGATTTTTTTAAATTGTGAAAACACATATGTTTAAAATATTCAGCACTTTCAAACTAAAAATTCAAATAAATGTGTTCTATAATCCAAGCATGATACGGATTTGTTCCACTTTCAGGAGGAAGATGTATACCAAGAAATATCTCAAGTCTCATCCCAAGATGAATATGTGCACCTCAAAGAAAGAGTTGATGAGTTGGATTACAGTCAGCAACCAATCTTACGTAACAACTCCCTATATGGAAGTAATTCGAAAAAGGTAGTGATCCATTTCCAATATTGCACATCACTTTTAGAATTCTTATTTTTTCTAGAGTATATATAATTAGACGTTATGAGTCATCCTTGAGGGGTGTTATAGTTTAAAACCAAAACGGGTCAAAGATTTATAAATGTTTCACATGGAATTGACTGTGTTGCAAATATCAACATGGACGGTTTGACACTTACGTGTAAGTTACCTTTCCTTATTGCAATTGCAAAGCATTCAGTCCGTAAACCTTCCTCACTGGGTAACCTTAAATCATTATTTTTTTATTTTCCCCTGTGCATGTCCAGCCTTGGAAGAATGGAATTACACAAGTTCATATATCGATACAATTAACTTAGCACAGGTTAGGCAAATAATGAAGAAGTGTGTATTGCCTACCATACCCCATGAGATAGGTGACATTGTGGCCATTATATACGCAATATACGTGTAGATGAATCGTAGGATATTTTTATGAGCTCAATAGGCGACTTGGAAAATTAGCAAAATATCGACATTTTGAAATTTATCATAGACCCCTACATTTTACACCAGGTAAAGACTAAAAAGGTCATACAAGATGCGTGATATTCTACATACACTTTTTCCATTTTCCCTTAATTTCTATACAATAAGTACTAGTGTGAATTTACTAATATTATGAGGTTCATGATATGCATTAAAGTGAACGTATGTATATTCCCCTTATATATGAAATAGATTGTACTTATTTCAGGAGGACGATACGTATCAAGAGGTTCAAGGGCGAAGTGAACCCAATGGTGAATATATGCACCTGGATACGTTCGGGGATAAATCTAATTATAGCCATCAGCCAGTTTTACGTGACAACTCCCTCTATAGCAAAGACCCTTCAACTACACAAGTGTTGACTGCAGACCAGGACGGCGACTATGAGGTCTATGACTACTCCTTTTCAAAACTAAGGCCGATCACAGAAGTGCAGGAGGAGGGGGAAAAGGCTTCTGCTCCTGCATCTCCGAAAGCACATTTTAATCTAGGATATGAGGAAGATATTAAGTAGAGTTAGTAATACGTCATTGGCAAATTGCCTATCGCCCCGTTTTCCGCAGGCTAGACTGAAGCATCATTGACCCTTATGCTGCTGGTGGCTAATTTGGCCAATACAAAATGATGCAAAACCCTGAAAATGACTGAACCCCTGCCACATGGGTACTCATCTGAGAGTCCTCAGTGAGAGCTATTCAATCAATGAATTCCAATATGACACGGTTTAGATGGTTGTTTTTGCATCCTTGTGCTTTGGACGAAAGTAACCTTAGCATTAGAAAGGTTAATAGTTTATGACATAGGAAAGCTACGGAGGCAGCTGCAAATACAACAGTACATACGTTTAATTCCTGCAACAGTCGGTTGTACAAACCCCAACGGATAATATGTCAAAAAATAAGCTAAGCACATCACTGATCCACGTATCTTGCAAATCAATGGTGATTAGTTACTTTCTACATTATAGTACATAACATCACAAGTGATTTCCATGTTGGAATATCCTCTGTATAGTTACACAATTGTGTTGTATTATCTTACGTTTGATTTTTGTTACATAACTTCTTTTGAAACATTTGTATTTTGTATACTATTATTTACTTGTATGATTTTGTAATTGTGAAATCACAGTTAATAAACATACATACATACAAAGCTTCGTTCAGTTGTGAGGGCAGGGACCTGTAGTCGCATCCATGGGTCTCTGACATTGAGAAAATATTCGGTGAAAAATACAATAATCACTTCAAACACATTATTATTATCAGTGTCGAAGATGTGATATATCAAAAAAGAAAGAAAGGTGATATAATGTATTTACAATATGTCAAAAGAATAATCTTAAAAAACTTTCATATTCTAAAAACCCAAGAATCCCTAAGAAATGCTTTGATGAGGATTGGAAAATCCTTATAGAATGCTTTAGAAATGATCCTGCTACCAAAAATAGCTGGTACCTAATATAGAATTACAAATTTGTTACCACACTTTGTTAACAAAGGATATCAATTCATACTATTGAGACTTGTGTTTGCATGTATGCAATCTACCTTTTGACAACATACATGTAACAAGAATGAGATTGAATATGTTTTCTTTATACGTTTGTGGTTCTTGTTGTAAATCTTTGACAATACAAGAATGCTATATCAGTGTTTGTATACACTGATGTGTCATATATGCCAATATTTTTTGAATGAATGCCTATGGAGAATAAAAAAAATCCTGTTGCATATGTGTGCAATTTGAAATTTAAAAAAAATATCAAGTGACAATATTATCATCATTATTATTATTATCATTATTATTATTATTATTATTATTATTATTATTATTATTATAATTATTGTTATTTTTATTATTATCATTATTATTATTAGTATTAGTATTAGTATTATTATTATTATCATTATTATCATTATTTACTAACATTATCATTTATTATTATCATTATTATTATTATTATTATTATCATTATTTATTATTATTATTATTATCATTATTATCGTGGTTATTGTCATTATTATTATTATTAATATCATTATTTTTATCATTATTATTATTATTTATTATTATTATTATAAAAGTAAACAAGATGCTCCAGCTGTTTTTGAAAATAAAAAAGATCTACTACGAAGAGAAAACCACCTGTAAAGCGATAATAAATACCATGTGGGGTACAGGTAACAACAACAACAACAACCACGACAACAACAACAACCACAACAACAACGATAACAACAACAATAACAAAAAAAGCAATAATAACGACAACTATGGTTTTATAATTGTAAAGAAATATGTATTAATTCATGAAACAGTGAAAAACATTACGGTGACTCTAAGCTTCACCAAGTGCAGCCTAGGTATCAGCATCAACAACAAGAACAAAAACTATTACAACATCAACAAATTTATTGAAAATGCCAATACCAACTGATATTACAACGGCCAAATCTACAAGTATATAGCTGTCGACAACATCGGCCGGCGTAACTGGATGATGGCTTTTAGCATGGTGTATATAAATATATGCTCACACCTAAAAGGGGGGGGGGGGGTAAGTGGTCTACTGTTGGTGATTACCCGTATGCTGCTAATGGCTAATTTTGCTATTACAAAGCTGACAAATGGCTGAACCCCTGGCGCATTGGTACTCAGTGAGAGCTTTCCAGTGAATACCAACATGGCAGGGTCTAGACGGTTATCAAAACTCTTTGTATCATTGTCCTCAGGACGAAAGTAACCACAGTATTGGAAGGGTTAGATTCACAGAGTTGCCTGCCATATGAGGGGCACTCTCACAAGCACACACCAGTGCCATTTATCCACAAGAGATGACATCTAAATATGGTCGGGGGGGGGGGGGGGGCAGGCCGATAGATCTCATACCATATCATAATCAAGGTGGAAACCAAAATAAGGAAACCATACCATAATATATAAGATCCGTATCCATGATTAATTTTGGACTCTCCGTGTTTTCCACATGTTGTAAAATGGGGTCTAAACCGCCATAGAATAAAGTAGAACACTGATGCAGTGTATTTGTAATTGATGATGAATCAAATTAGGCTGATCAGACTGTCACGAACACACGAGCGTCATTTGCTGATATCCGGATAAGCAGAATAACAACATGGATCCTCTACCATGGATGCTAATGTGTCTCCTCTTAGTGTTAGATGAGGTTGTAAGTAGGAAAAACGGTAAGTTTGTCTCGCTCAATTCTGTTGTTGCCTAAAAGACCAAACTGTGCATGATACAGAAGTTATACAGGTACTGGGATTTTTATGAAAATCATATTATTGAAAATGTTTGAAGGAAATGAGAATTTAAGGTACAACCCTTTTTCAAATACTTTTGGAGTATGTGCTATATTTGGCAGTGACCATTCACAGTATTAAACTACACTTGGCAGATTTCTCCATTCAATAAATGCTGGTTAGACGTAAAATATCAACACTTTGTCATTAGAACTCAACACAATAACCTATTTTATTTCCTTGTCGTACTAGTTTTCTAGATAACACCTTTTTCAAATGCAACATTTTACTAAATATAGATTTTTTCACAAAAGCATCCTATAAGAATGTTCAGAAATGCGATGTGTAGTATATTTCGTGTCAGGTAGTTCATGAGTGTAGTAATTGCAACCTAAAATGGTGTCTGGCTGCTTATAAATACATATATATATATATATATATATATATATATATATATATATATATATATATATATATATATATATATATATATATATATATATATATTAATTCAAAGGGGAATTCAAAATTCCATTCCATTGTATTTTCGAATGCTAGTGTCATATCAAATAATTTCATTTTTTGAATGTCTAATGATTATCTAAAATTGAAAGATCAATTAAAATAGTGATTCATGAATCGTATAATGATTCCCAACTGCATAAAACAAATATAAAGGGATATTCGGCCAATAATATGAGAGTTTGTAGTACGTTTATCAACGGGCGTCAATTAAGCTATTTTGGGATGACCTATTGTGATTAGGTCATTCAGATCTCCGTTCAGCTGACCACGGTATGGCTAGAATGATTTTAGGTCATCCAGGTCAAATTACACAGCTGACCACGACAGTAGGTGCGATAGACTACATCTCCGTGGAGTTCTGTAGGAGAACCGATAGGGTTAGTTTGGAAATAAGAGATACTTTTAGTTTTTTTACCCAGAAATAAAATGTGTGATATAATGGTGATGTTCTAAAAAATAAGGACGTGTAAAATATCTAATTGCGTAAAAGAGTAGTTTAGACTTCCAATGCTGAGGCTACATTCGTACAAAGCACAAGAATGCAAAGATTTTTGAAAAACATCTAAACCCTGTCATGTTGGTATTTATTTGGTAGCTCTCACCAAGAACCCTTCAGATGAGTAACCATGAGCGAGGGTTTTAGTCATTTTCTTTAGGTTTTTGCACAATTTTGTGTTGGCCAAGCTAGCCAACAGCAGCACAAGGGTTAAGTTATAGACATAACTAGGACATGTTGATTAACTTTAATAATAAACAGTTCCTCGTTGTTTCTCTGTGCCCTAACATCCATAGGCTGTATTCTTGAAAGTTGAACTTTCTAGCGTGGATGGATAAACGCAGTGGCCCTTGATGGTATGACAATACAAGCAATGAAGCGGTACTACACTGTACTGCCAGTGTGGCCATACGCCAGTATGACATACTAACAGCTACTGTGGAACCATCAAACTATCTTTTACCTCTCGTGTGTTGGGTGAGGAGACGTAAGATAGGTCTGCTTATCGCATGTAGTAGATCCACCTGGTCTTAAAGTTAAGCATACCATCAGGCTTTCTTTGATATGTTTTTTTTATTGAATTGACTAAAATTGTGACAATGAAATATCGATAACATGGCGGACCCATTTTGGTCAGGGTACTAGTACCTATCACTAACTGGCACGATCTTCAAGCTTAGATCTTCACCCGTAACCATAACAACTGTATCTGGGTCAGAGACCATTGGATACATAACCTCGATGGCTAGACATTCACCATTGCTTAACACAACGTACCAACGATTTGATAAATCAATAAGGTAAGATAGAATTTTGAAGGAAGGAAGGAATGGCGGTTTACGTCGCTTTCAACGGCTTAGGTCATATCGCGACGAGACAGAATCCTGGAACCGGGAAGAAATCCCCTTCTCTTCTCAAATAGTTCTAAGGGGTCTTTCAGTTGCCGGGATAGGACCACAGTTTCTATTTTACTGTGCTTTACTTCAAATGGCATTTTCGTGGTCAATAAAGGGTATATATGATTTGTGAATACCATGCATGTCTACTAAATATACTAGGCTATGACAACCTGATTGAAAACTTGGAGTTCCCGCAAGATAATACCTTACAGCACACTTGCAACCCACACATACACATATTACATCAGTGTGAATTCCGGTATGAACGGAATGGAAGCCCCACCATGAATTATGTTTTCCCATACACACCACCTGAAGGTGAATCTAGTCTGTAAGAACCTTTAGCAATAAGGAATCTGAAACTGTCCTCTTATTGATCCTAGTCAATGATATCCCTAAGATAATTCTGAACCTGCAGTGACCATCGCTTGTGTAAATAATGAGATTATGTCATTTGAGTGAAAGGTTGTAAATATTGAAATGAAATATAATGTACTTTGACAAGGGATGGTTGCCTATAATATTCTCAACCTGATACCACTCAATAATCTGGAGATACACCTTGTTACATGATTATGCTGCTGTGAGGTATGTTTTGGGATGGGGCTTTTAACTAGCTCTCATTGGTACCGATCATCTTAATTTCCAGGCTTCACTTTATGTTTCCCTCTTCAGTCACCATGAGCTCAGGATTCCCTTAGCAAGCACGAAACTTCCAGAATCCCTCATCAGTCACTTTAAGTTTCTCTAATAGGCTGCAGTAATTTTTCTTCATCATTCCTTAAACTTTTCCTTTTTTAGATTCCCACATCAGCCACCTTATGTTCGTCTTTTTCATTCCTTTTCTTTCTTATCATCAGCAGGTGGATGTAAAAGTGGAGTTAAAATCAGGACTCGAGTAAAGGGGTGCTGCAATGTGTACGACGAGACAGATGAGCATGGAAACTGTGAAACCAAACGTTGCATTGAGCCAAGTGGTGAACACTACTGGATATTTCAGAACTCCGAAGAAGGAGGACAAAACGGCGCTGCTTCACGTGTCGGTAGGGGTGGGCCGAGTGTTTCTAAAGGAAACCAAGCTTGTGGATGCAAAATCGTAACCAAACACTCGAACATATTTTGTGGCAGTCAATTAGGAAAGTGGTGTAAGTCGAACAGTCCAGAAATGCACCGTGGGTGTAGTAGTTCCCGCGTGACGTTTCCGACACCAACGTCATCGTCATCACCTACTGCTACTATTACTACTAAAATGATACCACCATCATGGTCAACTTCTCCCACTACTGCGATACCACCTCCTGGAATAACTGCAGAGAGTCATATGAAAACACCAGTAACAGCCGTGTCCCACAACCGCACCACTGTTGATATTAGGGGAGAGAAAACCCCAGAAAATGTTACGAGTGAGTATAGTATTACGAATCTCTCTCTCTCTCTCTCTCTCTCTCTCTCTCTCTCTCTCTCTCTCTCTCTCTCTCTCTCTCTCTCTCTCTCTCTCTCTCTCTCCATACATACGCGCATACATATCATACATAAAGATACATACAAACACGCACACACACACATATATATATATATATATATATATATATATATATATATATATATATATATATATATATATATATATATATATATATATTTATCATCAGCTTCACTCTGATACTAGCAGCTGATTGGTCAATAGCTGTGGTGTACTGGACTTAATTGGGATCCTAGCATTGCTTTCATTAATTGTCAATGTTAGTATCCCAATAAGTGTTTATCCCCATTCTAAATGTTTTATCAAAAAAAAAATTGAAAAAATAGATATATATGAAATGAAAAATAAAAATTGAAAAAATAAATATTAAAAAAAAAAAGTTTAAAAAAAGTTTTAAAAAAAGATTTTAAAAATAAAAATAAAAATAAATTAAAAATTAAAAAATAAAATTTAAAAAATATATATTTCTTTTAATTAAATGTATAGAAATTAAAAAAAAATATTATTTTTTTTGAATTGAAAATTGAAATTTTTAAATTAAAAAGAACTGATGATAAATTCGTTATCCTACTTGTAAAAAAGGGATATGGCCTGGTATCTGCGTTCAGTCAGCACTCGCAGCTGATTGGTCAATTGCTGTTGGGTACTGGATTGTATTTCATTGCTTTTCATTAGTTGTCAAAGTTAGGATCCGGATAAGTGTTTTATCCCCACTCTCAATGTTTTATCCCCCTTCGCCATGGTTAAACTATGGGTTTGACCTCAAGTTTACAGGTCGCAGCCTCGTTGTTGTTTTTATATCACAATACACACACAAAAAAATAAAAAAACACAAAATTGAAAATTAAGAAAAAAATATATATATATATTTTTAAATTCAAAAATAATATTTAAAAAAAAAAAGAAAAAATTTAATAACTTTTCAAAAAAAAAACAAAAAAAATTCAATTTTTTGTTTTTTTAGAAATTAGATAAAAGAAATAAAAGTAATAATATCAAAAAAATATATATATATATATATATATAAAAATGATAAATAAAAAGAAATTAAAAAAATTAAAAAAATAACCAATTTCCTTGTTGTCATTTTTGAAATTCAAAGTAAGTATTAAGGGGTAGCTGATGATAAACTCGTTATTCTCCTTGTAAAAAAGGGATACGGCCTGGTATCTGCGTTCAGCCTGCCGTATCCCTTTTTTACAAGGAGGATAACTAATAATATATATATATATATATATATACATATATATATATATATATATATATATATATATATATATATATATATATATATATATATATATGTGTGTGTGTGAGTATGTATATACATATATATATATATATACATATATATATATATATATATATATATATATATATATATATATATATATATATATATATATATATATATATATATATATATATATATATATATATTAATATATATATATATATATTTGTATATATATATGTATATATATATATATAGAGAGAGAGAGAGAGAGAGATTATTGAAGATCAACACGATTTCTCTTAATTATTCAGTTTATGCAGGGACATGATATATAATTTGGTAACGTTTTCTCGGATATATAACATCAGACAGGGTTACATGTAGTCATAATGGTAATTGTACTTTGTTGTGAATTCGATATAGAGTTAAACCTCCTCGTGTGCACACACCCAAAGTGTGACAACCTCCTTTATGAACATATTTCATGGCCCTATTTTATCCTAACACACTTACCCGTCCATAGTGTACACCAACGTGGTAAGCAGTTCTTAGCATAAGACGGGTTTCAAAATAATCGGAGCTTAGTGGTCTGAGGCATTAACACTGACTGACTATTTCTTCCCTTTCTTTTAGCTACGATTGGACCACGTGGCAAACGTAAAAGGCATAAGCGCGCACACTTGGCCTTGGTCATTATTGTTGCTACCACTGTCCTAATAGTGCTCATCATAACTCAGGTACAGGTGTGGAGACTAAGGCAGAGACTCAGAAGGGATACCAGGTAATGATAGCATGGCAATTTTAGAATCAACAAGGAACACCTCCAAGCATATCATATTGACCAATCGCAATTCAAATGGACACATTTTATAGGGAAATCTATTTTTTAGACTTTATAAAGCAGTTCCACACTATTGGTTGTCATCAATCTTGGTCTTTAATATAGCTCTCACCACACACACACACACTGTCTTAAGGTAGAACCCTATATTCAATACCCGGGTCATTTTTAAAACTTAGATATCTGAAGACTGATTTAAATGTAGACAATGGCACTCATGCTATTGTATAGGTTACATTCATAGTAACAGAATAATGATAAATCTATCATGATCAATGATTAGCTATTTTGAGTTGATGTGGCACCCTTTACGAACTACCTGGCTGTTTCGTTTTTTTTTTGGCAAAATGTCAAGACTCGCCCTATACTTTAAAAAATCAAACTCCACCATTTGATCATTCATGTCTTTGGTGAGGTGCAAAGTCCTACTCAACTGGGAATCTGGACTATGAGTAATTTAAGAAACATTTTTTTAACCTTCCCATAAGCCTCAAAATTACTAAGAGCACGTGGATTACGTAGTAAATGCTGATTTTCAGGTCCTGTCATAATACTAGGTGCCTGTATCATGACCTTCTACCTAGAGGGGGGGGTCATATCTGTCATATTCCAAAACAATGGCTTCGAATACCGTAACGTTATTCACTTCCAGCTAAAAAAAGAGATGAACATATTTGGTAAAATGGTCTAGCTGAAAGGAACCTGCATGGTAAAGGCAGACAGCCATGTCGTTTAGGACCAATTTAACAAGGAAGACGCAACGGGCCCCGCCTTTTGTTCTCTTGGCCGTACATCAATAGAAAGTTGCTAGGTCGAGATTCGTTGCCGCTTATCACTACTCATGTGTAAATCCTTTGTCTTGATATCCATTCTTGGGGCCGGCCAAGGACACCACCTAGTTGTGATAACCTAGGTGTACTAGATTATCACCTTAACCATGAGATCATGTTTGCTAACTGGCACTCCCCTTTATAGCTAGACCCCACACAGAGCAAATATCTTGCACAGCAATATAACTTACTAAAGTAAAACAGCATTCAAAATTTGCATCTACCTTCTCCGTGACATAGTGGTCTAAGGTGTTGCCACTGACTGCTTACTGTCTCTCACTATTGTCCATGTTCGAATTCCACGCGGGGCATGTGAGGAACTCGAATGTGACTAGGGGTTTGGCGGTGTTTTCGCCGGATACTCCGGTTTCCTCCACCACCTGCAAATGGCCAGTCACGAATTAGCATAAATAGGGGAGAAAATGTGACAATAATCCAAATTCTAACAACAACAAATAATAGACAGGAGCACAAATGTTGCATATATCATTGTAAGTTCAAATTGAATATCAAGTTCCTGAATATATCTATCTTCTTTTATTGTTTCTTACCATTAGGTCACCAGTCGAGCCAGAATCCAATGCCCCACATTACGCAGGTGAGTCAAGGGCTCTAAGAATGACATGTGATGCAGTATCTACTTAATGTGCTGATTCGTCGGATAAGTCCCTTTTACCTTCGCATAAAAGGTTGCACAGAAATATGTTCTTGATACGGAGTTCTACCCTGAGTTGGCAAATCTCCATACAATTTGGACAACTAGGTACTGTGTATGTATCTACTAGTCGTATCCGAATAACTGTGGTATAATTGTACAGTCCTGATGTTCAACTGTATGTTTCCTAGTTTTTCCATCTGTGTTTTGTAAAGCTGCCACTCTTTTCAATTTCAGGAAGAAGGGCACTATCTGGAAATAGATTGTCAACCGGAACAAGCCGTCAGTACACACATCTGGCAAACGAGTTAACGACCCGAATTACACCCAACAACCAATTCTTCGTGACAACTCTCTTTATGGTGGAAACGCTAAAAAGGTAAAAAGACAGGAATTTGTATTTTCTTCGTTTTTCATATTTTTCTGCCATATTTAGTAACGGGTAAGTAGGAACTAGCCTGTTGTAAATGGTGGTTGAAAACCGGAGTACCCGGCGAAAACCACCACCTAACATCAGGTCAGTGGCAACTTTCTCACATACCCAGGTCAGAAGTCGAACCCGGGAGAGCAGTGGTAAGAACAGACGAGCAGTTAGTGGCAGCGCCTTAGACCACTTGGCCATCAGGGAAGGCCGGAAAATTGCTGAATCATCAAAGATTTTATAGTCGCAACGCAGGCAGATTTCTCTTTAGCCAAACCACATTAGATTACCATTGCCTTATAGATGTCTTCTGCCCAACCTATACATACACATTTACTTTTTTAAGCATATTTTAGATATACGTTTTCGAAAAGGAAATAAACATATTTTAGGAAAGGAAAGAAATGGAAAAGATTTTCGGAAAGGAAATGGATTTTTTTAAATTGTGAAAAGACATATGTTTAAAATATTTAGCACTTTCAAACTAAAAAATTCAAATAAATGTGTTCTATAATCCAAGCATGAAACGGATTTGTTCCACTTTCAGGAAGAAGATGTATACCAAGAAATATCTCAAGTTTCATCCAAAGATGAATATGTGCACCTCAAAGAAAGAGTTGATGAGTTGGATTACAGTCAGCAACCAATCTTACGTAACAACTCCCTATATGGAAGTAATTCGAAAAAGGTAGTGATGCATTTCCAATATTACACATCACTTTTAGAATCCTTATTTGCTCTAGAGTATTCATAATTAGACGTTATGAGTCATCATTGAGACGTGCTATGATTTAAAACCAAAACGCGTCAAAGATTTAGAAATGTTTTGCATGGAATTGACGGTGTTGCAAATATCAACATGGACGGTTTGACACTTACGTGTAAGTTACCATTCTTTATTGCAATTGCAAAGCATTTAGATAGTAAACCTTCCTCACTGGGTAACCTTAAATCATTATTTCGTCATTTCCCGTGTACGTGTTCAGCCTGGAAGAATGAAATTACACAAGTTCATATATCGATACAATTAACTTAGCACAGCCTAATCAAATAATGAAGAAGTGTGTATTGCCTACCATATCCCATGAGGTAGGTGACATTGTGGCCATTAAATTCGCAATATACGTGTAGATGAATCGTAGGATATTTTTATGAGCTCAATATGCGACTTGGAAAATTAATAAAATAACGACAAACTAAAGTTTAAAATTTATCATAGAAACCTCTATTTTACACCAGGTAAAATGCTAAAGACTAAAAGGTCATAAAAGATGCGTGATATTCTAAACACTTTTTCCATTTTCCCGTGATTTCTATAAAATTAGTACTAGTGTGAGTTTACCCGCATATCATGAGGTTCATGATATGCATTAAGTGAACGTATATTCCCCTTTCCTTCCATTGATAATACTACTAACCTACTGTATCTATTGACAATTATAAAGTAATGATAGAATATTTCTTAAGTTTTGTCATTCAAGTACGAACTACATTACATCAATCAGTTGCACAATTTTACTTATTTCAGGAGGACGATACGTATCAAGAAGTTCACGCGCGAAGTGAACCGAATGGTGAATATATGCACCTGGATACGTTCGGGGATAAATCTAATTATAGCCATCAGCCAGTTTTACGTGACAACTCCCCTCTATAGGAAAGACCCTTCAACTACACAAGTGTGGACAGCAAACCAGGACAGCGACTATGACTACTCCTATCCGAAACTAAGGCCAATCACAGAAGTGGAGGAGGAGCGGGAAAAGGTTTCTGCCCCTGCATCTGCGAAAGCACATTTTAATCCAGGATATGAGGGAAGATATTAAGTAGAGTTAGTAATACGTCATTGGAAAATTGCCTATCGCCCTGTTTTCCGCAGGCTAGACTGAAGCATCATTAACTCTTATGCTGCTGGTGGCTAATTTGGCCAATACAAAATGATGCCAAAAAAAACCCTGAAAAATGACTGATCCCCTGGCACATGGGTACTCCTCTGAGAGTCCTCAGTGAGAGCTATTTAATGAATTCAATATGACACGGTTTGGATGGTTATCTTTGCATCCGTGTGCTTTGAACGAAAAGTAGCCTTAGCATTAGAAAGGTTAATAGTTTAGGACATAGGAAAGCAATGAACATGGGGGAAACATCAACTTCATCCACCTACAACTTCGTCACTTGCCTTAGATGATACCTTTTCCCTGATTCACTATGCATTAGATGGCATAGCTATGAAGGCAGCTGCAAATACAACAGCTCGTACGTTTAATTCCGGCAACAGTCGGTTGTACAAACCCCAACGGATAATATGACAAAAAATAAGCTAAGCACATCAATGATCCACGTATCTTGCAAATCAATGGTGATTAGTTACTTTCTACATTATAGTACATAACATCACAAGTGATTTCCATGTTGGAATATCCTCTGTATAGTTACACAATTTTGTTGTATTATCTTACCTTTAATTTTTGTTACATAACTTCTTTTGAAACATTTGTATTTTGTATGCTATTATTTACTTGTATGATGTTGTAATTGTGAAATTACAGTCAATAAACATACATACATACATACAATGCTACGTTCAGTTGTGAGGGCAGGGGCCTGTAGTCGCATCCATGGCCAGGAAACTGGGTGGAAATCAGGTGTTCGGTCGTGTATTATGCCCGAGTTGCCCACACATTTAGTGCAGGATTAAATGCTGGCTCTGTAGGTATACTAGCATAACAGTTTAGTTTTCTCGATCGTACTTGAGAAACATCCATGGCCAGGAAACTGGGTGGCAATCAGGCGTTTGGTCGTGTATTATGCCTGGTTGCCCACACATTTAGTGCAGGAATTAAATGCTGGCACTGTAGGTAAACTTGCATAACAGTTTCCTTGACCGTAATTGAGTCGACTCATACATGTAGGCTAGTACATGGCCATTCCCCACCCAGACAATACACACACATACATGTGCATCGGATGCTAGTCAACAGAGCGAGAGGAGTCAGTGGTCAGTCTCACTATACAAAAGCAAGAATACAATAAACTGAACAAATGGACGTGCACAATAGGTGATCTTATCGGTGACTGACCCTTCAGCCTTCCCTAACACCAGATATCTCCCACTGACTCTATGTCAGAATGTTCATAGCGCCATGCAATGCCTTCATAGAGGATAAACAATAGTATGTGTAAACCAAAAGTAACCACTTCGCGTACATGTCGAATAAAGAAAAATATCAGTGCATGATATCGAATAATACTAGTTTTTACTAGTTATTAATAGTTTTTCCTTTACCATAACTATGTAAGTTCCTTTCTAGGATTATGTGAATACATATGGTGATCCATGAATAGGGGGTGCTCGTTTTTTGTTATTTTGGATTGGATTTCCATTGTGGTTAGATTGTCCAAGCAGACTAAAAGAAAGCTACCCATTGATCACCATCTATATCCACATGACCTTATTAGAATTTTGATATATATATATATATATATATATATATATATATATATATATATATATATATATATATATATATATATATATATTATATATATATATATATAAATATACACATACGCTGTATATATATATATATATATTAATATATATATATATATATATATATATATATATATATATATATATATATATATATATATATATATATATATATATATGTGTGTGTGTGTATATATATATACACATATATATGTATATATATATACATATATATATATAAATATATATATAAATATATAATATATATATATATATATATATATAATATATATTATATATATATACTATAAAATACATATATATATATATATCTATATATATATATATATGTGAGTGTGTGTGGGTTTATATATATATATAAACACACAAATCACTTGTGTATAATATATGTACATACCGGTATATACATTTACATATATATATATATTATATATATATATATAGTATATATATATATTATATATATATAATATATATATATATATATATATATATGTATGTGTGTGTGTGTGTATATATATGTATATATATATATATATATATATAGTACTATATAATATATATATATATATATTATACACAAAGTGTCTTGTTTCGACAAAAGTTGTAGAAAATTTACTCACCTATCTATAGACATGTATTTTCATGGCATATGCTATAGTCAATAACGAACGTACATATACACATAATACATAGTTCCTCCCGTATCCACATAAGACTGGAAATACACTTATCTAGATGCGGAATTGTTACATATCATATTCGTAAATCCCACCTGTATCAACAAAAGGCTAGAAATATATTCACCTAGAGGAGGAGTAGTTATATTCCACATCCGTAGATTCCATCCCCCCCCCCCCCCCCCCCCCCCCCCCCCCCCCCCCCCCCCGTATCCCCATAAGGCTAGAAATTAACTTACCTAGGAAAGGAACAGAGTGATACTTCACGTCAAATGGTACGGATGAAGGTATTCTCCAACTGCAATACCCGACAACGATGCCTATTTCCGTGTAGCTGTACCTGTAGCCGATCGCTGTATATCACCCCAATATCGATATAAAGGTTTTATTCGTGACGAAGCACTGCCATATCGATCTTAAGGACCTAATAGTGACCAGGTGAGTTATGGCTAGGGTCTACGTGGAACAAGGCACACTGACCGTTTCAAACAGTCTTTCGGCGTGTGGTCATCTGGAAATTTGTGGCTATTTATAAATATGACTAGAACTCCTTTCGAGTGCATAAGAGCGGAACGCATTGGTAAACAATGCAAGTTGGGCGCACAGTGCAATCTGCACACTGTTCCACCCTTGTTAAACCATCCATACCTGGAGATCTCCTTGGGTCGTGTCGTCTGGATTCGTAGTTTGAAAACAACTTAGCAATCAATCAGAAGTTCACAAAAGTGTTTTTGGGGAAAAGTGTGAGCTTAGTTCGGACAGGGCTGTCTAAGGTCAAAGTGCCTTTCGCACAATTTGGAACTTCTGTCTCAAAATAATATTTCTACCTATTACCATGGGTGGGAATTTTTTTCCTGCCAGGGTTAGTGCACCAAGAGTAGTCTAATTACCAATGACCCCAAGTAGTAGTGACTATTAGCGGCAATATGTGGCACTTATCACCACATACTCATGATTAGGCGTCTTCCAGCGCGTTAAAGGCATAGTACGGTATTCGACAAGGTGACAGTGGCATCTAAAAACTTAAAATCTATTTAAGATATACCCCACATTTAGAAATCCATTACACTTTGCACAGGCTATCATTGTCAGTTCCCCTTAAATTAAAAAGTAGGGTCACAAGTCATCCCGTCGATATAGGTGGCGCCAAAGTGACAATACATTTGCAAATTTCACTTCTAAAATTGAAAGTCCATTTAAAAGATACCCCACATTTAGAATTTCATCGACTCTTGCATAGGCTTTCATTGTCAGGTCCTCTTTGAATATCTAAAATAAAAAGGGCGGGTCACAAGCCACGCCGTCGATATCGGTGACGCCAAAGGGGCACCTCCGTTTGTGTCTGCAAAGTCAAAAAGAGGACTGCCGGTAAAAAAACCTCTACTCTTCACCTTAAGTTCTCTAGCAGGTATCAGTTTTACTGTTTTACCTAAGTGTTGATGGCGCCTGTTTTGTGATATGGCTTAAAATATCCCAGAACTTATTGGATGATGGGTTACTGTAGAAGCTGTCGCAACCGAATCCATTCTTTGAAAAACAGGACTTTACATGCAAATAATCTCCATTGTAGAATTATCCCAAAATAAAGTATAATCCAGTGTTGAATAACCCAAAAAGTAATCCGGAAAGTCGTATACTAATTAAACCCTAGGCATGTTTGTCATGTTATGTTTGTTATGAATAACAATTCGTCCTGGTCGTTGGCGACTTTGGCCGTATGTACATGTAGTCGTTGCGTCGGGATTGATCCCATCGCAAAAAACGCAGGCTGGGACATGCACCACCGTCTGTTTGAGTTTTATACTTAGGCTGCTAGACCTTATGTTCTGCTAGCGTCGTAGCCTAGATTTCTAGGCTGTCATATGTATTTTTCTGTCGTTTGTTTCTGTTACCAGGCACCAAATAGCCTAGGTGACCATAGTGGCCAATTTAGTTTACATTTGTCTCACCAGGATTCAGTTTGGTTATGACACTGAAAACCTATAGAGATAGGAAGACCAGGTGGTGCCACCTATCTACCAAACCTGGTACCACACCACAGTGCTTGGTCAACACAGAAGGGAATGTGAACATTTCAGGGACTAGGAGCCTACTCTACTAGCGTCGTAGCAAGCAGAACATAAGGGCTTGAATCTTAAAGGCCCAGGGCCCCTAAGTATAAAGCTTTACGTCGGGCTTGCGATGTGCTTGTGGTTTGAAAGTCCTTTGTTCTCCTTTTGTATTCTTAACCACAAGCACATCGCAAGCAGAACATAAGAGCTTTATACTTAGGGGCCCTGGGCCCCTAAGTATAAAGCTTTACGTCGGGCTGGCGATGTGCTTGTGGTTTGAAAGTCCTTTGTTCTCCCTTTGTATTCTAAACCACAAGCACCTCGCAAGCAGAACATAAGAGCTTTATACTTAGGGGCCCAGGGGCCCTAAGTATAAAGGTTTGCGCTAAGTGCTGGATTTATGGTCTGGTTGCGTGCTGCTTGCGACGTCCACTGCGCCGTAAGTATAAAGCTGCTCGCAGGTAGACCCTAACTACGTCATGGTCGGGAGCTCTTGTGGTCAACCGCAAATGTACCCTAATACAGGGAGAACACAACTGCCTATATGTTACCTACTTTACGTTTCTTCGTTTCAATATGTGTTCTAAATCAATTAATTGAGATTAAAACGGAAGTTAAGCAGATGATAACAATGAAAGAACAGCACCACAACAATGTAAGATTACTCCGTTTAATACGTTTATACTTTAGATAATGAAATACTTAAATTAAAACCCCTTCATTAAAAGGGTTTTATTAGGTTGTAACCTCGTTATGGTGGGGAGCTTTTGTGGTCAACCGCAATTGTACCCTAATTAATGCAGGGATTGAACAAACGACTTTATTTCTTAGCAAATTACACGTAAACATGTGCAATGGTTATGTAGTTGTTCTTTTCAATGTATGTTTAAAATTTATCAATTGAGATGAAAACGAATATGAAAATGATATAACAGCACCTCCCCAACGTAAGCTTATAGGGGCTACCTTGATAGTCGTGTGATCTAAGGTGTTCCAACTGAGTGCTAGCTGTCTCCCACAACTGCGTGGGGTCGAATCCCAGCCAAGGCATATGAGAAAGTTTCCAGTGACTTGGGGTTAGGCGGTTTCCTCCCCCAGTTACATCTGGCTAATCACGACTTAGCCACAATATGGCAGAAAACGTGAATAAAACACGAAAATCCATTTCCTATACAGGGGCTTAATACTCTGCTTAATGCTTTTAAACTTTAGATAATTAAAATACCTCTCGGTCATTCAACCTTCTGTTTTTCCTTCTCTGTCATTTGACCTCATTCTGACAACATGTCATCCGAATCAAATAATAGGGATGGTAGAATATACATATATATATATATATATATATATATATATATATATATATATATATATATATATATATATATATATATATATATATATATATATATATATATATATATATATATATATATATATATACGTACATACATACATACATACACATACACACACACACACACACATATATATATATATATATATATATATATATATATATATATATATATATATATATATATATATATATATATATATATATATATATATATATATATATATATATATATATATACATATATATATATATACATATATATATTTACATATATATATATATATATATATATATATATATATATATATATATATATATATATATATATATATATATATATATATATATATATGTATATATATATATATATATATATATATATATATGTATATATATATATATATATATATATATATATATATATATATATATATATATATATATATATATATATATATATATATGTATCATGGTGATTAATGCTATTGTGGTTAGACGCTCTTTTTTAATATCAATACTTGTTATATTTTATAGATTTTGCTAAGCATTTATAATGTCTTGAAATTCCTACATCAAAAGGGACGTATGACTTGTAATACCATTTTTATTTTTATTTTATATAAATTTATACTAAACTGATCATTTTTATATTACTAACTGAATAAGTATGGTGGTTAATACAACATACATATAGTTTCAAAATTCATGCATATTTCAGACACCTCATCATTATATCACCATCTCCCTTGAAATTAAAGTTATCCCTTAATATCCTGCCTTTTCTCATCCACCTAAGATGCTTCCTCATCAAAGGGAAAAGAACGGCCACCATTTTATAAGTTAAACTGCCGTCTGTATAACCCACATGTCATTCGAAGCCAATCCTGGTTGTGGCCGACTTTAGCGTTATGTTCTCGTTGCGTCGGGCTCAACCCCATCGCAAATAAAACCGCAGGCTGGGACATGCACCACCTGCTGTTTGAGTTTTATACTTAGGCTTCTAGCCCTTATGTCCTGCTTGCGTCGTCGCAAGCAGAACATAAGGGCTTTATACTTAGAGGCCCAGTACCACAGCTCTATTGCAGCTGATTTCCCCCAATTACAGACCTCGAAAAGTGTGCGGTGTATGGCATAGCCGTTGTTCTATCGGATACCAAAACCACAGAGGTCTTAATACCCAAGGGTCCTGAGTAGGAGTCCTCAGCCACGCTTTCATTGGATAAGGTCTGCCAGTTGTGGAAGCAGCCATACACAGAGTGGTAAGGGGGCCTTAGTTATAAAACGTTGCACACTACTTGTTGTTAACAATACAAAGGGAGAACCATGGAGTTTCCAACCACAGGCATCGCAAGCACTACGTAAAAGTTTATACTTAGGGCCCCAGGTTCCATAGCGCCTACGGAAGCTGTTGTGTGTGTGTGTGTGTGTGTGACATCCCTCGACGTTGTTCGGCCTCGCATTGCAACAGCTCGTGTATCTCACATACACCACGGCTTTCTTAGGAGGGGTTCACTTGGTTGATGCCCAACCGCTGCGTCTGCTGAGACGCTGGCTGGCCTCAAAACAGAAGGCGGTTGATAGTAAATCCCAAGCACGGGACAACTATCGACGAGATCAGCAGGAATCTTAAGGTAGGTAACGATCAGATTGGTACTTCTTTACACAGCGCTAGTGTGTGTATATGTATGTATGTATGTATGTATGTATGTATGTATGTATGTATGTATGTATGTATGTATGTATGTACGTACGTATGTATGTATGTATGTATATGGGTGGGTAGGTGGGTAGGTATTATGTATGTATGTATGTATATGTACGTGTGATTGAATGTATGTATATGTACGTGTGATTGAATGTGTCTGTCTCCCTGTGGATATGTTCCTTTGCTTGAATGCTTGTTGTACGGCCATTATCCTGGCATGACATAAAACTAAAGTGTTTACTCGAAAATTCTGTGGTATTTAACCTAGCCCACTTCCTGAGACTTTTTTCTCGAAGCTGGCTAATCTTCAAGGTTTTTACTCAAGGGTGCTGAGACTGCGAGCTCAACAAGGCTTAGCCTAGCTACTAGGCAGCACTGTGTTTTACTATATCATATATAAATGTATCCCTGCACCTATACGACATAATGGTTAGTGGTCTCCTGTTTGCTATTTAGTTCACACAAATGCCACAAGAGAGGGTTGTACTGGCAGTAACTACCATTCTAGTAAACCGCAGTGCCTTCTATCCAAAAGGGACGACATCTAAACATGGCCTTTGGGGCAAGCTTGGGCAAAGCGCTGTTGGCCTATTGACCACAACACCAAGGCACACACACTAGAAGTTTAGAAACTGGCAGTTCGGTCATCCTTTCTAATTACCTTGGTGACACAGTATAACAAAATGAACATAACGACCTTCGTTCTCATTGGTGGCCAAGAGTGCGAGGTCATTCTGGGGCATGTGAGAAAGTTGCCAGTGACTTGGGGTAAGCGGTAGTTTTAGGCGGGTATGATGCGCAGGTTTCCTCCACCATGCAGTTACAACTGGCTAGTCACGACTTAGCTGCAATATGGCAATAAATGTGACGAAAATCGAAATTCCAAAATTCCGAGGTCATTCATTTCTCTGCAACACCCCTAAATCTGATGGCCATTACCGAATTATCGCTCCCCCAGCCTACGCTCAGCTCTAGAATGTGAGCGTGAGTTCAATGGTATGGTGAAGAGGTTTTAGCCACATTGGTATTGGCTGCGAGCAGGATGATGGCACGCGTTTAGAAGCAATTTATGCAACACACTAGGCCGCTCAGCTGTGGAGGCAGCGACTTCAGCTAAGAGTATTTTGATAATCATTACAATATGTTAATTGTAAATCATCCTAACATCCATGTTTACAATAAATGTATGTAGGTAAAAATGATGTTGATATTTGATTTATTGCTTTCCTAATACCTATATTTCTACTCGTTATGGTACTATTGTGACAATATGCTCGATATGTAGTACTCTCATGTATGCTGTACCTTTCTAATCCACATGAATAATTGTTAAAATAAAAAAAGATATCAAAATTTTAAGATATTTATATTTTACCCATCTGGATTGTGGTAGTTGTTCCAGAATACCAGCGCCATTTGTGGTAGTTTGTATCATGAAATGATACAAAACGTAATACAAAAGGTAAACATACATGTATATTGATAGTTTATTGTTTTTTGCATTCGCAGGTTACCTCTTTTCCTCCCAAAATGCTTTGCGACAGTGCAATGGAAACAGATACTCTCCTACCAAGCAGTGTGGAACGTGATCGTCAAACGATATGCTATGACTCTTCGACTAATGGCAGCGGTGTCCATAGAGTCTATAAAAGACGATGGTACATACTAGTCCTATTCGCATTGCTTCCTGCAACTCAGGTGGCAGTCTGGGGGACTTGGGGACCTCTCACCAGCTCAGCAGAGTTCGCTTTTGGATGGGACAAAGGAGTCATCGCCTTTCTAGCAAACTGGGGACCTATAACATTCATTTTGTCCTCGTTTTTCTTCTCGTGGCTGATGGATGTTAAGGGTTTGCGGTTGTCCTGCGTTGTGTCTGCGGGCCTGGTGTGTGCTGGTGCGGGACTCAGGTGCATCACTGCAGAACCTCCCGCGGTCACGTGGCTCATGCACGTGGGCCAGATGCTCAACGGATTGGCTGGACCAGTTGCCATGGCAGCTCCGCCATTACTCTCCGCCACGTGGTTTCCGGCAAAACAGCGGACTACCTCAACTTCCTTCATAATACTGCTAACCAGCCTCGGGGGGTCGGTTCCTCCTTTGGTCACAACATTGGTGGTCAAGGACTTCTCTAATGCCGGCAAGATGAACACATTACCCAACTTCACCTTTGGTTTCAAGAATGCTAGCAATAATAGTTTCCAATCAGAAACACATATGATTGAAATGCAGAAGCAAGAGATAATGAAACTGATGCACATGGAATTTGGCTGGACTGCTGTTTTGTTCCTGGCTGTGCTTCTGTACTTTCCTGCTAAACCGCCAACGCCACCTAGTGTTACGGCTGAAATTGATCGTGTCGATTACAAAGTTGGCCTCCAGAGACTTATTCGCATGAAGCATTTCTGGCTGTTGTGCGCACCATTCACTTTGGGCTGTGGGATCTATTACTGCTGGCTAGGCGTTCTCAATATAAACCTACAACCACTGGGTATCAAGCAGGACGTTGCTGATAAGATGATGTTTTACTCTGGACTTCCTGGTGTGGTCAGTACTGTCATAGTTGGGAGGTTTGCTGATGTATTCACCAGACGCATGAAAGCCATACTCATTACCATTCATGTTCTAGCATTCTGTTCAGTATTATGGATATCCGTGTGCACCTTAAAAGTCCTACCCACCAATTTGCCAAGTCTGTACGCAATACTTACAGTTTGTGGCATTTCATTCTGCTCTGCATCACCGCTGCTCTTTGAATTAACATGCGAAACCACCTTCCCTGTTAGTGAAGGTCTGTCTACTGGGCTAATATCGTGCTTTGCTAATTTGATAGGGTTTGTTTTTCTGCTAGTGTTAATGATTCCCAATATAGGGACAGAATGGATGAATTGGGTATTTTTAGGCTGTCTTGTTTTATCTATCGTATCCTTGGCAATTTACAAGGGACAATATAATAGATTAGTTATTGACGAAAATAAAGAGTGAATGACAGCACATGGACACAAAATACATGCAATATCGTTGAGGCTACATTCATGGTTTATACAATGTATTTAAGTATTCACAATAAAGAAAGCGACAAAAGGAACAAAGGTTTATTCCGGGCAAAGTCGGTGACAATTGGAGGAGATCAAAATATCCAACTTATTGTTAAACCTGCTCTATTGTCTAGTATTCTGTCTTTTACTATACTATGCCATAAGCATATTGAACTGATACCTGTTCCATAGTCTAGTGTTCTGTCTTGCTATACTCTGCCATAAGACTATTGAAGCGAGTCATAAGGGTCACCTATTGTGCATAATTATTTCCTTTTACCATCCTGCTCTGACGGCCGTGTGGTCTAAGGCGCCTGCCACTGACTGCACGCTGTCTCTCACCACTGCCTGGGTTCGAATCCCAGCCTGGGCATGTGAGAAAGTTGCCAGTGACTTGGGTTTGGGCGGTGGTTTTTGCCGGGTACCCCGGTTTCCTCCACCACATACAACTGGCTAGTCACGAATTAGCCACATTTGGCATAAATGTGACGAAAAGCAAAATTCCAAATCCAAATCTTTATTCTCCTCTGTCACCCTGCGCTTAAATTCCAAAAATGAGACGTTTTCGTTAAAAAAGAGCACCGCATTACAAACCAGCATGGGTATCCTATATTTATGAACCATGTTTTGAACAGCCTAATAAAAGGACTAGTTTAAGTGTATTTAATCTCATCGATTCTTTAAATACTACTCTTAGAGTCTGAAAATTCTTTTTTTCAATTCATTTAATTTCCTGTCCCAAAATGATTTTCTAGGAAACTTATTGCAGTTTGAAGTAAATGGTAACGTCAGAAATGAATGTGAATCATCGCCCTCATTCAGAAGAAGTAACATACTAACAATCTTCATATCTTCTCGTTGAAAAAAACGGTTAAGATGGTTAGAAATTCAGCAGAATATATCAGTTTCCTATCAATAACGAATCGTTATTTCATTTTAAACACATTTTTGATATGCAGGTTACCATTTGCAACAAATGAATAAAATAGTTATATACATGTGCTAGATTCGTATATTTTTGTTTCATTGAAAGTAATGTTCTTACGACCTTTTTAATCTATTCACTTGTAGGCATATCATTCAATGAACGCTTTATCAGTTCCCCGAATATCGTACAATCCCGCCAGTCTTTTTAGAGAGCCCTGATTAAGTAAAGTCCACACCAGCATAATAGGTACTAGATCTACATGTAATATCATATGATTTGAAGTTCGATGGACTGAGACAATAGTAGGTAAACTGCGTCGCCAGGGAGGATCCCAAGAGTCCCGTTTTAATATTTGGTTACACCTTAAGTGTACTAAGCTGCGATTCTGTACTCACAAAGGTACACATATTATTGGCGGAAGTTGTAAACAGTAGAATTGAATGGTGTTTCGTTTTCTTTTCACCTCAAGCAAAGTTTAAAGTAAAGATACAGTTTACAGCTATGAATTGTGTTACTGGTCTATCTATGCCGGCGTAACATACCATTTCTCGGTGCATCTTGGATGTCATGTGGACATAAACGACCTGGAGAACTCGTTCATTTGGCGCCGCACAATTCTTTTTCCTTGTTGTGGTGCTAGGAGTGACTCTTATTTACAAAATGGATAAGGATAAGGCTCTACTAATTATTAGTGTGCGTCTTTGTGTGTGCGTGACATTGGATTAGAATTTCGTTTATCACTACTTTTTTTCAACATTGAGAGTAAATCGTGACTATTGCGTTTCCAATGATAGAGGTAACCAGAATTTTGGGATTCTGATTTTTGTCACTTTTTTCGAATTCTGCCATAGTGTGGCTAAGTCGTGACTAGCCAGTTGTAACTGTTGGAGGAAACCGGAGTACCCGGCACAAACTTGGAGGTAACCGGAATAGCCGGATAAGTAATCCTAAGTCACTTGCAGGTGTATCTTTTATGCCTTTTAAGTTAGCTTTGAAATTATCGAATGGACCTGAATGACATTTTAAAGATGGAGGTACAACAACAACAGAAAATAAGGAAAAGATAATGTATTGAAGACTCTCTGAAGTAAAAATGTTACTTTATTCTGAGTAATGGTTCTAAATAATATTTTCTTAAAGATTGCATTTGCAGAACGATCTCGCCATAATTGTTAGGTATCGTGGGCCGTTGCAGCAATGCATGGTTGGAAACGAGCAAATAAAACACATGGATAGATATATAATCAGACAGATAGAACAATAGTGTAATTTTAAGAAATAAACTACCGCTATTCTTTGAATATTCACTTGTTGGACGAGGAAAATACATGCATATTTTCCGTTCTATATTTAAAAGAAAAACATTTTCAGGAGAAGTCTGTCGTTCAGACATTTTAGTTTCGGCCTTGAAACGAGATGAAGAACCAGCTCTAACATTTCACCCCAAAAGTATGACATAAGAACAATTATCAACTACTTAACGCTAAGATTGAAAAATATTATACAACTTATGTGCAAATGCATTTTATTTTGTGGTATAGGCAAGGTAAATCATTTTCGAAAATGTGGCCCAATCACAGTCGACGAATGACAAGTGCGTAACCTCGGTCAATTGCTATTCATGAAAGTCTCACACAGAAGTGTAAAGAGTAAAAAAAGCCGCAGAAAGGCAAAATAAAGAATCCTTATTTCAATACATAATTTCAAACATTTTGTGATTTTGATAACTTGAAGTTGAACACTTTTATTCAGTCAATAACTGGCAAAAGTTGGTCAACTACGCTAGAGTTACAAATTGCATTATTACCACAAGAAAGTCGGTTGCGCGCTTCTCTCATTACATCGGATACATCCCCAACTCATAATCAGGCCAGAGTGCTTAAAAATAATACCAATTGGTGGTATGGGTATGTAGGTGGTTTTCGCCGTCGTGCTTATCACTGGTCGGCTACAAGTATCCCTAAGCAGCCGTGGAAAGAGCAAGCAATACTACGAATTGCTAGATCACAGTTCTAGTAGAAAAATGCATTAGAGACTAATAAGCAAGTACAATATGCTTACATATGTGTTCCCTCGGTCAAAGTGCCTGTCACGTGGTTTAAAACCTGTCGCAAAATAACGTTTCTACCTATTACCCCGAAAGCTGGCATTAGATCAGTTTAAAAAAATGCCAGGGTAACGATGAGTTCCCGGGTAGACTTCAGAGAGCAATCTTAAGAATTACCCTTATTTTTCAAGTCTTCTCATAGAATATGTAGTGTATTTTGAAATGGGGTGTGCACGAAACCAGATATATTCCAGTAGCTTCATGCAAAAGTTAAACATCAGGACGTGAATTTATTATTCCGTCCACAAATTAATAATAATGAAGGGAAAATCTGAATAGCGTGCAATGTAACGACCTCTAATACCCGAGGTGGCCTTTTTCTGGTGAATTTTAAATGTTGCTTAGCAAAAGAAATCGTACGTATCAGCCCACCTTTAACAATGCTTTTAGTCCTATCCTCTAAGCTGTGCATAACATTTCAAAAAGTAAAAAGAAATTTGGTCAAAATAGAAAATGGTGCGGTCATTCTCAAAACTATTATGTCATAAGCCTCCAATACAAGGTCCAATCAAGAGATGAATGATACTTTTAAAATATAAAGACGTTGAATCAAATCGAGACGAAGGAACTTATCATAAGTGTCACATAGTATACTCGTTCATTATTTAGGCGTTTCCCCTAGTTCTGTTTATAACAAAACTTTATAACAAATTTATTTACATTTGAAAATTCAAAATGCTTATTTGAAGCAGGAACAGTAAAGTCAAACTTGCCTCAACGACCACGTCTCTTAAAGGACCACTTGCCTTGAACGACCATTTCAAATCCCCCCAAGGCTATTCCCTGTATATTTTACCTTGATTAAACGACCACTTGCTTGACGCGACCAACGACCACGAAATCGTATCCCTAAGAGTAAATGGACCTTCATTCAACGGCCACTTGAATGCATAGACGCCTTGTATATTGGAAAGGGCACAATAAAATAATGAAATAATCGGTAAATTTGAAAGTATATCATTTCTGAGGGTCCTCTGTTTAATGATATAGTTCAACTTTATTTTTCTGAATTGTTTATTCTTAAAATATTAATGAAGAAATTTCAACAAACGCAGCTAAACATAACAACCTCAATAATACCTGGTCATTGTTGGAAATTCTTTGTTTTTTCATAACCTCGCTCAGACCCTCAACCCCTTCTTAAGAGACCACCTCTTTTAAAGACCACTTTTGACATTTCCCTTGTGCGGTCGCTTAATAGAGGTTTGATGATATATACTGTTCCGGTTTGAAGCGACCACTTTTGATAAAATTCAATATCGAGAAAAGAGTCAAATACCTTTATAACATATCTATTAACACATTTGAAAATCCAAAATTCTTATTTGAAGCGACTACCTTTGATAGAATTCAATATCGAGAAAAGAGTCAAATACCTTTTCATTTTTACACAGTCTATTTAAGGTTCTCCAATAAAGGGTTTGCTGTTCTGCCGATGTGAGGTCTTTGCAGTTAAGGTAGGTCTGAGGGAAAGGGTGTAGGCTATAACACGTTAAAATTTCCAAATGACTCTATATTATCAAAATAACTCCATAGGCAGCATGTATTTTTCTTAAGCTGCGTGAAGTATAGAAATTGTCTATGACTATCATGTTTTATTTCATGTGATTTGGAAAGCCTGATGATATTGGTGCAATGGCTTCATAGTTAAAGAATAAAGATGCCTCAGCTTTGCTGAAAATGCCAATTGTTAATAATCTGACATGAGCACATTCATAATGGGGGCCCTACAAATGCACAACAATTGATTTGTTTCAAAAAGTTCAAAACCCATCAAAAACACAATCGTTCATGAATGAATAATGTTAATCATTATTCACATTGTTTTAATATTTCTGCAAATCTGGGCCATTGGGACAGAGTTGTTAACATTTTTGGGCGAATGGGCCAAGCCAAATCCATAGTAATTATGATTATCTAAAGAAAGTGTCCAAAATTATTTGAACATGATGGTAACATCAAATCAATTGTTCAAGATAAACTACATCTTATTTAATAGGGAGGATCTACCAAATACTAACTGCGATAAGGGAAACCAGTTTTATTAGTCTTAGAGACTATCTTCTAGAGACAACTCATCACCTGGGCCTTCAGACTCTATATTAGATCCCTCTCCACCAATAGTGGCCACACCTATAGTGCAGCAAACCACACAAAACGCACACATGCATACACAGGGCTATAATAAAGAGAAATCACAAGAGCAAATAGGTAAGCTCCTAAAAAGGAGTTTTGTTATATTTCAAGTAGGATAACATACAGAATATTAAAACAAGAATTAAAACAAGGGATAGAACAATTATTTTTAAAATATGTTAGAGCATTTAAGTAAAACAATAATATACATAAACAGTTCTTAACAACTGTAGAACAATACCTTAATATATTTTAAAATAGAAAGAATATCAAATGATGATATTACAATGATCTAGAATTAACTAAAATTGTACCTTGTAACTTATAATACACTTTACATTCAACTGTGCGTTTATAGGAGACTTCCCAAACCATGGTCAAGTAGACTAGATCTACTGCTGCATGTGTCAAGGTCTGGTCTTGGACAAGTGGGGAACCAGCCACAGGTTTTTCCTCAAACTATGGTCAACTTAATTCATCACCTGCTCTGCTGTAATTCTCTATGCTCATTGGTCGATAGGTGTCAGACCTGAAACCGTTCACACTTCGTAAATTCAATATCGAATGATAGAATTCAATATTACCACTTGAACCACCATTTTAATTGATATTACCGCTTGGCCATTAATGTGACCCAGGGTCTAAGCCAGGATTTCAAAAATGCCTGTCCAAAACAGCAATTCAAAAATTTCTGCCGGTCCAGATTTAGCTACTTATCTACTTTATTTCCTTTTCCATCTACATTTTAAAAAAGGGCAATCTACATTTCAGCTATGTCCTAGATGTTTTTTTTTAGAAAATATTTGGTTATTATCCCCAAAAAGTCAAAATTGAAAAATCTTTATGGAAATATTTGCCTGTCCAAAAAGGAGTTTTTTAGGAAACTGCCTGTCCAAAAGACAGGTAAGACAGGTCCCGGCTTAAGTACCTGATGTGACCCCCTAGTGGTCATCAGCCTCATTCTGGCCTCCAAAATTAGTTCAAAATTTTATGAGATGTATTTGATCTTTTTTTTTAGCTTGAAAGAGCAGGTGATAAATTTTTTATGACCTGTTGGAAAGTGCAGTCAGTCCTGATATCCACCCTCAGTCATCCAGATCCCACGAGTGGGATCTGGATTTGGGTGGATATCAGGCCTGACCGCACTTTCCAGCATATATATATATATATATATATATATATATATATATATAATTATATATATAAGATACATGTAAATACATGAGTGGGTGTGATTTGTCACTTTCTGCCATTTCACAATAATAGAGTAAAATCAGGTCCATGCACATGTTACCAAATAAAATTGTTCACAATCAATATATTCTCAACCATTCTTTAGGATGAGAAAAAAGTATATTCAAAGATTGCGTATACATCACTTGTACGTGTCTTAAACCATCTTAAAAGATTGGTATTTTTATTCCTTAAAGAGGAAAAATACATCTATATCAATGCTGACAGTGCAACTTGAGTTAAACTAGCATAATTTATAAACCTTGAGTACTATGAGAGTTAAAGATTATCCTTAGATATTTTATTCCTATTTTGAGGTGAGAAGGGCTATGGGTGTATAACACTAGTGTCAGTAATTCATATTACTAACATTATGATGGTGAAGTTCTGATAACTTCTTAAAACCATTGATCAACAGAGCTCATCTTAGAAAAAGATCACTGATGATTGACATGATCACTTCCCAAATGCTCCTTTGAGCATGTTTATATGGAAAGGGCGCAATATCAAACGACAATACTATTATTAAAATATCATTATTGAATTAAAAGCATTACAGGGGGTCATAAAAACATGTCACTGCTTTCACTGTCACTGAATTTTAGTAGTTTCAATTTATGGTGAGATACACATTCAAAAACATTTTTGAAAATCACCATTCACTAATCTTAATGTATATATACAGTCATACATTTTTAAGTAAAATAATGAGATGTCATTTTTTATTTAACTTTTAAAGAAGAGGGGATAGAGCATACAACTAGAATATCAATTGAATGCTGAATAAGACTTGTTATCGCCCTGTCACCTTGATGTTTATAACAAAACTAAAAGATACACAGTCCTTTTATGTACTGCTTTTGTCAAGATCTAGTCTATTGTACTGACCTTTGTATATTGATAAGGATATGACAGATAAAGCTACACAGCCTAAAAATGCCCAGTTCATCCACATAGTACCTATATTTGGTATCATCAAAACTAGCAAAAAAATAAACCCTGTAAGATTAGCTGACCATGCTATGAAGCCGGTCGTCACCCCCTCACCAACGGGGTATGTTGTCTCACATGTCAGCTCAAAGAGGAGTGGCCCGGCAGAGAAAAATGAAACACCCGCAATAATAAGTATCGCATACAAACTTGGTAAATTTGTAGGTAGAATTCTTAGGTAACAAAACGCTATCCATAATAGTGCACCACATGCTAATACATGAACAATTATGAGCATAGCTTTCATGTGCCTGGCAAAGACATCGGCAAATCTTCCAACAACAATGCTACTGAGAACACCGGGAAGTCCCGAGTAGAATATCATTTTGTCGGCAACATCCTGATCTATACCTAGTGGTTTTAGATTTATATTGAGAACACCTAACCAGCAGTAGTACACACCACAGCCCAAACTGTAGGGAATACACAACAACCAGAATTGCTTCATTCGAATAAGTCTGAGGAGGCCACCTTTGAAGTCAACACGATCTATGTCAGCCGTAACACTAGGTGGCGTTGGCGGTTTAGCAGGAAAGTACAGAAGCACAGCCAGGAACAAAACAGCAGTCCAGCCAAATTCGATGTACATCAGTTTCATGATCTCTTGCTTTTGCATATGTATAAGCCTGGGATCTGGTTGTGAGCCATTGTTTGGGAGACTCAAAAGGGCTGTGGAGTTAGTAGATGAATTACCGTTTCCAGAATTGGAGAAGTCCTTGACAAGCAGTGGGGTGATCAGCGAAGGGGAGAGACCCCCCAGGGAGCTGATGAGCGCTGTGAAGGCAGTGGAGGTAGTCCTCTGCTCCGCCGGAAACCACCTCGCCGAGAGCAATGGCGGCGCGGCCATCGCAACCGGTCCCGCGAATCCGTTGAGCATCTGGCCCACGTGTACGAGCCACGTGACGGCGGGAGGTTCTGCAGTGATGCACCTGAGTCCCGCACCAGCACACACCAGGCCCGCAGACACAACACAGGACAGGCGCAAACCTTTAACATCCATCAGCCATGAGAAGAAGAACGAGGACAAGATGAATGTTATTGGTCCCCAGTTTGCCAGAAAGGCGATGACTCCCTTGTCCCATCCAAAAGCGAACTCTGCTGAGCTGGTGAGAGGTCCCCAGGTCCCCCAGATGATATTCTGTGTTGCAGGAAGAAGCGTGAATAGGAAGAGTATGTACCATCGCCTCTTGTAGCGCTTGTATGTATGGACAGGCTCTGATGTTGTTGTTGTTGTTGTTGTGTAACATATGGCTTCATCATTATTGACACTTCCAGGAAGAAGAGCATCAGTCTCCATGGTACTATCCTTGGTATTTTCCTATAAGCCTAAATATGGCAGAAAAAAAGATGGAAAGTCGAAATTCCAAATTCCAATCAAAAATAGCCAAACAAATCAAGTAATGCAGCTTCTTCTCTGGCAGGATATTAGGCTTGTTTGTGGTTGTTCTTGAAGGTTCCTTATTGAGTCATTCTTCTATTTGTCCATCAGAGCCACTGGTGACTTCCGAGTTAAATGGTTATTGAATCTGTAATATATGAAATAATGTAAAATTAAATTATGTGCTAAAGTTTATAGGATGTAATGGGAATAACTCATTTGAACATGGTTTACAAACAAACATGCAAGTGTGTTATTGCACCCTGTCCCTGATTCAGTGTATGGTGAAAACACCCCCATCAAAAACGCACCACTTTTCAAGTGCTGCCATGAGCAGCGGCTTGCTGTGAAGTGCTTTCTCTGTGAAGTGCATATCAGTGGGCCCGGCAAGCCGTCAATCATTGTGTCCGATAACTAGTAGTTCAGACATAAACTCTACCTATTTTCCCATTACTGAACATTTTACTATATGACGGTTTATTACATGCATGAAATAGACATCGCAGTAACAACATCAGATGCTTTAAAATTATCTATAAACTCATTTTCAAAACTTTATCAAACTTGATTTAATAGTGCTTCATGCATGTAGCGTGTCACACGAGTGAAATGAATCCAGGGCAGCCAGATGTCATATCCAACTCTCGCGTTTCTCTTAAAAGTGGGGCGTTTTCGCATATGGGGTGTTTTCGACTGTATCCATATCCCTTATTATCTGATTATACTCTAACTTTAAATCACGTATAAAACTCGCACCAAGTTCAATCACTCTTGTGTCTGATCGCCAAATAATCTTGGTAAAAATGAATTTGACTTGCAGTATTATCAGTATAATCTCTATATTGAATATAATTATAAACAACCAAATGTTCAAACTTGAATAATATGAGTAAAGTTATTAGAGATGTGTGAGAACAGAGTCAGAGAAGATAAGGACTAAGCCACAGGAAAAATGGGCCTAAAAAAATTCATTTTTTATTTTTTATTCGGTCTTGAGATTGTTTTCCAGGCATTTCAAGCGTAATTGCTCATTGATTTGGGCCAGGAAGGATCTCTGTCAAGACTGAACAAAAAAATAAAAAATATATATATATTTTTTTTAGGCCCATTTTCTGAGCTGAAGCAAGTTCCTGTGACTAAGCCTAAGGAGATAGAATGATGAAGAAACTGAGGTGACTCAAGTTGGGACGCATTCTACATTACCTGGCAGCAACACGGATATATCGGAGAAATGCACCAAGTCCACGAGTGGTTCCAGGTCAGGCACAGAATATGTAAGTCCCATGACTGAGGGGAGTGCAAACTTTCTGCGATGTAAACACTAGCCCCTTGTTGCACTTCGCCTACACGCAAAGCACTCTCTAATAAAGGAGATTTTCTAAGTGGTGCCTTGTCTCAATTAAGCGCTGTTCGGGGAAGTGGCGGCCTCTAGCGACCGTAAGCGACAACAGTTCATGGAAAACTTAGGTGCCGTTCGCTCCGTTTGCTAGCAATACTTGAGTCAGATAAGTGTTTGTCTTAAACAAATGAAAAAGGTCCCCGCCAACAATCACAACAATTGCAACTAAGAAAGTTTTTGACCTAGGTATTTTCTAGCAAATGGACTTAAGGTAAATGAAAATGGTGAATGAATAAAAGATTTTAAAAAAACACAATAAAATAAAATGAAATGAAAAAATAAAAATAAATATCAAACCTAATAATATAAACAGATTAAGTGAGTTTTCATTAAATTGCTGTATATAGCCATTACTATGTATGAAGCCATATATTTAGTACAACAATATGCAAGTGGGTCTAATTAATACATTAAATGAAAGCTTCTAGTGTCTACTTTCTAAAAAAATACTATATTCTTACCTGTTTCTGCATATGTACCCTGAATGTGAGGTCACTCAATTCAAACACAACTTAACATTTCATTTCACGTTTATTTAGTAGATAAGGACCAAATAAGAATTCAATTGAATAATATGTTTTCAGTGTTTTCACCACTTCTCAAAGGTTGCCATGGAAACGATGCGGTATCTTCAGTTGTACAACTTTTCAGTTCAGGAATCACGCAGTTTCTGAATCATGAGATACTAGTATTTAGCTCTCGTTAGATGCTGCTTGCTCTACCGCCGGTTGGGGTTACTCCTAAAATAAGCTACTTTTTGGGTCTCTGCTGCTACATTATGGATGTTTATCCTTCAATCGGAGGTTTGATCACCAAGTATGGACCAAGGACCATCAAGTTACACAAATATGGAGGAAAGAGTGTCAGGGGAGAGTATCACATATTTGGTAGCGTTTCATTATTCTTACTGTTGAAAATGAGAAAAGAGGGGATTTTTTTCAACCTCTAGAATGCATCACTTCGGGACAACTTTAAACATTCAAAAAAGATATGATTCCCTACCCTAAGATATACTCTTTGCTAGGAATATGTATGGTTGCGTGAAACAACTAATAGCAATGTAAGAGTTTCTGGTATAGAAAAAACTTTGGATGGGACGAAAAGAAATACATTGTAGGGAAAGCGATTTTGGCAACAAAATAGGTTATTTACAATAATAGACAGAGGTACAGACCATTAAACATTAATGCTGTGAAAAGGGCATTGTACCGTCGATAGTGCTTGGAAGAATACAAAGCAGAAATCGAAAATAAAGTAGAAAGTTTTAAGCAAACATGGGTGTATCTATATGAGGAGTTAAAAATCCTACAACTAGAACCATTTCCTATGATACATCTTGTGAAGTATTCGTTGGATTCCTAATGTGAAGATCCGTAATGTATAAAAAAAAGTGTTTCATGTTTTGTGTTTGTTTTAGGAGCAAATAAAATACAGCATTTTGCGAAGTTGGAGCCAATGATATTTAATAACGAGCGAAGCTCGGAAGCTCTGTCTAGTTTACAAGTGATTTAAGCTAGTTTATAAGTGATTTAAGCTAGTTAACAAGTGATTTAAGCTAGTTTTTTCAAGTGATTTAAGCTAGTTAACAAGTGATTTAAGCTAGTTTACAAGTGATTTAAGCTAGTTAACAGGTGATTTTAGCTAGTTTTTTCAAGTGATTTAAGCTAGTTTACAAGTGATTTAAGCTAGTTAACAAGTGATTTAAGCTAGTTCACAAGTGATTTAAGCGAGTGGAGTATGTCACACCTGCACCATGGTACGATGGCCTTTTATCAACCAAATTATCGTACGTCAGAGTCGCGTGAAATGGGTAAACACTGAGCTTTGTTATGCTCATTCCCAGGTCCAGTTCTCTGTCCCACATAACATAAACATGGATATGTTTTAACCACTCACGCGCTAGCGGACAAAAATGAAAAATATACCCGTTTTACCGTAAAGCCCAAGGGGGGTTACGGATGCTTGTGCCGTGTGCAAAATATTGCATGTTTTCGAATGCGCATGCCGCAGGGGCGGATCCAGGGGGGGGGGGGGGGGTTCGAGGGGTTCGTCCGAACCCCCCCCCCCCCCCCCTGGCTGGTGAGTCAGTTTGCACCACCACGTCACCTGTGGATAAACATCAACACTAATTGTTTTTCCTGCCTCAGCCACCAGTTGCAATTTGCAATTCTGTCCACGTCTTTTGTTTCCCCAGGCCCTGAGTAGGCAACAGGCTGATTGGTGTCAGCAAGGTGTAGGTCTGAGTGGATGAACATCCTGCTCGAGGGGATTATCTGCCGTGAACCAGCGGATACAGAATTACAGTCCAGTCGTTCCCAGACTAAGAATAGCTTGGAAAACCTGAAGTTTGTTAGGGGAGGGGGTTCGTTGATTCTCAAACTTCTAGACCACTTGATTCCTTAGTCTATCGGATACAGAATTACAGGTCAGTCGTTTGCAGACTGAGAATAGCTTGGAAAACCTGATATTTGTTAGGTGGGGGGGGGGGGGGGGCGTTGATTCTCAAACTTCTAGATCAATTGATTCATTCCTTAGTCTAGCTGATACAGAAATACAGTCCAGTCGTTTGCAGACTAAGAATAGCTTGGAAAACCTGATGTGTGTTAGGGGAGGGGGGGGGGGGGGGGGGGGTCGTTGATCTCAAACTTCTAGAACACTTGATTCCTTAGTCCAGCCAGAGATATATAGATTACAGGTCACTGGTCCAGCATATACACACAGTCCAGTCCAGTCGTTTGCAGACTAAGAATAGCTTGGAAAACCTGATGATTGTTAGGTGAGGAGGGGTTCGTTTATTCTCAAACTTTTAGATCACTTGATTCCTCCAAGCCCTATGGAAATACCTAACTAATAGCCAACAGATACATAAATAACCACATATTAACACCTTTTGAGGTGGCTTAACCCATTTGCATCTGAAGTGCAAAAATGGTCAAACAACTTTGGGCGTACCTCATCAAGTAGCGTATTATTTGTAAAAAGGTTGAATAAAAATGGTTCAGCCAAATAAGAAAAAAAATGTAAGCGTTGATTTCTGAGAATTCGACGAGCGCAGAAGGGGAAATTTACTGAATGACTCTCATGACTGATGTTTAGTCATATCACAAATGAAAGAGTCTGTCTCCAATTGACAACCCCCCCCCCCCCTCCCCCCAGATGCATGTATCGCAATTACGCTAACATCAATCAAGCATAGTGGGCAAAAGTTTTTCCCCTCATCCCAAGGGCGTCCCATTGTTAAATCATTCCAAAAGGTAAAATATATATCTTTAATGTTTGAAAGTGCAAGAGGTCCGTTCAATCTTGCGAACAAAAACGCATATCATAATTTATATGAAATATTGCGTTTCAATTGAAATTTCACTCTTACTCTATAATGTATTTTGTTATATCTCTTATGGAATTATTATTTTTAGCTCTCTGCAGTTGACTCCTGGTGGTGTTTTCACCAATAATTGTGAGTGGCGCCACCATTGTCACTTTTCGGAACTACATTGAACCCCCCCTTCTCAAATCCTGGATCCGCCCCATGATGGGGTTCATCGGGGTTCAAGTTGCCCACAGTGTAGCAGACGACCTAAACATATACTACAAGCAGTTTCCTTGTGTGGGAACGCCCAAATTTCGGTCTCGAAAATAGACCAATGAAAGTCTTTTTACGAGACCACGGCTGAGCTGAAGGGCTTTCATTGAAGAAATTCTTTTGAACACGGCACAAGCATCCGAACCCCCCCCCCCCCCCCCCCCCCCCCCCCTGCGTAAAGCCTATGCACTAATTCAACAATGGTAATAGGCGTGTGTTGGGACGTGCAGCGTTTATTTTCCTTAGAAGCTGGCGCCAAATCGCGTACGTGATACACGCACGCCACTGTCTTTTCAGCATTAACTACATAGCTCGCAATACATGCTGGCACTACGGGTAGAATATTATTGCATCTATGTTAAGAGCTTCGATCGTCTTCGAAGCCGTGCTTCATCATATTAATAATTATATAAAATTGTCACATTTAAAGCGCTATTTCCATTAAAATGTTCAAAAGCGCTGAACAGTAAAAGAAAAATAGTTTGTTAAGACTGTTAAAAGTTCTCAGTGGAAAGCCTTCCGGGACAAATGTGTTTTAACTGTTTAAGGTTCTTTCTAAAAGTGTGATGGTAGGTGATTCCAAAGGCGTGGTGCATATTTGAAAAGGCTTGATCTTCCATCTTGGCCAGTCTAGTTTTGTTCTCAACTAATTTACTTTGATATTTCGACCCCCGCCACTGAGCAGGCAAGCGGGTTGATATACTGTAATGGTTTTATGGTTTGAGTGTATGACCTAACCCCATTCCTGCACCAATGCTAACCAATACGTGTCACGCATATTATCAGTTCCTTCCTTTCCATCTATATTGGAGTGTCATTACTCATAGGCATTTATCTAGTGCCATCCAGTGACGTACGTTAATGTGACTAGTTTAAAGAGCCGACGAGGAACTTTAAGAGGTCGTTAGAGTAGGTTATACCGTCACATACAAGAGTTGGCTAAAGAACTACAAAACAAATGTGTCGTCGAAAACCAGGTAGGTAGAAATCAGCATATCTAAAACACAATGGATTGACGTATCTGCAACTTGGCTTACTCATGATATCAAAACTCAGGCTCGACTACAGAGCATGTTTAATCGATATAAAGTAACCATGTCTAATCGATCAGTGTTTTATATGTACGTGGCATAGTTTTCAACTCTAAAGAATTATCGATAGTGTTATATTGACAAATAAAATGAGCAGTGCCAAGCGACGAAAATTCCATCTCTATGCAAAGTTTAAACTTAAATGCATTTTTATCAATGGCAACATGTTTTATTAGTGTGATTCGAGAAGTCTTTTGTTGTGTACACTCACTGTTGTGTAGTTAGCATTCTTGGTGACAGATGGCTAATATGTAAAATATCGTGATAATGTCAAATTGGCCTGATTTGCTAAGTGTCGGGACTGCCTCGCAGGCGGAGCGGTTTAACGTAATGCAACCCGAATGCCTGCAATCTCTCACCACTGCTACAGGTCCCAGTTTCGAATATGAGTCTCGATGGTACTACAGCCTCCTCCACCAGCAATGCATGGCGGATCTTAGTTTGGTTGATATGGCAGAAAAAAGAAGTTGCGATAAACGAACTGGAAATCCAACTGACCAAGTGTATAAGTGTAAAAAAAAAAAACGAGTTCTATTTTATTTGATAATGATTGGCTTAAGGTAGATTGTGAGGTTAATTTCGTTGACTCAGTTTTTCCTCTACGTATACCCTGCTATTATTTGACAAGTTGGCCTTTATAAAGTAAATATTTCTTAAAATATATTCTGATGAGGAATACCTTAAGCATCACAAGAGTACCCCCACAGCAGGGGGTAAGTATTTTGCAGTAAAAAAAAGCTGAAGAATCATACATAGTGTTTTCAAACGGAGATCCGACACGCACTTATGGACCTCGGACCTTCAATTTCACGAATGTGGAGGATGTGTGGAAAATGAGAAAAATGTGAATATTTAACTTTACGATTCCATAACGATTGAACATCATTAACATTGAAAAATAACTATGATACGCTTCCCTCCAAGATACGTTTCGCTAAAACTTTACTACCTATTTCCAAGCAAGTCCGTTTAACATTTGATGTCCAAAATATATGTTTAAATCGCCCACGCGTAGGTGAAATTCAATATGGACAGTCAGAGTTAGAAAATGTCAAACTGCATTTCCCTAAAGCATTCCTTGAGAAAGCTAACAAATATGCAAATGATCATGGCTATAATAGTATGATAAGATGATTTGATGGGTTTTACTATTCTGACTAATCTGTCCTGTTGTAGTTTGTATTGGGAAAATGTATTTTGGATCCCGGATGGATAACGCATTCATTAGCTTGCAACATATTGAAGGAATAGTGTTGATTGATTGGGATATGATAAATTTCTCTCCTTCAAAATATTTCCAAAAGATGCTTTTTTTCTGAAAGATATCACCAAAAAAATGACAGATAATTCTCGTCTGCACTGCAGAATGTTGTCGACAGATGTAGAGCACTAGTTGGTATCAGATACTAACTAGGTCAGTTGGTTCGTGCCGTGCGTGGTTATCACGTGGTAATTATCAGGGATAAGGAAGTATCCTATATGGCCTGGAACTGATGTGTGCATTAGTTCATGCGAACAGTATTTGGCACATATCATTATCATGTGATGTTTTTTTTTTGGAGGCATAGGTCAATAATTGGAAAGTCACTTGCTTGCTTTGCACCCTTCAGTATGTTTGATAATGCGAATAATATCAATTAATGATAAAAACCTAAAACAATAATAATCATCATTCTATTAATAATGATAAGGATAATAACGTTAATGCTACGAATGCTAGTGATAATAATAATTATAATAAAAATAATAATAACAATAATAATAATAAGATAATAATAATAATAATAATGATAATTAATAATGAAACAATGATAATAATAATATGATAATGATAACAATAATAAAACTTATGATAATAATAATAATAATAATAATAATAATAATAATAATAATAATAATAATAATAATAATAGTTATGATATTGAAACTTCACTGGCTATCTGTCCTCCTCTTATATGGTACTTCAAAGGAGACCATATTTTCAAGTACCCTTTGTAAAATTGTTCCATTTATTTCTTTAAACAGGAAAGAATGTTTTATATAATTGTATTTCCACTTTTGAAACATTACAGGTATCACAGGGCCACCGAAGCTGACCACTACCTCCAAGCACTCTTCTCCAGATGCAGGTGACGATTCGCCTATACACAAATGCCCGCAAAAAATTTGGATACCATGCACACCTTTTGCGAAGTCCTTTTGCGCATCTAACTGTACTAAATATTACATATGTAAGCAGCACGGATATTTTAGCAAATTGGACCAGTGCCGAGAGGGTGAATGGTTTGATCCAAACCATCATATATGCGTACCTAATAATAACGATTGCATTGATGGCCGTATTTCCACAACAACACAACCGCTGACTACGGTACCTACTACCGCACTGCGCACGCTCACAACTACACCCCCGGTAGTGATCGTGCACGGTTCCAACGGAACGGACTCAACCACCGGAACTCAACCCTATGTCATCCAAAAGGGTCTGCTAAGCCCGCTGCTCATAGTGTTTGGCAGTATAGCACTTCTGGCATTGATTCTCGCAATTATTGCACTCATAATTGCGGTCAGAAACAAGCGGGAAATCCCTGCTCAAAGGTAAGAGTTCTCCTGCCAAGTTATGGAGCTATTGATTGCTCCCTAAAACAAAATGGCGGCGAGCATTGGTTCCTATATCTTCATATAGATGGCGTTGTTCTGACTGTTGCAGACGCCAAAATAAAAACAGAGAAATTATTTTTTTGAAAAAAACGCCAACTTAAGTACACGCCAAATTAACCAGTTATACAGTATACATTATGTAGAAAGAAAAACATTTCCAAATGTTCTATTTTCAATTCTCCCAAAATAATAAAATATACAAGAAAAAATCGTTCATCACGATTTATCAAGAATGTTCGTGACGTATCTATATGACATATGTATAGTTCGTTTTTTTGTTAAATGTTTTTTCCCCATCCGTATCATGATTGTCATTAATACTCATTTTGATGGTTCATTATCTTTAGTACTCGATCAAACTAATTTCCGGCAGCTTTACGCTCTATGAACCATTTGGCAATCTTTTTTTTAAGTGCTAAGACCAAATTTGTGAATTTGAAATTTATAAACTATATAATACAAGAACGCACATTCATCTTACATTCCAGACTGAGGCGCACATCCAATACATAAGGGCTGTCGTATTGAGATCAATTGTATAACCGTTTTTAGGAAAGATATGGAAACTCATTACTACTTTGCATCATTGCACGTCATTGTGTATCCATCTAATGAATAATTGGTTATGTTGTAGGGCCGAAACCGGTGCGTTATTGTTAACAGACGTTAAAATGGTAAGTCAGCAAGCAGTATTATTGACTTAAGGGGTCACCTAATGCAAACAAAAGTTGCAATCCCATTGAGTAAAATACGAAACACTGCGGCTTACTTTGAGGCCGCTAGTCTGTAAAAAGTAGCCTTTACTTTATATCTGACATATCTGCGTTATCTTTTTATCTGCGATCATGTAAAGCAAATAACTTGAGATCAATCTTAAGCATTTCAGTATAAAGATGATGATTAACAATCTAGTGTCTGGTTGAATATACAAATCTTAACGACACAATACCGTATATCTTTGCAGATGACGCCTTTTTGCTCAAAAAATAGCACGAGGACACATCTGATTTAATTGTACATGTATTAGCAAAGAACCTAATCCAAAGAACCTTAATGAAACGTTTAAATAAATGGTAGTCAGGAGTGTAAGTGACTCACTGGTCTTTAATTTCCATAGTCAAATCTTTATCAAGAGATCTCTTTCATGTATTTATGTATATATGTCTGTATGGGTGTGCATGTATGTATGCATGCAGGCATGTAGGTAAGTAGGTAGGTAGGTAGGTAGGTAGGAAGGTATGTAAGTAAGTATATATGTATGAATGTAAAGCACCATGTCGTGAAATGTATGTTTTTAAACATGAGTATGTAAGGGTTGTTCCATTTAAAAGTGTGGGGGGGGGGGGAGGAACGGAAGGTTTTTTGAAAGGGGGAGGGGCCGAATTCTGAATTAATTTATCCCATTAGATTACATATGATTTCAGGCAGAAGGGGGGGATGTCGAATTTTAAATTATCTTCCGTTCCTCCCACCCACCACACGTTTAAATGGAACGGCCCTAATGTATGTAGAATGTCTATGTAAGACAATGTGTGTATGAACGTTACATGTACGTACTAGTACGTCTATGGGTGTGTTGTCCTAAGCTGTTTAAATTTAGGTTTCAGATCCTCGTCCTGGCCAGATGACTTCAAGACTCCTCTCAACAGACTCGAAGGGGTACCAGACGTTACATCAAGCAGTAAACCTGGTGCCTAGTAGCCCAAATGCTTATAATGACATAGGCGAAAGTGGAGAATATTCATCGCCAATAGAACTGCACTACAACTCGATATATCAGAGTGGTCGAGTGAATATTGATGGGAAAATCGGAGGTAAACCTGAGGTTGAAGGGGAGCAATCTGGACATGCACATACAAAAAGAAATAAATTTGGTGCCGAAAGAAAATCTGCCATTGCCATCGACAGTACCAAGGCAAGACGCCATCTTCCACCTGAAAAGCAAGAGAGTTCCCAGTCCAAACCTTACTATTTCGTACTGGAAGAAGAAAAATAGGTACACCTTAAAAGTGCTAAGAAAGGTGTATGAGAGTCGGCATAGTCTATAGTATTCGATCGCACTATAATTGGGTATATATATATATAGTTTATTGGCTTGTAGTTTCACTACAAAAGTACATATATAAACATAAGAAAAAAACGGTGTAACACAAGGATATAAGAAATTATACAAAGAGAACTTAATGGAAACCATAAGAAAGGAAAAAATAAAGATAAAGTATATTTGGGTTCTAAGTCATATTCTAAATCATGTCCTGCAAACTTATTCTAGTCTTAATCGCCCGTGTGGTCGCAGCTATTAGTCTTTTAAAGGATTAGCCTATCCCGCGCTTAAGTACTAGGTTTTCTCTATGTATGCACTGAAGTAGGATAGTACGACAATACTTTTTAAATTTCAAATTGCACACATATGCAACAGGATTTTTATTCTCCATAGGCATTCATTCAAAAAATATTGGCTAATATATAGTACGACAATATAAATACTACATGGACATAGTTATGTCGTATTTGCCAGACAAAAGGCAACAGTATAAAGAGGTTCACATGACAAACCTCTACGAAGTGCACCACTTTATAATGCACCAGTCAATTGAATCCCCGGGAGGGGGGGGGGGGCGGGAAATGGCCGGGCGATGCCGGGCTTATCCTGTTTAGTACACCAAAATGCTGCCCCGCAGGGTGGGGACATAACTAACTAATTAGTAGAGCAACGATATAGGCCGGGGCACGGGGCGGGGATAGTGAATACTACCCAAATCCTCATGCCAAAATCCTATTTACTTGTTTATGATTAGCCCAATCTGCCGCCCAGCAGTGGATAGACAAATGGTATGAGATATTGTCATAATGTGTTTAGAATGGCTTCAGTCATTCTGGGGCATTTTGGACCTATAACTGGACTTACCACATTATGCCCACTCTCACCATTTTCCTAGTTATACTGCGCGCATTACGTCCTCTTGGCAATGCACGTGCAGTTTCCCGCCATCTCCGCACAGCTAGCACGAGGCGGGCAGGTCTCTCGGTCTACTCAGGCTGAAATTTTCAAAAAACGGATATTCTCTATGACAACCTACCTTTCATGGTAACATGAGAACTACTGCACTGTCTGCCAGTGGAGGCAACTACCAGAACGCATAATACAGACAATTAGAGGTTGTTATCAGTTACATTGACGATCATGAGAGACACAGCATTGTCAGTGATGGCGGCATTGCTAATACTGCCGGCACACGGCAATGATAAACATTCATCCAGAACTGAATCGGAATCCTACTACCCATTTGGGGAGAACGGACATTGCCTCAGTTGGTTTGTGATGTCAAATTCTAGAATTTTTCACGGACATCCAAGGAAGAAGGATAGGAGTTGTCTATGTCGGCAACATAGAGAAAGTGGAAGAACCAAGACTAGAGAAATCTTGATTGAATCGTGACATCAGTGGTTGCCCCTACTTTCTCCAGCGAGTTTTTGTTCCTTTCACTTCCTCGGCCTCCGACAAGTGCAAACTTGGGGCACTTCTGTGGTTGTGAGCAGGTTTGGGAATGGCACACCACAATATAATTCGGCCCCTGTCTGTGGATGATGTAAGGACAGAGTGTTATGGTTTTGGGAGACAGTGACTAGATACATGACGGGTGCAAGGAATAGACTGCTTCCAAGTGAACTTATCAGTGATAATTTCAAAATGCGGCCATAGTCGGCGTACTTCAGCAGCCAGCTGACCAGTACTTAAGCATTTACTCTACAGGATCATAAAACAATGCCACAGTATTTCAAGAACGTGTGCGCTGGAAGTTATTTTGCTGCTCAATTTATGGTTTAACTGTGCTTTGGGTGCCATGGAGTTGATTTGTATTACATAGTTTGTGGCTGAATCCATTTGATTTTGCTGGTGTAGGAATAGGATTGAACATTTTTATGCTGCTGCCAGCTGCAAATGACTACATTCAAGAACTATGAGATCAGGGTCTCAGATAAAACAACAACTTACTCATCTCTGTCGGTTGCAAGAGGTTCAATTTCTTTGACAAGGAGGTTGTCAAAGACCCTGCAACAGACCAGCCATCTGAGGAACTTAGGGGGCTAATTATACCAGCATGTTGAAGTGGGCATGGTCAGATTATCATAGGGGTCTTCCAGGGATACCTGGCTGTACTTCTTGAAGTGCTGTGCACACCTACCTGATGTGATGCCATCCGCTAGAAATTGCTTATGTTCCCAGGAATTAATTTGTTATCTCATGTAAACATTGCAAGCAAGTAAAACTTGTAGGTACTTAGAATTATTGTCGAAGGCCCCTGGACCTTCAAGTCCATTGAAATAGTTTATACTGTGTCTATACCTTTCACACATCACCATGTATGATTGATTTTATTAGTACAGTTTTGATGTTCTATTGCTCTGGTTAACATGATGACTCTGACTTCCACCAGGACAGCTTTGTGATGACACTTTTGCACTTATCCTTATATATGACTCTACCCTTCACTAGGACCGGGTCTCTGATGACACGCTTCACATCATGACATGCATGACTCTTGAGACCAACGTTAGCGAATCAGGTCGCCAGCAAGTGGGCATTGCACTGACACTTTCGACTTATTTACCTGCATGACTCTGCCCTTCATTAGCACAGAGGTTTGATGACTCTTTTCACTGGTTGACTCTCTGGCCTTGGCCTCTGGCAGGCTAATGGCTTGATGACACTTTACACATATGTCTATGCATGACTCTGACCACTATTGTGGTGCTTTGATGACACTTCACATATCCATACACTTGACCTTCACTGCCTATTTCACAATGCGCTGTTGACACATTTCACCTGTTAGCATACTTGACCTTGTGTTGCAGCAGGAGTGACTCAGAATTGGCAGCCCAGTGTTTTGATGCCACCTTTCATTTTTTTTTACATTTTTGACCCTGGCGGTGACCTTTGTTGGCACAGCACTAGACACGTTTTACCTTAGAACATGTGAATCAGGATTTGGATGACTGGCAGACATTGACATTTTTTCACACACTTACATGTTTTGTCTCTGACCTTTATTGGCAGTGATTTGTTGACATTTCACCTTATATTCATAATTCTAGCCTACAATGGTAGCAACTTTGATCTCCGGCAGGCTACTCTGATGACTCTTTCCAACTTATTTACATTGACTCTCACTGGTCTTCGTTAGCAGAGACTTTGGATTACATATGACATGACTCTAGCTCCCTTTGGGAGTGATCCGGGTTTATAGATGGCTGGGTTTTGTTGACTCTTCTTGCTTGTTCCCATGCATCACACAGCATCTGTATCAAACCTTTCACCAGCTTCCAGGCATGAGTCTGGATTCGCCTGGACTGAATCAGGTCTTTGACAGGCTAGGTCCTCTGACACATCTCATGCATGACTATTTTCATTAGTGATTTAGGGGCTCAGCTGCTGTTTCAAGACTCTTGCTCCAGCAAGCTGTGACTCAGCTCTACGGCAGGTTGCTGTTGTGATGACACTTTTCACTTATTCCAATGCGTAGGATTTGTTCCATTAGCAGTGTTTTGCTGACTCTTTTCACTTGCCCTGACACCGGGCTCAGGTCTCCACCAGGCTAGGTGTCTTGTCAGGTGGCAATCAGTACACACAGCGCACTCTGGTCTACAGTAAGAAGTTGTAGTGTCATTGAACAGTGGCCTTGGTGTTTAACCACACCTTTTCCATGGTCCCACACACATGACTCTGGCCTCTAGCAGGCACAGTGTTTCTACACACCATTGCATGCTCCTACGCATGACTCTGGCCTACTGCGGCACAGTGTTTCTACACACCATTGCATGCTCCTACGCATGACTCTGGCCTACTGCGGCACAGTGTTTCTACACACCATTGCATGCTCCTACGCATGACTCTGGCCTACTGCGGCACAGTGTTTCTACACACCATTACATTCTCTCACATATAACTCTGGCCTCCAGCAGGCACAGTGTTTCGACACACCATTACATGCTCTCACACAAGACTCTGGCATCCAGCATCACAGTGTTTCTACGCATCATTACATGCTCCCAAGCATGACTCTGGCCTACAGTGGCACAGTGTTTCTACACCATTACATGCTCCCAAGCATGACTCTGGCCTCCAGTGGCACAGTGTTTCTACACACCATTACATGCTCTCACACATGACTCTGGCCTCCATCAGGTTGAGTGTTCCTACACACCATTACATTCTCTCACTCATGACTCTGGCCTCCAGCGGCACAATGTTTCTACACACCATTACATGCTCTCACACATGACTCTGGCCTCCATCAGGTTGAGTGTTCCTACACACCATTACATTCTCTCACTCATGACTCTGGCCTCCAGCGGCACAATGTTTCTACACACCATTACATGCTCTCACACATGACTCCGGCCTCCAGCAGGCAGGGTATTTCAACACACTATTACATGCTCCCATGCATGACTCTGGCTTTCAGCGGCATAGTGTGTTTCTACACACCATTACATGCTGTTCCATTACATAGTGTTCTACCCAACTTTACACATTCCCACGCATGACTCTGGCCACAAGCAGGCTCGGAGTTTCTACACACCATTCTATGCCCTCATGCATGACTCTGGCCTCCAGCAGGCTTGGTGTTCAACCACACCATTACATGCTCTCACACATGACTCTGGCCTCCAGCAGGCAAAGTGATTCTACACACCATTACATGCTTTCACGCATGACTCTGGCCTCCAGCAGGCTTGGTGCCTAAACCAGACTTTACATGCTCCCACGCATGACTCTGGCCTCCAACAGGCTTGGTGTTTCAACACACCTTTACATGCTCTCACGCATGACTCTGGCCTACAGCAGGCTTGTTGTTTCAACACACCTTTACATGCTCCCAAGCATGACTCTGGCCTCCAGCAGGCTTGGTGTTTCAACACACCTTTACACGCTCTCACGCATGACTCTGGCCTCCAGCAGGCACGGTGTTTCAACACACCTTTACATGCTTTCACGCATGACTCTGGCCTCCAGCAGGCTTGGTGTTTCAACACACCTTTACATGCTCCCAAGCATGACTCTGGCCTCCAGCAGGCTTGGTGTTTCAACACACCTTTACATGCTCCCAAGCATGACTCTGGCCTCCAGCAGGCTTGGTGTTTCAACACACCTTTACACGCTCTCACGCTGACTCTGGCCTCCAGCAGGCTTGGTGTTTCAACACACCTTTACATGCTCTCACGCATGACTCTGGCCTCCAGCAGGCTTGTTGTTTCAACACACCTTTACATGCTCTCCCACGCATGAGTCTGGCCTCCAGCAGGCATGGTGTTATGACACACCTTTACATACTTTCACGCATGACTCTGGCCTCCAGCAGGCATGGTGTTTTGACACACCTTTACATGCTCTCACGCATGATTCTGGCCTCCAGCAGGCTTGGTGTTTCAACACACCTTTACATGAGATCACGCATGACTCCTGCCTTCAGCAGGCATGGTGTTTTGACACATCTTTACATGCTCTCACGTATGACTCTGGCCTCCAGCAGGCCTGGTGTTTCCACACACCTTTACATGCCCCCACACTAGGGCTGCACACCGAAAACCGGTTTCAGACCGAAACCGATCATTAGGCTGCCTAATGATAATGATAACCGTCCCAAAATAAACCGGTTTGAAAAACCGATAAAGCAGCTATGAGGAAACTGCCTTATCTTACTGTTGACATCGCTCTGAGCACTTCCTAAGCCGTGATTTAATGAAACAACGGCTCGGCATTGGCATAAATACTTTCGTATTTAATTCTTAATGGATAATTCGTTCAAATGTAATATTCTATGGCAAAATAAAACTCATAATAATCAAATATACGATTCTGTTTTATTCAAAGAATTTGAAATCATATTTCAAGGCAAAAAAACAACATGTTTTGAATACGAAAGTTTGGCTATTTTTCAGAAGTTAGTCCCACGCGGTATCGTTAAGAAACCGTATCGTTTCAAAGTTATCAGTATCATATCAAATCGTTATTTCTTAACAGTGTGCAGCCCTACCCCACACATGACTCTGGCCTTCAGCAGGCTTGGTGTTTCAACACACGTCTATACGTGCTCCCACATATGACTCTGGCTTCCAGCAGGCATGGTGTTAATGTACAAGTTTACATGCCTCATCTCATACTAAACCCTTACTATCAGTGTTGGCGCTTCTAAACTTATCTACTGTTTGGCCTATTAAACTATCCTCAATTGATACTTTGTTGCAATATTTTGATACATTGTTGCAATTGTACATACTAGGATAAGGTTATTTATAGATATTGTTACATTGTTACAACAGAACTACTATTTAAGGTGTAAATAAACTATTTTGAAGCGCCAACACCTCTTCTGTTCAGTTTCTGGTCCATAATGTGTTTAGAATGGCTTCAGTCATTCTGGGGCATTTTGGACCTATAACTGGACTTACCACATTATGCCCACTCTCACCATTTTCCTAGTTATACTGCGCACATTACGTCCTCTTGGCAATGCACGTGCAGTTTCCCGCCATCTCCGCACAGCTAGCACGAGGCGGGCAGGTCTCTCGGTCTACTCAGGCTGAAATTTCCCACCCACCCTCCCATTTACAAGTCTACATTTTCCTGTATGTCTACTTCGCAACTTAGCGGTTAAACTATCCTCAATTGATACTTTGTTGCAATATTTTGATACATTGTTGCAATTGTACATACTAGGATAAGGTTATTTATAGATATTGTTACATTGTTACAACAGAACTACTATTTAAGGTGTAAATAAACTATTTTGAAGCGCCAACACCTCTTCTGTTCAGTTTCTGGTCCATAATGATACGACCGGCACTGAATGTGGCTAGTATGAAATTATCTTTTTTATATAAATATGAGGGAAAAAACAAGAATTTTAACAAAAACAAACACATTCAGTTGATGATTACTGAATCTCGTAAAATATGGAGGATAACACTAATTATAATGTGACTACAAAGCAAAGCTTTAAATGCTTGTGAATCTCGAAAATATTTGTGAAATAACCACACAGTATGAGTAGTGATTAACCAAAAATTAATGGCACAACAATTGCTACGATTTCAACCTGTCCAGCGTGCAAAATAACCACTTGCCCCTTTGCAAGTGAATTCGGCAAAAACGGCAATCTGGCAAGCAGAACAAGACCCTCACTTGCCCCGCTCGGCAAGAAATGTCTTTTGGCAGAGTCCCCGCAATGTAACTCACCTTAGTTAAACAGGGTTGTTGGACAAGTGGAAGGGCCAGCGTGGCCAATTAAACTTTAGGGGCAGCTTGCCATGCTCAGCAAGAAATGTTTTGGAACCTATGTTGCACCCTGCTATCGCAACATCGTCATTTCACAACAGCTTTAAAATAATTAAATGGCAAGTAAAATGAGTTGTGGCAGTTATAACATTCTAAACTGCATTAAAGTTGACCCACAGAGATGCAGATAATTTATCCTTTTTTTGAACATAGAGAACATCGGCGTGGCAATTTTTCCTGCTACTATATACATGGCGTCGCGTGAGCATTTGTTGCACTAAGGATTTGGTTGCGCATGTTGCGTGGTCAGTGGCGGTCAAAAGTATGTGCAAAGCACTAGTGCGTTCCCTAATCATTCTGCATTAACCTTTAAAGCAGTCACAAAGTTACGACGGGATTTTGTCTCACCGTGACGTCATACTTTCCTAAATTCCGCCGATAGTGGTCGCCGCTTTTGTTTGTACTTTGCAGAAACAAGTTGCGCACAAAACTTGCGCACATCGCAAATTTCGTCCAAATGAACTTCGAAACTGACCAATCCAGTCGAACTTTTTTCAAGGTATGCCAATCATAAACACTTCTTTGCAGAAGGGCTGCACAAGCTATTATATGCCAGAAATATCTAAAAATGAAATAGCCATTTCAAAATCCAATCGTGGTAAGAAATTGATAAGAATTGATAGTTTGCATGAGGATGTACAGTGGCTGGAATTTCTCACGTACTACAGACCAAGCTGCTATGGACTCTTCAACAAAGACAATCTTCATGAGGTGCATGAAGGCCCTCAATAGGATGTTCCTGAATTTGTACAATTCAATACAATAAAAGTTTATTTTCATGTTCATTTATCATCTTTTTTATGTCCACATGGATAGAAAATATGGTTTAAAGGGGAACTTGGGGAAGAACAAATCATAGGTTTATATGAAAGTTCATAAACATAGCTCAACATCTGTCATAAACAGGGAAGCCCTAGAGCTCCAGAGAAATCTAAAATTGCAATTAGTGAATAGCACTTCCTCTGAGCCAAGGCCGCCGCCATTGTGAATCCGAGTCATCACCCCCTGCTGTGGTCAGTGTTATTGGGTAGCAAAGGAGCTTAGTGGTGCATGAGATAGGCACA
>OZ012687.1:28130734-28220734 GCA_963942565.1 Maea johnstoni
TATATATATATATATATATATATATATATAGATATATATAGATATATAATAATAATAATAATAATAATAATAATAATAATAATAATAATGATAAAAAATAATAATAATGATAATAATAAAATTGTATATATATATATATATATATATATATATATATATATATATATATATATATATATATATATATATATATATATATATATATATATATATATATATATATATATATAATATATATATATATATATATATATATATATATATATATATATATATATATATATATATATTGTGCATAGATTGCCGAAGCGAACAAACCGGTGATACAAACAAAATAGATTCTCAAGATAAATCGGAAAGGTGTACTGAAGGTAAACAAGAAGTAAAACTAAAAAGGTAAATAACATATGAAAAACTAAATCAGCTAACCTAATTGGAAAGCTTAAGAAACGATTGCATAATCAATATATGGATATTCCTTTGGCCATAGCTTTCATTATCCTTAAGAGTTGTTTACGTAGGTTAAAGCATGATAGGGGATTTATTCATAGTTGCATGTTAAGGGTATGTCTGTGGAGAAGTTAGGTAGGTATGTACAAATGAATAGTATAGCTTGCTAAGCATTTGAGCTAATGCATTCCATACCCTTACATGTATATTTTTACTTTTACTCCTGGCTTTAAAGTATATTCACAATCATGGTCATTGTTTTCTTACATATACATTTCTAGATAGGAACAAGGTCAATTCCTTTTTTTTTGGGGGGGGGGGGGTAAACACTGCACCCCATATCATATTAATATGGATACTTTTAATGAGAGTACTTACATTGTAGGGATGGTTAACCAAGGCAAAGCTTTCCTCAAAACTTACTCTGAATAATAAATAAACAAAGATATGTAATGCTTCAAAGCCGTGAATGTCAAATACGGTATATTACTAGATCTAGTACTAGTATATAAATAAAAATGCATAACGTTTATGCAGATTGGATAGAGATTTCATGGATTTCATGAACATTTTTTATACAGTTCATGAATGAAAAGCGTTCACAAATCACCTGGAAAGTCAACATCTACATCCTTAAATATATTACAATTCGTAAACTGACCAGTTACCATGAAAAAAAGAGGAGATATCGCTTTGTATAGATATGCATATTGCGTTGCGCCCAGAGTTTGCTTTTTGATATTAAGTATAGATTTGGATATGATTTAAATAGTCTGATATAGGCGAGTTTTAAGATCAGCTTAGGTCTTGAAAAAAACTCAAATGCTTAGAATTGGGTCCTTGTGAATACCTTGAAATAAGTACAATCTGTATAACCGGTTAATCTGATGGTATATTCACTACAACATTGATATACATCAGGGTATATTTTCGAACGATTGGGAATAATTGAGGGTTGCCATTATTATATAGACTAAATAAGAATGAATGAAGGGTATAACATTCCAGATGATTTATCGAATAATCCATTGTCCTCCAATTCTGTACCGAAAAATGAATTGGTCTTGTGTTATAAGTACCAGTATACGTTGTGTGTGTGTGTGTGTGTGTGTGTGTGTGTGTGTGTGTGTGTGTGTGTGTGTGTGTTGTTAAGAAATATATATAAAAAAACATGCATTTTGCAGAAATGAAATTAAAATAAAGAATTATTGTCTCCGGGTGCTGGCAGACATAACCTTTCAAATACTGACAGAGCACCGTACCACCCCAAACCTTTCGCAGTATAGGTAATCAATAAAATACCTTTCTATTCTGCGACGCATTTTGCACACTAACACCAGGGCAGTCACAGCGACGATGGATGCAAGTGTTAGCACACTCCATTCACAGATCTTGACAGGCAAGGTGTTGACATCTGAAGATGACACAAAACATGTACGGCCATAAAATATGTTTACAATTACAGTACAGACATTTGATTCCTGCACCAGTCGACCGGACGCCTGCCAGTGCCTGGTTGTACAAACACCCATGGATAACATGTCAACAGAAAATAAGTCTTACCTGCAGATATGAGTAAGGTATTTCTTTATTATATAAGGGCGCTCTTATCAGAAAGATATTTCCAATGTAGTATAAGGCCTATCTCAGCCGATGTAGAAATTTATGGGTTAATAATAATAATAATAATAATAATAATAATAATAATAATAATAATAATAATAATAATAATGATGATGATAATAATCGATATTTGATATAGCGCCCTTGCCACCTTTAATGTTCTATAGCGCTTTATGAAGAATAGTCAGTGGCGCGTCAACAGATGTTTATGGTCCATATAGTCAAATAATCTCCTTTCGAAATAGCAATGTTTTCAGCTGTCTTGAAGTTTGGCATGCTATCAGCAGCCTTGGCGTTGTCAGGGAGCTCATTTCAAATACGTGGTGCACTTACATAATGTACCCATTGTGGAGATGCTTTAAGGGGAGTGGATGCTCTCTTATGAAGAGTTCGTGCTGAAAAGTCTCGTGAAGTAGACGAGCCGTTAGAATAAATCCACTCAGTGAAGTTCAGCGCTGCTCAATTCGAACGTCGTACACACAAATGACCCGTCAGTGTGTCTCCTGGAATAAAGCAGATGTGGCAGTTTGTTAGAGTCTCTAGTTGCTATATATGCTTTTCAGAAATCAAGAGTAACAGACCTACTGTCGATATTAACTAATTTTAAAACAAGAGATCATAAATTATTGTCTTGTGATCTATTCAATGGAAAATTGTATTTTCCCAACATAATCATACGATAGACTATTTCAGCAAAACATGAATTATGGTCTTGTGATCTATTTAATGGAAAATTGTATTTTCCCCAAAAAAAACATACGATAGACTACTTCCGCCTAAAACCTGCTGCTCAGGCAGCCCTTTTTATGCGGAAGTAGTCCATCGTATATGATTTTTGGGAAAATACATGCCCCGGCAGCCCGTTTTATGCGTATCGTACCATTTTTTGGAAAATACATTTCAAATATATATCCCCAAGTGGTTTAAAGTAAACTCACCGTATTTCTATCTCCATGAGCATATATTTTATGATCATGAATCCATCTATAAAGAAGGAAGGCTGGGCAACCCGTTATGTGCGGTAGTAGTCTATCCCTCTATCGTATGATTTCTGAGAAAATACAATTACAGTGTAAAACATATGTACATCAACTCTATGTCTGTTCCTGAGATGAGTAGACGTATTGATGTATTTCTCTGGTCTGTTCGCTGTTATTCTTCCCTCTTTTTGAAAACCGTGTGCAAAACGTATATGCATTTTTGCTATTGCCTATACATTTTGTGCACGGTTTTAATAGAAATGAGGGAACATTAACAGCGAACATGATACGTTGTATTTTCTAATGTATATATATTAAGTCTACTCACCACTACCAGACTGACATTGCTTCTTTAAATGTTCTTACCCCTGAGATCAAAAGTCTAGCTTCTTATTCACCAAGTCCACCTTGATGTCCATCGCGCGTTACCATCCAGTTCCCCTAAACTTATAAGAGATGGTTGAAACGCAAGTGGGTTGGCATGTACAGTTTGATTATCTTTACCTTAGATGAATAATATATCATTACCTTAGGTCAATAAAAGAATGGATATGTAGCGAGAGACCAATTGCTATATGCGCAATGGTGAACGCCTGGCCATGCCAGGGGTCTCGAATATGACGTACTTGTGACGTTACTCAGGAGACAAAGACCAATGCGGGCTCTCGTATCGTTTACATTAGAGAGAAATTTGCGCGCCAACATGCGCCGACCGCGACTTTTGGGTAATTCACCGCAGCCAGCCTGTTGACTGGCTGGTTTCATGTTCACTTGTTTTTTTTTTAAATTTATCTAAAGAAATATTTACAAAAAAATAAGGGAAGAAATATACATTGATAGCGCACATATAGCGCTATTAAACTATTCACATCTGTACTAGCTTACACGACTTGAAAAATAAGTAAATATATCGAAAACATATATTGAAATTATATGAAGAAAGTATTCCAGCTGTATGTACAATTCCTTTATCAAAAAATGTAAATATTTCTTCCCTTATTTTTTTGTAAATATTTCTTTATTTTCTCTCACTTTTGTACTTACATAACGACGCTGTACCTATATCAAAGTGTATCAGAGTCATGTGAAAATTAACAAGGCCTATGGTATCCATGCCTCTGACCATTTCTCAGTAACGTATGACTATAGTAAGTCATCCCATCATCAAATCAACAGGGTTGACAGGTAGTCAGTAGTTGAACTCTCCGCATGTGCCCTCTGGCGCAGCATTTGCCTACAGCGACATCTATCGGGTAATAGCGAAACCACTGAATTGTTCTATCGCGCCAGGTCCATGCATGCGCTGTACCCATCTCTCTGGGAATTGTTCGTATAACGAGAAACAAGAATAGAGTGGTGAAATCAAGGGAACTGGTAACACTGCTTTCGTGTCAAGATGACCATGGCGGAGGTGGGGGAGCATGAAAGTGTTGCAGTCGGGAAATTAAGTGGTAAATGCAATAGTTTGTTCCGGCTCTCTCTATTATCGCTCACTAAGCCTTATTTGGTCCTATCAATGGCCATGCTTTCGAGCCCCATTTAATGGTAGCTGTGTTGTGATACTTCAAAGTGTTGTTGTAAGTTGTGGTGTTAGAAATTTGTGTAGGATAGGCAAAAGGGGGGTTTTCTAAATAGAAAAAGAATACAATGTGACCTTAGAAGTTAGATGAATAAAAGAATGGATATGTACTAATCAAACGTAGCGAGAGACCAATTACTACATGTGCTATAGTTAACAGGTCCAGTTAGATACCCCGATCGGGAGAAATCTCCCGAACTAGAGATTTCTCCCGATCGGCGTATAATGTCGCGAGAAATCTCGCGATCGGGATGATTCTCCAGCTCAATAATCTTTACCTGAGATGAGTAGACCGGGATCGGGCACTGTCCATGCATCATCAAATGTCGCTGCCTCCCATCTCCTTGGCAACTATCTGACCTAGAAATGATGCTGCATGCTAATTGCACAGATCAGATCACGTGACCAAGGCTACACCGCGTAACCCGAGGCGCACATATACCCTAGGTGCTAGCATGCTGTGCCTATGGCGTTGCGGTTCAAGGGGATGTATTTCTCTGTCTTTACCTCCCTCCTGAAGAGTTCACATCATGTGACATGGTTACCCCGTTCGGGATACTTTTTTCTCAAACCACATTTTTTTTACGGTTAGGGATAAGTATCCCGTTCAGAGTATAGCATTCAATCTAAATGGGAAGGTCAACTTCTACTGTTGACCTTCTGAAAAGCAATCATCCAAAATTAAAATCGGAAATGGAAGTTATCAATATCTTTATTAAGTATGGGATTACTGACTTTAAGCAGAATCCCTTGTCTGAAATTGATTTTATTAAAAAAATTCCTGTCAGGGTGTCCCGGCAATGCACATAAACGGAGTCAATGGCCTGCTGGGAAATATATTGAGTAAGCTCAAGGCTGCCCAGACATCTGGGAGTTGAGGAAATACCAGCTCAGCAGCTACCAGGCGGCTGAAGTGCTCAATCTTTAAGTAATTAGTGTTTTGTGGCCACGTCTCAATAAATGACTATGTACCCCGATCGGTAGAAATCTCATGATCAGGAGATTTCTCCTGATGTCATTTTTGGGCTGTTCGACGCAGCCTGGTTGTTGAGGTTGACTTGCTGGTTTCATATCCACTTGTTTTTATTCATCCAAGATATGATGTGTGCTTGTTCCCTTGAAAAATAGGATGCCCAATTTTGGGCTAAGACCCTGCTGTCAGACAACATTGAGTTAGATGTGTTCTAGGTTATGTATATTACTCACTCTTCCATGAATATCTATTTCAGTTTTGAGCATTGGAAGGTTTGAGCCTGTAGGCCGCTGGTTTGAAGCTCACTGTAATCGCCAGCACAGCAAGCAGTCGCTGTCCCATCATTCGATCCACTCGTCCAGTTCCGAGAGCGAGCCGGAATTACCCGAGGACGATGAAGACGACACGCCCCTATTAAAAAGTTTGGATCCCAAGGAGTGGAAGGTATGTACCGTAAATTCTCAGAAATAAAGACCATCCTAAGTAATAGAGCCACTATAATTATTGTGCGTAATAATCTAAGGAGATCTAGGCCAACCTCAATCTATTGCAGGTCATCCTTAAGGGAAATCTGGGACACTATTACTCGGCTTTTTCGCTATTTTCAGAATACATGGGCCACCAGCCCACCCTCAACGCATAAAATAACCAAGAATTTATGGTAATGATACAACCATTGATTAGATTGGCATTGACAGGATATTCTTTCATTGACCTGATTTTTGATAATAAATACATGCATCTCACTTTGGTGAAACAGCTTTTTATCTTTTTGGTATTAATTCTGTAGACTAATGAGTGCAATAGTTTTGTAGCCAGTGTATCTTGGATGTGCAATAAATTGTTGACTAAAACAAGTAATCGCAGCCTTGTAGGACAACTTCTGTCTCAAATTTGTATTATTATCTCTTGAACCTCATTTTAAGATGTAAGGCAGACACAGTTTTTGCTTCAAGTATTGGGCCAGGGAATAAATGGACAATTTAGTAAGAGTAATCCTATATAAGAAACCCCTTATCCTGTGGTTTGCAGAAACAAGACCATTATGCTGTACTGGGACTATCAAAGCTGAGGTACGCAGCAACTCCAGATCAAATCAAAGTTGCATGTAAGTAAACTTACAACCTCTTACAAAGTCTTACAAGTACACACACTATCATCTTAGCTATTCTATGGTACCTGATTGGGTTGTAGCTTACAACCCAATCAGGTACCACATAATAGCTAAGATGATAGTGTGTGTGTGTGTATATATATATATATATATATATATATATATATATATATATATATATATATATATATATATAAATATATATGTATATATATATATATAAATATAAATGAATTATGGGAAAATAACAGCTATTACATTGTTTTATGTCTAAATTTCAACTTTTCTACATAATGATTTTATTGATTATATACAGTATTTTATCAACATATACAAAGCACATTTACTCTTGTAAGATTCCTTGTCTCATCTTTTAAGTTGAAATATTAGGAAATCCTAGATTGTGGAACTTTTGTGTATACAATCGGAATTCTAGTCCCAAACCTATGAAAACCTTACAGAAAACATCATGTACCTGATAGTCCTTTTTCAAATTCTCATTATTCTCTTTGAATTTTGCTATTATAGATAAAAGAAAAGTCTTGAAGCACCATCCCGATAAAAGAAAGGCGCGTGGCGAAAATGTCCAAGATGGCGATGATGACTACTTCACCTGTATTACGAGAGGTAGGATGGGTGCCTTTGTACATTAGGGACTTAGCCAGGATCCGACTTGCCTGTCTTTTGGACAGGCAGTTTCCTGAAAACCTCATTTTTGGACAGGCAAAAATTTCTATCAAGAATTTTCAATTATGATACTTTGTGGGTTCCCAACAAACCATCTATCAGGACATAGCTGAAGCATAAATTGGCTTTTTTTATACGATAGGCTATTAAATGAAGTTGGTATAAGGATTTGAAGTTGATTAGTGGCTAAATCTGGAATGGGCATATATTTTAGAATTGCTGTTTTGGAAAGGCATTTTTGAAATCCTGGCTAAGATCCTGGTGTACATCATGGTTGGATATTAGTGTCTTAGCCAGGATTTTAAAAATGCCTGTCCAAAATAACAATTCCAACATTTCTGCCCTTCCATATTTAGCTACTCAGCTACTTCAAATCCTTCTACCAACCACTTTTGATAGCCCATTGATTCAATAAGGGCAATTTACAATTCAGCCGTGTCCTAACAAATGGTTTTACATTAGGAAAATATATGACTATTTTTTAAAAAGTCAAAATTAAAAATGCTTCATAGAAATTCTTGCATGTCCAAAAAAAAAAGATCTTCAAGAAATTGCATGTCCAAAAGACAGGCTAGAGGGTTCTGGTCAAGTCTCTGTCTGATAGTAGTGTCAGCCCTTCTAGTCTAGACTAGTACAATTAGGACTGGTAAGATATTAACCTGTGTTGTCCTACCAGACTAGTAGAAATAAAGAAAAAATGATCGTATACCTAATCAAGACCCAATGCTTTACCATATAGTTTAGCACATAAGCTGTCATAAACTTATTTTGATTGGCTATTTGACTGTTTATCATTTATATCACTATGTTGGGCTAGTGTAGATTATTTTTGTGGGATTTGAATATTTTGGGGCTACTAGCCTTTTCAGGTCACTACTGTATTTATTTTCAGATCCTGTTTATTGTGAAATGTTGAATTGTGTATTTTTGTGTAAGTCATGGAAAAACTTGACGCAAAAGATAGCCCGAATGTCATTTTGACAAGTTGCCTCTTTTAAACCTGTCCATTCACAGATTTTCTTAGTGTTTTGAAAACATATCAGTATTGTAAAGCATATGAACTTATGAAGATGCTTTTATTTGAGATAAAGTAGCATGGAATCTGGTTTGCATCATCATCTTCATCAATACAGGCACCAACATAAGTTTCAGAACTAACTTTCCTTGCCGGGCAAGTAGTTAATGATTTCTACTTGCCCAACATGTATCATTTATTATGGATTTATCTTCTTTCCAATTATGTTGTTCTGTTTACATATTTCTAGGTATTTGTGCCGCATTTTCTATACAAAGATATGTTGACTGCTCAAAAAATCAGCTTGCCCGTTCGGTCAAGTGGAAACTAAAATGTACTTGCCCGAAAGCCATTTTTTCAAAAATTCACTTGCTGGGGCAAGCGGGCTAGTACTTATGTCAGAACCTGCAATAGTGCCATCATCATTATCATTGATGCAGTGAAAATAGTTAGGGCAAGTAAGATGAATTGAGGTCATTCTGATAGTACACATTAAATAATAGAAAACTTTTTTAAGAATTGCACATTTATTCTAAACTGAATTCTGGTCCAACAGAATGCAACACTTTCAGCCTTATGCCAATTTTTGTGTTAGCCAGATAAAAAAACTCATGAAGGCAGATAAAAAAGCTGAGGTCGCTTTCCAACATGAGAGATAGACTCTCAAGTGAATGTATAACCCTACCTCCTTGTCTACTTTGTTTGGCTGTTTGTTTGATTATTTGGTAGATAAATTGTGTTAGTAATTTAACACATTATCCTTTTCAGCGTGGGAGACACTGGGTGACCCAATCAAAAAAAGATCCTTTGACAGCGTGGACCCAGAGTTCAATGACGACATACCTCCTAACAACCAACACAGCAAAGACAACTTCTTTGCAGTCTATGGACCTGTCTTTGAAAGAAATGCAAGGTATGATGATACAGGCAGTTTTGACAACTTAATAGCTTTGTGGGCTTCCAAGTCAGTATTTCAGGTAGCCCAACCAATTCTTAAGTGGCTCATGGTATTATGTTTTAATGCAATGAATAATACATTTTTGTGTAGTATATCTAATCACTGCTTAGTTGCTTTAGGCAACTTTGTTTTGATTTTGGATTGCCCAAATTCATCAAGATCTCATGCCAGTGGGGAACCATTTGATATGTTTATTAAAGGTATTTCGACTTGATTGCGTTTACTGATTTTTTTTTCGCAATAAAATCGAATTAATTTTCTGTCCTGCAATTTAATATCAACACTTCATCCTCTCTACCCTGCTTGTTTTTCAGCTTATCATTTTAAATACATCCATGGGATCGTTGAGGACTTTTGTGAATCTGGTCACTGTAAATTCATACATTTTCTTCCACTTATACCATTTCTTTATTTGAAGATGGAGCACAAAAAAACAAAAGAAGGTCAAACTCGGTAAAATTGATGCCACGTTTGAGGAAGTAAATGCGTTCTATTCCTTTTGGTACGACTTGGAGTCCTGGCGAGAATACTCTTATCTGGATGAGGAAGAAAAGGATAAAGGAGAAAAGTAAGTGTCAGCTATATATCTCTTGTACAAACGGGGGGGGGGGGGGGGGTGGTGCCCTCCTAACTGAGTGGATGAACACTAAATGCTGTGCAGTATGGAGTATTATTCTTGCTGAAGGCATGTAAGAAAGATTCACATGACTAAGGGTTAATCAGTGTTTTTTTCACTGGATATTCTGGTTTTCCCATCCATTTTCCTATACCTTGAGATGAACGTATGATGATATACTAAATTGCAGATCGATGTAGTGATGGGGGTGTTTAATTATTAAATCTTTCACCCTTGCCATTTTTAATTGGCCAGTGATTTATCATGTTAGTTTTGGGATTTACTTCAATTTATATTTCATTGTGGTGAATAAATATTTGTGCAGAATTATTATACCTCTATATGTTAGTATATTTTTAAGATTCATAACACATTAATCGGTTGTAAAAAAAAGCGTAAACAAAAGTCAGTATACTAACCTGAATGCACAGAAACATTTCAAAAGTGATGGCTATTTTAAAATCTTCCTCAAAAATGGTTTACCAAACTTGAATTGATAAAATAAGTCCTATGAAATCCATTTGACACAAGAATTGTGCTGCAGCGAATGAGTATGATGATAGGTTTTATGACAATAGAGGTGTATGACAATAGGTATGTTTTACAATAGATGTGCATGTTTCTTGCAGTCGCGACGAGAGGAGGTGGATAGAAAAGCAGAATAAGGCAGAGCGGGTGAAGAGGAAGAAGGAAGAGACGGCAAGAATAAGGAGTCTTGTTGGTAGGTTCTAGGCGAACAAACAAATCCATACATCCATCCTGCATATACTAACCCTACAAGCAGGGTCTTTGCCCTGGTTTTAAAAATGCCTGTCCAAAACAGCAATTCCAAAGTTTCTGGCCGTCCAGATTTAACTACTAATCTACTTCAAATCCTTATACAAACTATATAAGATAGCCCATTGTGTCAGAAAGGACAATTTACCTTTCAGCCATGGCCTAGAAGATGGTATGTTAGAAAAAATATTTGATTATTACCCCTAAAATGTGGAAACTGAAAATTTTTCATATAAATTTTTGCCTGTCTAAAAAGGTTTTCAGGAAACTGTCTGTCCAAAAGACAGGTTGGGCGGTTCCTGGCAAAGTCCCTGCCTACAAGTAGATATGCTTTAAAGGGTACTGGGCCTGCAACAAAAGCTGGGTGCTTTTCAGTGGTACCACTGATTGCCTGCTGTCTCTCACAACTGCCTGGGTTGGAAGTCAACATTAGCTGATAATATGAGGAAGTTACTGGTGATATCGATAAGGAGATAGAATTCCCTTGGCCGTCCTGTTTCCTCCACAATTAACAATTGACAACTGATATGGCAGGAAAAACTGATATTTAATAAGATTCAAATATAAAGGGTACTAATAGGATTACACTAAATTGTTTCTGTAAGAATTGCTGGAAATTAGGGCTGTCATTGGTATCTGATTTATTTCGATTCGATAATCACCAAAATATTTTCTGGAAGCTTCTCAAGCCAGCGAATAACATAAGGGAACTTCAGGGAAGTACTCGCGGCACCTGAAATATATCGATCCATCGATACTTAAAAGGATTGTGAGATGGCAATCCTTGCAGCGTTACTACATATCTTTATTCAAATCTTCAGACAATGTTTTTTATTCCAAAGAAAATAGAAAAAGGGAAAAATCACTGTTGATTAACATTTCTTGTATCACAGAAAACCACACGAAAAAGAAAAAGTGAAAAATCGCTGTTGACACCTCTTGTGTCAATAATTCAATAATGAAAGTGTTATATTTCTCTCCTCGTTGGTCATACTAGTATTTCTTTCTTTGCTTGTTTTTAGACAATGCGTATGCCTCAGATCCCCGTGTACAGCGTTTCAAGGAGGAGGAGAAGGAGAAGAAATTAGCAGCTAAAAAAGCCAGACAGGATGCTGTCAGAGCTAAGAAAGAAGAGGAAGAGAGAGTATGTTATTCTATTCACATATTACATAATGATGGATTATAATTAAAGTATTGAAGTGTAGGAAGTATTTGAAGTATAGGAACATTCACTGTAAAGAATATGTTACCCTTGTGAAATAAAGATTATCATTATTATAATCATTATTACTATAATTATTATTATCATTATTACTATTATTATTATTATTATTATTATTCATTGTAGCTGATCAGGGAGGGAGAGGAGGCAGAAAGACTGAAGAAAGAGAAGGAAGAAGAGGAAATCAGATTAAAGGTAAGTATTTATAGCAAGTACCTACATTGCAGACAAATGTGCTTGCCATGGCAAGTGAAATGGCTGCCAATCAAGCAGAACCCATTAATTACTTCGCCCGCGCAACTGTATGTCTGCTTTGGATGGCAAGTAAAAATTGAATGTTGGGCAAGAAGAATTTGATAATTACTTCTTTAACCTGCATGGCAAGTTAAGATTCTGATTTTTTTTCTATCATCATACTATGAAATACATGTTGAATATGAATGAAATTAACACTTACAAAAGTATATGAACTTGACCTAAAAAACAACTTGTAGGTGGGATTTGTTTTATTTATTTAATCAAAGATTGAACTGTTGGAGGCAAGGGGTGGCAAAATGAAATAATGACATTTTGGTTACAGAAGAGACAATCATACATTTTTGTAAAATTGAGACTAATTCACAGTTTCTGAAAGCTTTATATCTGCATCAATGCTGAACTTAACCTTGAAGTTATCTGCTTTATATGACAGATTGTGAACTCTCTGACTTATTTAGGTATTCTGTTAATGTTTTTGAAGGATTTGGTTATCGATTGGGTCTCAAACACCGGGCTGCCTAATGACCATTTATTCATCGTAGAAACAATGTTTCCAATCATTAAGGTGTCTGATTCAAATTTAAGTGTCATTTTTATGTTATTGATATTTTAAATCAACTTAAATCAATGCAATATGGTATCACACGAATACGAATGTTCTTCCAGAAAGAGAAAGAGAAGAAAGAAAGGGATGCGTTGAAAAAAATAATGAAGAAGGAGAAAAAGATAATGAGAAATAAACTGAAGGTAAGAATATTTATGTAGCAATATTAACTCATTTATGCCTGTCATGGAACAGAAATCATAGGTATTAGTAACTTTGAAATGAAAATAGAAAGACTATATTTGATTAACCTCTTAATGCTTAACCTTATGTGGCTAGTGGCTAAGTTGGCCAATACAAAATAATGCAAAAAGCCTCAGAAATCACTGAAACCCTTGCACATGGGTACTCATCTGAGAGTACTCTGTGAGAGCTATCCAATGAGTACCAACATGCCATGGTTTAGATGGTTTTCAAAAATCCTTGTGTTCTTGTGTATTGGGCGGAAGTAGCCTTGGTATTGGAAGTGATTCCACTTAAAATCTTAAGAAAAATCTATCAAGTTCAAGAATCTATTTTGGAAGCTCTGTATATCCTCAGCAAGCTCATGTTGTAATGATATTTTGATATTGTTCATAAAAAAGAACTTGTATAAGTTTGAAAATATTTTTCTTGTAGGACTACGATTACTTTACAACTGATGCGCAAGAAAAAATTCAACACATGCAAGACATGGAAAAATTAGCTGAATTTCTCTCTGCCACAAGGTAAGTATATTTATTTCAACTGAACAGTCCTTTCTTCAGACAGCACATTTATCCGGAATGTTAGATCCAGGTGAATTAAAGCATCTATTTCGATTCATACTCTTTCTTCCTCCAAGCACTCTGTACATCCATGTTATGAGACATGTTACCATCGTCTTCAGTTTTCTCTACGAGTATTCCCTTAATTTGGATGGAGAAATACAATGAATGATCATTACTTGTAAGAAATTTGCATTAATGGGATACTGTGATTCATTTGATATCACTGATAGTTAAATATTCACAGATTCCCGATCTCTTAGTTTATACATTCCTGCTAGAAAAAGTTGATTAAGATTAATTTATCGATCAAAAATAAATTCTGAAAGATTAATCCTGTTGAATAGATGGAGAATCCTAAACATTATAACGCACCATGTCAACTCTCAGGTCTGATGGTTAAATTCCCTTAATATACCGAAATTCAATCATCATGTTCTCTTCATCAAAATGTTTGTATTTGATTTTCAGTATAAAGGATTTGAATGAAGGTTTAATCAGTGATGACAAGGAAAAGGCCAAGGCCTCCTTCGATAAACATGTGAGTAGTATACCCTTAATCAGTTAACCTGTCTTTAACCCACTGATGCCGGCACATCTCTGAATAAGCCGTGTCTGGATGTCTGATACTTATGGCAATATCATTTGATTAAACTTTGTATTGAAAGAATATTTACAGGAAAACTGTTCAGATGTCTTGGGCCCATACAGGACGTGCCCAAACAGGACCATAGTAGGGCCAGAACTTTAATCTTTTAACAATGCCGTAACAGGCGGGTTATATATTTTTTCTTCTGAAATAAAACTTGTTCTAAAAATGTTCTAAAAGATATTTTGATATATATTCAATATCTCAGAAATGATCGATTAAACAGAATCTTTATATTACAAGCATTATCTTTTAACGATGTTGTAACGGGCTCGTTATGGGTTCACAGAGACATCTGGTGGCCACATTTTTATCATAAAAGCCACATTTTCAAATAGATATTTTTTTTCTTCTAAAATAAAACTTTGAAAAAGTTTTAAAAGATATGTTTTAGATATTCAATACCTCCAAAATGAGCAATTGAGCAGAATCATATTATTAAAGTCATTCTTTTTGCACTGGTACTGACAAAGCATGGGATTCGGATGCGTGAAAATGGTACCTATATATAAGAGGTCAGAGATCTGACAGTAATAAGTACACAAGAAGTATTGGACTCTTGTCAGTGTTCGAGCTAATAACTTTGCAAGACATTATGAGGTGAGATCTTATGGGTATGAATTAAAAGGACGCATGGTATAAATCCTGATTGCTGATTTGACATTCTGAAGTAAGAATGAATAGCTGTGGTTGCATTGTGACCTCCTCAGCACCAGCAGCATAGCAACTAACTAAGCTTAACTCCCCTTTAAATAATTGCCTGGATCAATTGGCAGCGGAAGACACTTCAGGGCTCGACACTTGAAATACCCCGACCTCCCCGACTTACCCAAATCACAGGTACGGGTAAGTCAATTCTGAAGTTCACATACCCGATTGGGTAAGTGAACTGTCACGGCCAATAATACCTTAGTCAAGTATGTGTATGTGCCTAGTTCAAACTGAGCACATGTCAGTGCCGAGTCATGGAGATAAGGGTGTCCGAGTGCAAATAGCAATCCAATCGAGTTTACTTACCTTATCATCGTCTCCTAAGAGGCCGTTATCTGGTTATAGACACTGTCTCCTCCATCGGTAAATAAAGGCAGCCATTTTGAAAGTAATCTTCTGAGATCACGTTCTAAGCGAGATTATCGCTGTGAACGTGACTTCAGATTCACATTCAAAATGGCCGCCTTTATTTACCGTGGAGACGAGACAACTGTCTATAACCAGATAATGGCCTCTTAGGAAACAATGATAAGGTAAGTAAACTTCTAGAGCTCTTTGCCGACGTGAGATAAAAGCAGACCTTATCGTGACATTCACTAGTTATCCAGGTTATGGAGTAACTTGCTCACACTGATATTAGTTTCTCCAGTGACTGAATAAAATTATTGATGATATGAAATAAAATCTAATGAAATCATGTTTTGACAAGATTGTTAGTTTCACCAGAATTGTTCATGCTTGACTTACATTGTATTGCATGTATTGTATGTTTATTGACTGCACATATGAATAGTACAAAAAAGTGTATATTTTCTCTTGAATAAATCTATTGATGTACTATCGGTTTACATTTAATGAAGTTAATAAAATGTTTTATACAGATTTACCTGAACATTGCATAGAATAAAAAAGTGTTTTTTAGTCGATATTTGAAACAAAGTTTGATATATTTACAGTGAAAATAATATTCATTCATGCTCTGAAAATGCAGGAGAATGCATCTCAGAGCACATACATATAAAAAAAATTCCCCGGGGCCTTGAGCGGCCCCCGGACCCCTGGCCGCAAGACAATATATGACCAAAATCATACAGCAAGAGAAACAGTTAAGGCCATAATGATGGAAATAAGCATGAAAAGTTGAATTGGTGGCATAAATGCCTGAAAAGGGTGTGAATTTTTCGGGTAAGTGCCTTTTTCTTTCGGGTAAGTAAGTTTCAGGTGGCACTTACCCTACCGGGAAAGTGCCCCCAAAAGTTAACGTCGAGCCCTGCACTTGGAACAATTTTTTTTCGAAATGTAGATATCAAATGTCGCTCAATTATTTCTGGTTTAAGCAGGACCAGGGTTAAACAGCTTGGGTAAAACAAACAATGCAATATCAAGTATCAGATTACTCCATATACTGTAGAATAGGAAATTAATCCAGGGTTCAAATTACCGAATGTGTGATTACGGATTTTTCCCAGATTTTTTATTCCAAAAAGCCAATATTGAAGGTAAATATTCTAATGATAGGAATAATACATCTGACTTTCATCATACCGAACTGACCTTACACGGAAAAGTTTGGCAGAAGAAACCACTCGGATTAATTTCCTATTCTACAGTATGCACTCCATATGTAATTGACCTGATTTCTGCTTTTTGGCAGGTGGGGGAGATGAATGCCCACTTTGAGGAGGAGAGAAAACAACACATGGGGCTCACGCAAAAACAAGGAGGGGGTAAGGACAAGGGCGGAGGAGGAGGAGGAGGCGGCAAAAGCTGGGGTGAGGAGGAAACTCAGCTACTCATTAAAGGCGTCAATCTCTTCCCAGCAGGCACTGTACAGAGGTGAGTCAGGGGAAACACAGCTGCTCATCAAGGACATCAGTCAGGGTCTTAGCCACGATTTTTTAAATGCCTGACAAACAAAGAAATTCCAAAATTTGTGCTCGTCCAGATTTGGCTACTCAGCTACTGTAAATCATTATACCAAATACATTTAATAGCCTATTGTGTCAAAAAGGACAATTTACATTATAGCCATGTCTTAGAGGGTGATTTCTTAGCAAAACTATTCAATTGTTACCTAAAAAGTCAAAATTTAAAATTCTTCATAGAAATTTTTGCCTGCCCAAAAAGGAGGTTTTTAGGAAACTGCCTGAGTTACTCAATCTCTTGCCAGTAATCACTGTGCATAGGGGAGTCAGGAAGGGAGGGTTTGTGTGAAAAGGGGGACTGGGATACTGGTGAGGATAAAATTGGGGTGAGAGTACACAATAGTGGAATGGGAGCCTATGTTGTTGCAGGCATAGTGTATGTAACAACTGCCTCAGCCTAGGCTCATTATTAGATTGTTTCATCATTTTGTGAGACTGAGCTTCAGTCCTTTTATTCCTGGGCACTAAAACTCAAGTTTAGTTCCAAAGTTAGGTCAGCAAATTCACTTGTTCATATGATAATGAAAATGATAATAATAATTGGTCACTTTTAAGACTTTTTTTGTGCATATGATAACTCTCATCATTCATTTTTCAGGTGGGAAACCATTTCGAACTTCATTACTCAGCGCTTACCTGATTCCAGAAGAAGTGGGAAGGAGGTATTGGCCAGGGCGAAGCAACTACAGAAAATGGGTCAGTACATTCATCATTACCTGCCATGGTCTTAGCCAGCAGGGCGTCTGGGTGTCTCTTTGGAAACCCAAACCCTTAAAAAGCACCCCTCCGGACACCCATTTTTTCTTGTGGTGAATTTCTTAAAATGTCAATCTCAAGCATATAATTGATTTTAATCATCTCCATATAATTCCCATGACATTGTATAAGGATATTATGTCTTATTTTGCTATATTTATACATGTTTATGGTTGAAATCTGAGTATATTGTGATCCCCCCTGAAAATTTGGACGCCCCAAAAAATTTTTAATTGCCAATTGTGGGCACCCAGTTTTTAAATCTTGGCTAAGACCCTATTACCTGCCATTTTACGAATACAAATGCAATGTGTTGAAGGACCATGTCTCCACTTTGACCAATTTTGAAGTATCCCACACATGAATGTTGGTGATTGTAGGCTAATCTAAATGTCTTGTCATTTTGTGGTTTTATCTTAACCCATTCATAGAGTTCCTCTTCGAAGTATTGTCTGTATCTAGGAATAATCTAACAAAAACTTTGAAGAATTGCTGTTAGTGGTATGGTAAACATTATATGAAAAGACCAATATTCTAGAAGGTGGAACATGCAAATGTAATCATTATTGTTATGTTTTTCTTTTGCAGATGGACCTCCCCAGACTGATCGTGATAAACAAGCTTATGAGAAACTTATGCGTGAGACAAAATCTTCGGTTGAGGTACCCTCAGATACAAGTCAAAGATTTGAAAGTAAGAAAATGAGAGTGATTCTCTTGCATGTATTCTCTTTGTTTGTTTTTTAGGATTTTCATTGTTTTCCATAGGGTGCAGTGCTGGCATTTAATTACTGCACACCTGCCTTATAGTGCTCGGACTTGTCTGAAATAGTTTTACCGATATATCGTTCCAGTTGAGGATAAACTATGATAATCTGGTTGTTTGACATTGTCAAATAACCAAAGAAAAAACTCATTAAAAATGTACCAAATACATAAAATGATACATTGAGGAATTTAGTTAGCTAATAGTTTCTTTTCAGGTTGTATGTTGGAATGCAGCTGTGGAAGCCGCAAGGATTTTACCCTTATTTCCCACCTAATAGATCGATATGTCAGCATTTCCCTCCAGTAAACAAACTAACGCCATTTTGAAATTAATCAAAATCATGTTCATTGGGAGACCATCAACATGATTTCAGATAAGTTGTTAATTCTAGAAGGACACAAATAGAACTAATTGTCTGTTGGTCAGGTGTGGCATCTAATAGACAAATAGAATTAATTGTCTGTTGGTGTGGCATTTAATAGACAAATAGAATTAATTGTGTTGGTTAATTCTAGTTGAAATCTGTTGCGAAATGACGATTTTGCAACAGGTTGAAATGGTAGTAATTTTTATGCCATATTTTTGGTCAATCGCTCACTTGCACAGATATAAAGCTCATATCAAGGAGTTTCCAATATGTTTCCGTACAAGTAAAGAATGATGTCATGGATAAAAAATTTGTAACTTGACTGCATTTGAAGGGGAATGCAGACATATCATCGAGCTGCGTGAGCGTGTAAAGCTTTGTTTTCTTGTCATATAACATATGATGATGTTTATCTTGCTAGGCGTAGCGGAGCAGCAGATTGCCGAGACGGGCACCAATCCTGCGCCTTGGACAGCGGAGGAGCAGAGACTTCTGGAGCAGGCGCTGAAATCCTACCCAGCCAGCACGCCCAATCGCTGGGAAACCATAGCTGAGGCAATCCCATACAGAAGCAAAAAAGACTGTATGGTTAGATACAAGGTAAGCTGGAAAAGGATATACAAATGTTGCTTCAAGCTTCATTTGTAGTTATTAAGATTTTGTTTAGGGCATCTTGGCCACCATTTTCGCAGATGCAAAATAAACTGATGCGCATATAAACAAATGCGCTGCATTAATTGTGTTTAATTTCAGCGTACAGATGTTGAACCACATGTCAGCATGTTGTACGATACTATCAGGGTGATCATACGTCGCAGTTTAATAAATGCAAAGTAGAAATTAATCAAACTGCCGCAGTATTAACATTTGTACAGTATTTAACCCATACAAACCTCAGAAGTGTTGATGATACATCCATGCTTATTCTCAGTATCTAATGTATATTTCTATATGTATACCGGTATGTGTATCTATTTGTATCTAAAGCAGTATTTTCTGTTGTTTTTCAGGAGCTGGTCGAGCTGGTTCGTGCCAAGAAAGCCGCAGCAGCCGCCACTCAGAAAGCCAAGAAATCATGACCCCTGAACTCTGTGTTCTTCATTCACAATGAATCAGGCACCACAGTGGTACTTACCAACTCCAACTCCTTCCAGTGCTTAATTCCTTGTCCCTAATGATCAAAATCAGCCACCTGATTTGATCCTGTGACTCCCTAGTTCTACATTCCTAGCAGTTCACACCATAGTCTTAGCCAGCAGGGCATCTGGGTGTCATTTGGATACACACACCATCAAAATTCATCCCTCAGGACACCCCAGATCTATTAAGAGTACTTTCTTAAAATGTCATTTTCAAACAAATTTTAGTTTTCATGCCAATATAAATACCATGACATTGTAAGGATATCATGCCTTATTTCAAGAAGTTAATACATGTTTGTGGTTGTAAACTGAGTACACTGAGGTCTCCCTTGAAAAATATATTGCCTAAAAATTTTACAATTGCCAATTGTGGGCACCCAGTTTCTAATTCCTAACTAAAATCCTGTTTCCATACCTCAGTGTAACATGTAAAATACAAGTCCTATGAAGTTCTTCTGTCATTTGTGTTATTACTGCCCAATAATAGCCTTACTACCCCAAAAATCCCAGTTTTATATTTCCAGCAATCCATGCACTTATGCGGTACTTATAGACCCCAAGTTCTTGAGCCATTCTTACGGGTAGTACCCAAAATCACAAAATCAGCTGACTTTTCTAAAAGAAAATGTCATTTTCAAAAGAATGATCAACATTTTTTCACCCCAACATAAATCCCATGACATTGTAAGGATATTGAGCCTTATTTCAAAAAGTAAATACATGTTTATAAATGGTTGTAAACTGAGTATATAGGAGGTCTACCTTGAAAAATATGACGCTTCAAAAGTTTACAATTGGCAATTTTGGGCTCCCATTTCTACATTTTGGAAGATCCGTACACCACAGTGGTACATACATCTACTACAAGTCCTTAAGCCTTACATGCTGATAGTGCAAATATATTTGAAGGACTGTTTAACCCAACTCATACAGATGTTTCACGAAATATTGTTTTGTTTCCCCTATGTGTCCGACAATGTGTACACTCCTGATGTGACTGCTAAACTTACTTCGCTACACTCACCATTCTCACCTCCTGAGCAAATTTTGGATAAAGTACCTACTCTCTTCTTAACCCTCATGCTGCTGGTAGCTAATTTGGCCAATACAAAGTGATGCAAAAACCTGAAAAATTATCAAAAAGCCATGGGACCTCATCTGACAGAACTCAGTGAGAGCACTCTAATGAATACCAGCATGGCAGGATTTAGACGGTTTCCAAAAATGTTTGCGTCCTTGTGCATTTGGGGAAAGTTGCCTCAGTAGTAGAAGGGTCAACTTCTATCCTTTTCTCCATCACAAATACACAGCAAATAATGCTCTTAGCACTTGCTAAAGCGTGGTAGTATTAAATCACACATCGATTCTACCTAAATAAAAAGGCATAAATAGGGTGAGGAAAATGACTTCCATATAAGGCTTTGAAGTTTGAGATTGTAAGATATCTTCAAAAAGATAACAAAAAGAGGTAGCCCCTGAAAACAGATGCTCTCCTAATTGTCTATCCACAAACTGCTAGAGGACTGGTGTATTGTGGGAAATAGTAGCAGTTCGAAATGGTCTATAATTGTATGGCAGTGTTTTGTTTATTTGAGAATCCATGACACTTAGATTTGAGGACAAAGAAAATCTTTGAAAGTTTTCCATGAGTATTTGTACTTGTAGAATGAGAAATCATGACAGGAGTTTGTGGTGAACATTTGTAAAAATAGAAAATGATATTGGTGTGCAGGCAGGTGGTAAAAAAGGTCCTTATTTTAGCTCGAGTATTTGCAGTACTACCCAGGGCCCAGTAATACAAAGGTCACTTAACTTATACATCTTACGTGAGCTCTACGAGAAAAGATACACTTCATTTACTGGGTAAAACAAAACACACTTATGATACCCTCATGTACTCCAACATTTACGGCCATCTTATCTCGAGGAACAAAAGAGGCTACTTCCAGGAGTCGCTCATTATCAGCATTCACTGCCTCACCTCCTGTGGTCAGCAGCACTTGTCCACAGATGGACAGCATGCTTGAGCCACGGTATGCAGGCATCTCTGGAAGTAAGCTAACTAAAGCCCTTCCATTTAACTGACTACAAAAAATTGTACAAGTATGTTACACACTTGTGCTGTTTTACATTTAGATAAGCACAGACTAAAAAGTATGATTTAGACACTTGAAAAATATTTCAAAATCTATATTGTGTTAAGTAAAGTTAAAATTAACTTTATTATTATCACTTAATCATCTAGAATACTTTTTATTCACTAATCTTTGTGAAGTTAACTGAAAAAGTCACTATTTATTGGTTTCTAGACAGCTTGCAGGAGTTAAGTGAGGGTTAGGGGAGCCCCCTACCACCCTTAGCTTTTTGCGAGAATCTTACGGGCAGCAGGCTCTAAGTGTGCTTTGTATTACTGGCTGTATGTGCTAAGTGAGGCGTAAGATAATATTTAAGATAAGAGTGCTTTGTATTACTGGGCCCTGATCTCCTGTAGATTCAACTGGTTAGCCTGCCAGCTCATTGGTTGTGGAAGCTTCTCCATGGTGCCTTGCAACCTGAAGGACATCTAGTAATTTAGTTGGCTTGTAAAGGAAAGAGGAAGAGAATTTCTCCTTGTACAAGGTTTTCTTGTACAAATGAATGAAAACACACACAATCTATATAAGCCTCAATAAGGTCACAAGGGTCAGACCTCAATTATTGTTCCCAGATACATAAGGATTTCCTGCAAAACCAAACAAAATAGTAGAGGTTCTAACCTTTTCTCATCATGCATGCTTAGAGATCCTTTTGAAATTGTGGTCTGAATCTATGATATATTTGACAATAGCCTTGAAAATAAGTATTATTTTACTGAATATTTGAAGGAGAGTTAATGGAAGTGTTTTGATTAACATTTCATATCTCCTCAAATATGCTTTTGCCTATAAGACTTCACCAAAATTGACAAGCAGCTCTAGGCCACTGCAAGAATTGATGGCTTAGATTATTAGAGGAAGATTTCATTACTTGACAAGATAATGCTCGGAGTACTCAAGATGATTTCATTCGAAAGCAAATATTTTTCAAAAGTAATGAATTTCAAGAAATACTTCTATGATTGGTTAAAAAAAACATGTATTTTTTCCAAGAAATCCTGGCACTTCGGCCATGAGTAGGGTTATGTAAATGTTGATCAATGTTGGTGCTGCGTTTGTTCTGTTTTTGTTTTTTTACTATGTGTGACTACCTACCACATTGTAATATGTCATAATAAAATTGACATCATGATAAACTTATTGACCTTCTGTTCTTTGATCTCCATGTTGAGTAAGATATGAAATATGAGGCATCAATAGGATTTTGGGAATTATTGGGTGATACAATATGATGCAAAAAACATGAAAAATGATCGGAACCATGGCACATTGGTACTCATCTGAGAGTAATCTGGTAGAGGTTTCCAATGAATACCTACATGACAGGGTTCTGATGGTTTTCAAAAATCTTTGCGACCTTGTGCTATAGACAAAAGTAGCCTCAGCATTGCTAAGTGATTGACTGAAATAGAAACAGCTTCCTTTTCCAATGAGATTCATTATTTTGACTCGGTTTTCCTTCTATTGTTTTTATTTGAACATCAAGCCTTAAGAAATTATGTATTGCCTGAAAGGTCTACTAATGAGAAGTACATCAAGCATCACAAAGGTTCCCTCCCAGCAGGGTGTGAGAGGTAAAAAAACAAGAAAAAAAAACAATTTTGTACGTTCTGGAATAAAATGTCTCTCTCTTGTATATTAGTAGACAAATGAATACTGTTCTTAACTATATACAGATTAACAGAGTAATGCCACATAGTCATCACCAGTGATAAGAACTCCTGGAAGTTAGGCACATAAGTATTAAACTAGCTTCAAATCATGGCACCTCCCAGTGTGCTGTGTCTGGCATTAAAAGAAGCATCTATCCTTGACCTAAAATCGGCTTACTTCTTTAATATTTGAAAAAAGATTTACAGCGCCACTTTAAATAAAATAAAATTGTATCAGAGACAGAAAATAATGTCTGAAAATTAAAAAAAAAAAAAAATTGTCTTTGAAAATTTGAAAAAAAGTCGGTCTTTGAAAAATGTACATGGCCCCCAGGATAAATGATCGATGCCTTGGCAAGTTGTGGCTAATATAACTTGTTTCTTGATGAAAACTCCATGTGATAAAGAGAGACAGGTTGTGGCTTATTGCACTAAGACTTGCTAAGCCACCTAATCTAAATCATGCCCGTATTTAATCTTTAATTTATGGTGGATATTTACAACTTATGGCTACACAACCAATTAAACATATTCATCATAAATTAGAAACGTGTCACAATCAATTAGAATTAAGTCTGGAGTAAACTCAGTAAAGGCTATTGCACATTGGCGTCACATCCTCGCTCAGATCCTCAGGGTTGATTGGGCATGTGGGGCTTCCTTGAAAAATGGTCTCAAACCCCCTGGCTGTCTGCTTTGACCATGCAAAATCCCTTATGATAGAACATTTTGACTAATATTTTTATCGCATTTTTTGACTTAAAGTGAATAACTGTTGTCTTTGAAGCAAGTGTTTTAGAACATGACAGATACAAACCCAATATAAATAAATGGCATGAATTATTAATATTATAAATTATTTCTTAATATTATAAAATCATTTCTTAATATTAATAAATCATTAGTAAAAATCATTTTTAATATTAAGAAATGCTAAGCATTTATTAATATTGATTAATCATTAATTTCAATAAATCATTCATCAATTTTAATAGAATCATGTTTAATGTAAATATATCATTTATTAATATTGATAAATCATGCCATTTATTAATATCAATAAATGATTTCTTAATATTAATCAATCATTTATTAGTATTAATAAATGCTCTTTTTGTCCACTTCGACCTTCCATACAGCGGCGATCTTAATCCGTGTAACAGGACCTGAAAATCAGCATTTACTATGCAAAACGCTTTCTGTTAGTAATTTTGAGGCATATGGAATATTCAAATGTTTTTAAAATACTCATTGTGTCGATCCACTGCTGAGGTAAGACATTTGGACTTTGCTAAAGATATGAATAATCAAATGGTAGAGTCTGGTTTTCAAGCAATGGGCCAGTATTTACATTTTACCAAAAATTGAAAATAACAAACACAGTCAATTAGTCTAAGGGTGCTATATCACATCTGGGAGTAGTAGACAGGGAGTGGGCACTGTGCATGCGTCATCAAATTTCGCTGCCTCACACCACTATGAGTCATAGATAACATGTGTACCCCAGGATTGGCTGCCTGCTGGTTTCACAGGCCCTGGGTCAGACTGAAATTGCCGCGAAACCAATCACGTGACCAATACTTCCCCAGGCTACACCTAGTAACCCGAGGCACACATACCGTAGGTACTAGCATGCTGTGCCTATGGGGTTGCGGATCAAGGGGATGTATCTCTCTGATCACATCAAAATAGTCATTTATTGTAAGTTTATCATAATTCAGTAATTAGGCTAAGGAATGTAACCTATACAATAGCACAGGTGCCATTATGTGTTTTTTAACTCATTCGCACCCAAAGCGGCCAAAACAGGCCTGACAATTTTAGAAATATTTTTCTAACAAAAGCATTTTTTGAAATATATTTGAACAGAGAAATACATCCCCTTGAACCGCAACGCCATAGGCACAGCATGCTACTATGGCAAGCCGAAGTGCCCTAAAGTAAGCATTTATGGAATTCCATAAATGATTTATGGAATTCCATAAATGATTTATGGAATTCCATAAATGTGAGCATTTATGGAATTCCATAAATGATTTATGGAATTCCATAAATGTCATTTAATTATGGAATTCCATAAGTGATTTATGGAATTCCATAAATCAATTATGGAATTCCATAAATGATTTATGGAATTCCATAAATGCTCACATTTATGGAATTCCATAAATCATTTATGGAATTCCATAAATGATTTATGGAATTCCATAAATCATTTATGGAATTCCATAAATGTGCTTAATTATGGAATTCCATAAATCATTTATGGAATTCCATAATTAAACAGCATTTATGGAATTCCATAAATCATTTATGGAATTCCATAAATCATTTATGGAATTCCATAATTAAACAGCATTTATGGAATTCCATAATTCTTTGTTTGGCTCAACTCCAAAAAAACAATGAAGCCTCCCCTTCCCTCTTCCAACAGATGTACTTGTAACATGTAGAGACCACATTGAGCGATAATTGGGAGTGTTGCATAGTTATGTAATCTTAGGACACCTCACTGAGCGATTTGTGGGCTATAAACAAAAACCCAGTCCCTCCACATTTAGAGAGCACCATATTTAATTATTGAATAAAGTTGTATATCATATATCTCCATTTATAAGCCCCCAGTTTTCACTTGGGACCATGCAGATACACCCCAGGGACACATCATTTCGTTCGCTGAGGCCATACAAGAAATCACCAAAACATCTTTTAGACTTAATAACACTCAAAAGGAGTTCGACATAGCTCTACAAGATCTAACACAATAATATTTAGATCAGTTGCTGCAGTAGCTGCCATTTTAAAACAAGTGACCTTCAGGAATGTCCTCTATTGCTAGGGAGAAAGCATTATTTAGCATATTTAGTTTTGAAAAAAACCTATAGGTGTCACTTATTTATGGAATTCCATAAATACATACATTTATGGAATTCCATAATTGATTTATGGAATTCCATAAATGATTTATGGAATTCCATAAATGAGTGCAATTATGGAATTCCATAAATCATTTATGGAATTCCATTAATCATTTATGGAATTCCATAAATGTCATTTAATTATGGAATTCCATAAATGATTTATGGAATTCCATAAATGATTTATGGAATTCCATAAATGTGCATAATTATGGAATTCCATAAATGATTTATGGAATTCCATAAATGATTTATGGAATTCCATAAATGATTTATGGAATTCCATAAATGTCATGCAATTATGGAATTCCATAAATGATTTATGGAATTCCATAAATGATTTATGGAATTCCATAAATGATTAATGGAATTCCATAAATATGAGCATTTATGGAATTCCATAAATGATTTATGGAATTCCATAAATACCATTTATTTATGGAATTCCATAAATCATTTATGGAATTCCATAAATGATTTATGGAATTCCATAAATCATTTATGGAATTCCATTAATACATTTATTAATTATGGAATTCCATAAATCATTTATGGAATTCCATAAATGATTTATGGAATTCCATAAATCATTTATGGAATTCCATAAATCATTTATGGAATTCCATAAATGCTTACTTTAGGGCACTTCGGCTTGCCATATGCTACCACCTAGGGTATGTGCGCCTCGGGTTACGCGGTGTAGCCTTGGTCACGTGATCTGATCTGTGCAATTAGCATGCAGCATCCTTTCTAGGTCAGATAGTTGCCAAGGAGATGGGAGGCAGCGACATTTGATGATGCATTGACAGTGCCCGATCCCGGTCTACTCATCTCAGATTTGAAGGAGAAATGATAAGCAGAAGTTAAATAACACCTCTCCTTTGTGAACTTTAAATTCATTCCCACGTTATTTTCAAAAGTATGAAAGTTGCAGACAATACTCTGTACATGAACTCTGAGTGTGAATGGGTTGAACTCAGTTTTCATATATTCCAGTTCTGAAAATGGCGCGGGTAATTGACTAGGGATCCACCTTAATCTAGGGACTCAGTCAATCGCACTCCTACTGCGGTCAAAAGGTGGCGCTATTTTACCGCCAAAATGCGTAGTAATCCAACTGGTCTATTTCACAATCATCAAAGTTTCTCTCAAATCATTGAAATGTTGTCTTTTTAAAGATATTCTAATTATGTTTAGCATATGGAAGATCAACCTGATCACTACATGTCTATATGAGAATACATTGGACAGTACTATTTCTTCTCCTATATCTAACAACGGCCTTGAACTCTCCCGTAACCTTTCCATTCCCGCGCTTTTCGACCACGTTAAGTTTGACACAAGCAGCAATGGCAGTAAGTACCTACTCTTTCAGAGCTTGATATAATTCGTGTGAGGAGATGATTGATAAATGTTGACACTTACGTGGATTTTTGATGATATAAAGAAGTAAAGTGTGAAATATGATGAATGTTTGTTGGTGCGATCTGTACTTATTCATTTGACAACAGTCCGCCTGTCGTGTTCTGTGACTGTGTGATTTAAAAATGGCTTCCTCGAGTGTTTCTTTGACAGGCCGTGTGAACTTGGACAAAATTCAATTAAACCTTTGTTGTCACGAATTCACATTTGGGTATATGTAAAGTTTTTGTCATTCATTGCCTTGATCCAATTTCAACCCGTCTTGTTTTGGAAGTATTTGGAAGTTTTCTTTGTTGTTTAGATTTGGCGGGAGTTAAATGTCCCGATTTAAAGGTCCAGCATCATGACATGGTCTAGCCAAAAGGAGTCATAAGTTCAATCAAATCTTGGTAGCGTGTATTGGCACCGGCTGCTACTGTGTATCTCGTTCCTGCCTTGAAGTCCGATCTTCTATTAGGGAAAATATAGGGAAATCATGTATATTACCCTGAACAATACTAGTAGGTATATCAGGTCTGATATCCCATGCAGACGTCTAACCCAACTAGAATCAAAATCTTTAGAAACCATTGTTGTGGAACTAAAACTAAAAACTGAAAACTGGATATTAATATCTTGTTATAGACCACCAAACCTTCCTGACTCTGTCTTTACAGAGAATATAACCACTATCCTGGATAAATCTTCAGTCAAAACCGACAACATACTAGTGCTGGGCGATCTCAATTATAATTTACTAGATAATCATAGGCATGGCAGAACACTATCAGATATAAATGACATATTTGATATGTCCTGTCTGCTTTCTAAGCCAACATGTTTTAAAGGTGATCAAGGCACTCTGCTTGATGTTTTTCTAACAAATAGACCTAAGAAATTCTATAAATCAACATCAATCGAGACAGGTATTAGTGATTTTCACCACATGATTATCACTGTGATGAAAGGCTCAAACCAAAAACCATCACAGAAGTACCAAACTTCTCGCAGTTACAAAAAATTTGATGAAACCAAATTTCTATATGATCTTAACAATGATTTAGCTACAGTTGATATTACCCTCTCTGACTATGAGAAAAACTGCTCAACTCTGAGTAATACTATCAAAAATGTTATTGACCGTCATGCCCCTATAAAGACCAGGAAGATTAGAAACCACTCCTCCCCAGCCATGAATGGTGAATGGAGAAGGGCTATTTATAAGAAAAACATGCTAAAGAACAATTTCTTTAAATTCAAATCACAATCATACTGGGAAGCCTATAGAAAGCAGCGAAACTACTGCACTAGGTTAAAGAAAATCTCTATCAAAAAGTTTTTCGGTGAACGCTGCGATGGGGGTACAAAATCACAAAATTTCTGGAAAACAATTAAACCTTTCCTAAGTAAGAAATCTGGCTCCGGTGATACTGATATCATATTGTTGGAAAATGACAAAGTCATTACTGATGAAGGGAATGTATGCGAAATTCTTAATGATTATTATGTTAACATTGCGAAGAATATTGGCATTGAAAATGAAGAGGATGATATTGCACAGCACCAGGATGTTGAATATATTGCTAATAACCACCCACAAGATACCTTTCAATTTGATGTTGTCGATGAAGTCCAAGTCTATAAAAAACTTAAAGAAATTAACCCAAAAAAAGCAACTGGTCCTGATGATATTCCACCAAAGCTTGTAAAGCTGGGTTCACCAGTACTCGCTCCTATTATTACCAAGGTGATAAATTATGGCATTACCACATCCAATTTCCCTTCAAGTCTCAAGATGGCTAATGTTAGCCCTGTTTATAAGAAAAATGACAACATGTCAAAAGGAAACTACAGGCCTGTCAGTGTACTACCTACTATATCCAAAATATTTGAGAGCATACTGGCAGATCAACTCTCCATCTTCTTAGAAACTGTGTATAATCCATTTACAGCAGCTTTCAGAAAACAACATAGCTGTCAGTCAGTTTTGATTAAAATTATTGAGGACTGGAAGCAGGCTCTTGATCAGAACAAATATGTTGGAGCTGTCCTGATGGACCTGTCGAAAGCTTTTGACTGCCTCCCTCACAATCTACTTCTGGCTAAACTAAAAGCTTATGGCCTTACTGATCACTCAATTAATTTGCTGAGAAATTACCTTTCAAACAGAAAGCAAAGGGTTAAGATTGGAAATAACTGTAGTGAGTGGCAAAATATCACCAAAGGTGTCCCCCAGGGATCTATACTCGGCCCAATTCTATTCAACATTTTCCTAAATGACATTTTTGCATCTTTAAATGAAACAACTCTTTATAACTACGCAGATGATAATACAATCTGCAACAGTGATGAGAATATTGAAAATGTCAAGTCACACCTAGTAAGTATGACTAAAATTGCCATTGACTGGTTCGAAAGAAACTGCATGCAAGCAAACCCTGAAAAATTTCAGGCAATTTTTCTTGCCCCTGGTCACAAAAAGGTGCAAACAGACTTCTCCATTGACAACATCAACATCAAACTTGAAAAATCTGTAAAACTTCTAGGTGTAGAATTGGATGACAAACTGAAATTTGACATTCAAGTATCCTCAATGTGTAAGAAGGCTGCAAAACAACTTAATGCTCTTAAGAGAATTGGTCACCTCTTAGACCAATCCAGCAGACTGACAATTTTTCGCGCCTACATAATGTCAAATTTCAACTACTGCCCCCTTGTATGGCATTTCTGCTCCAAGAAAAATCTCTCCAAGCTAGAGAGGATACAGGAACGAGCCCTACGCTTTGTTTACAGGGATTACAAAAGCAGCTATGAGAAGCTACTAGACCAGGCTAAACTACAAAGCTTACATCTAGGTAGACTGAGATCCCTAGCTACAGAGATTCACAAAGCTGTCCATGGAGGGGCCCCTCCCTATGTCAGCTCTCTTTTCACAGAGAGAGAATCTGAATACAGCCTTAGAAGGAACCACTCTCTAATATTACCTCCATATAACACCATCTCCTTTGGAAAGCAATCAATTAGATATACTGGACCTAAGGTATGGAACTCCCTACCTAACAACTTAAGACAAACAACATCACTAAAAGAGTTCAAAAACCTAATCTCAACCTGGTCTGGAACTAACTGTACCTGCTCTCTCTGCTGCTATAAGTAATACCAGTAAATGAGCAGAAGTAGTTTCTATTTTACTCAATAATCATAAACACATGTCCTGAAAGACTGAAGTTATTACTCATTGTCAATTAATATGTGCCAACTTACTTCCCCTCTACTTATCATTTATATTGCTGTTAAACCCTGTATGTTATATTTTGAATTGTTATTTTGTAGTCGGCCAAGAGCCCTGGCAGCTCGTGTTTACTATGTAAAATTATTACCGACTTGAAATAAAGATTATCTATCTATCTATCTATAGGTAGTATTGTGGACCAGTATTGTGCTCTAGTATTGTTTCTAGTATTGTTGCAATCAGTCTAAATGGCATTGACTTGTATATTGTGATGTAATTAGGTTTACTATAGTAGATGTTAGACATATCTGGAATAATGTGTTATTTTGTGTGGGTGTTTTGCCAGAGATAAGTTAAACTTAAAGTTGCACACAACTCACAAGTACAAACTTTATTGGGTCTGCATAAGTGGTTTACATTTTTGAAGACAGTTCATCAGGCTTGTGATCTGAATTAATCATTCTAGTTCTGACTTCTGGTACACTTACAAATCCCGTCATGTTGAAACAATTCTGGTACATGTTAATGTTTTAGGGCTGGGATTGTCCGTAATAATAGTCAGTCTGACTCGAGTTTGGCAACCGCTTTTCCCACTTTTTTGGGGCAAAACGTTCAAGTTTTCCATCCGAACTTGGCAAACCTCTTTGGAGCACAACTATGTACATGTATGAACATTTTTTTGTCTCAACTCCGCAAAATGTTGATTTTGCTCATTAGGTCCCATTGTAAAATTTGCCCATTGCCAACAGTACAGTCTTATGTGTTTGTATTTGTGTGTTTGTACTTGTACGTTTTGTCGCCAAAAAATGGAAAAAGCGGTCGCCAAACTGAAGTCAGACAGACTATATAGGATCAACACTGGGACTTACCAGAATTACAAAATTTTCAGAAAAATATTGGTACATCCCAGAATTGAATTTGTTAAGTACACTTTAAGCGACTGCTTTTGACTGCTGCGAGCATTAACTGGTGAAGCTACTGATACAGCTCCCTTCCCGACAGAGTACATGCTCATAAATTCTAATATTTCATTATATTTGCATGAGAGATTAAGTTGATCAGAGGAAAAACAATGTTCAACTCTAGTTCAAATATTTTTTCCAAGTATGATTTATTCCACAGTATTAAACTTGCATTTACAAAGCCTCTAAGTCCAGAAGTCACAAGTCAAGGAGATCTCAGTTTTCAGGCATGAATGGGTTAGATACTTAATATAATCTATTTCATACCCAGTATATAAAGATATTGTTCGTGCTAAAACATGTATGACTTCAATTGAAAACTGACTCTGCTTTATGACTGCCGTCCAATATAAACATGATAGATATTTTAATACCCCATTGCAGCCAAACGTGAATAAATACATACATACTTTTACTTATTTAGGATGACGCAACTTCCTCGGATCCCTTCTCCAATGCCACAAGCCCTGCTTCGAGGGCCTCCCGCACCCCACGCCGGCGGGATCGTGACCCTGTGACCTCCAGCCCAGGCCGTGACTTGCCACCATTTGAAGATGACTCAGAATTGCTGGGCGATAATGAGGTTCGTGATGAAGAGGAGGCCGACGGAGAGGAGTTGTTTGGAGACAACCTTGAGAGGTGGGTGGATCCTATTGTTCTTGGGTGCTGTCCAGAAAAGGTCTGGACAGTGTTGTGGTGAAACGATTGATCTGAATTTTTAAGCAGTCACTTGTGGAGGGTGCTATATGAAACAATGGAGCTGACTTTTCGGTGACAAATTTTTGAAGTTGAAGACTTTTTTGAAAGTATGCCACATTTTCCCCTGGAACTGCTATATAACCCCTAAAAAAGTTGTTTCCTGTAACCCTACCCTAACAAGTTTTTAACCAAAAAAATCCCTACTCCAAAGTTTTTTCAGCCCTCCCAACTCCCAATCAATGTAAGACATGCATAAAACACTTTTTTTTGACCAAAAAAATAATGCAAAAAAAATTTACCAACCCCTAAGTACTCTATTTTTTTTCGGACTGTTACTGTGTTACAGGAAACAAACAATTTCCTTTTTTTAGGCTTAACATGTATGACCTACCCCACTATAGCCGGGGCCGACTCTAATACTCATTTTATATATTGACGTTATTGGTATTAGAGTCGGGGATAAGCCCTATATGCTGCAATGTTAGTTTTCAATTTTCCCAAATTTCTCCGTCGGTGTCAAATTTATCTCATACCTGACTGCACTAGGATGACTAATATGAGCTAGCAATGTGTGCCGCTAACTTTGTGTGTCGGTAAAATCACTTTTAACGGAACGGTTGTCCAAAGCTTTCTTGAGAAGATTTGTTTATCAAATGGTCACCACCATCTTGCCGAGTTTGCGAGAGGTCAGAGCGAGATTTAATCAAAGAGCGACTTCTATTTGTAATTCGGCACATGCGGCAGGCCCAAGACCATTTTCATAAACAATAGGCGGCATGTGCCGAATTGCCGTGTGTCAATGTTCATACCATATAGTCAATAGCAAAAAATTATAAATATCAGGGTATGGACATCGCTGTCGGTTAACCCCACTATAAACCCTATTCTTGCTTAATTTAAAGATAGACCTACCTTCTCGCCTATTCACCACTTTTTAATGAAATGCAACTCTTGATTGCACACTCAGTGTGCAACATAACCACTCACCCTGTTGCAAGTGAATTCACCAAAAACGGTAATGGGGTAAGCTGAACGAGACCCCGACTTGCCCTGCTCGGCAAGTAATGTTTTGGGCAATGTCCAATCCCACCTTTGTTTCACAGAGTGGCGAGGCAAGTGGGAGTGCCAGCGGGCCAATCAACTTCAGGGGCAGCTTGCCCCACTCAGAAAATGATTTTTTGTAATCTATGTTGCACCCCAACATTGCACATGTGTCCAAATTATGAACTGACTTTCTGTTATTGGGAGCAATAGATGTTTGCCTTTAAGCTTCTGACATGTTTGTTGCTTGTCAAACTTTATTGAGCCTTGATTTTTGGGCGAATCCCATCACTAGTTTTACCTACCAATACCATTCACTACTTGAATAATAGTCATCTGAGTCAGTGATACTTATGATTTGGGTAATTGAGAAAAAAATCAGTTGAATTTTAAAGAGTTTTATTTGTATTTGTTAACTGCTGTGCATATTTTGCTAGTTTCTGCAAATAACTTATTGAAATGCACATTTGCATTAGTTTAGCAGCTCAAAAAGCATAAATAAAAAAGAATCTTCATGAAATGTTTTCTTAACAAAGAACAATTGTTATATACTCCTATATAGTGGTATCCAGATTAATGAGTGTAAAAAGAAATGATTTCCACCTGGTCAGGGCATTAAAGAATATTTTGTTTATTAAATCAGAGATTACCGTGCTATCCCAGAGCTCGACACATACGATGCTGATATCCTCGACGAACAGGACTATTCAGAATTGTCCGATGGGATGAGGAGTGAGGCAGAACGGGCCATGCGGAAACGTGACCGAGAAGAAGGGCTTGCTACTGGGCGCATGAGGCGAGGCATACTGTATGGTAAGTGCTGATGTTGTACTGCAGAGAAATAACTTAGATGAATCAGAATAGACACATAGATTGGTTGCCACTGACTAAATGCCATAGGACTTATTATGAAGCACTGGACATGCCTAATCTCGCCAAATCTAGCGTCAGTGTGGCACCACTAGGAGACAAAGACCAATGCGGGCTCTTGTATGGTTTACACTATGGAGTAAGTTAGTCACACACATGCGCAGAACGCACAGGTCTCTTGACCAGTTCTTGTCAACATCCGAACTTGGAGTTGCGTGACTTGCGTCCAGGATGTTAAAGCGAGACCTGCTGTTTGCATATCCAGTGATGGACATTCATGTAAATATATACACTTACTCATTTTGATCGGGGACCATTGCCTAAACGCCTGTTGCAAGGTAAACCCCTATATTTGGTGGCCACAATCATCCAAAAATAAAGTTTTTAGTTTTTTTATGAGATGCATTTTTTCTGTTAGCCTAGCATGTGTAGTTTGATAATTTGATATGGAAAAGATAACTTAAGCCCCATTCTCAGAGAATTTGAGTGACATTTTACCCACCTTGAAGTGCTCTTCGGACGGGACAAGTGAACTACTTACTGATGCAAAGCTGTAAATATGTAGCCAGAAATTGTTTGATATTTAGTTTTAAGTCTAGAAATAACTTTCTATTTCTATTAGTAGGTCAAAATGATGTCTATCACAATGAATACAATGCTTTTTTGATTTTGAGATTGCACAAATATGTTTTCTACAAATCTTACAATGATAAGTGTAGTTAGGACGGACAGTGAAACTAAAAACAGTTTAGGAGCAACTATTTTCTCTGTTATTTGTCAATGATAAAAAGAAATGAATTACTAAGAGACAACAATAAACAGTTGCAGGAACATGTTAAGACAAGAATTTATTAACATATCAGATATGGCTATTGCACTTTATGAGCCCTTTGGACGGGACATCTGAACTCTTCGGACGGGACATCACCCCTTTCCATGAGGCACAAACTGTACTAGGGGATGGTATTTCTGAAATCATGGTGAATGGGAAATACACAATTTCCCTACCTTTTAAGATTGAATTACTATAGTAAATGTATCAGTAGGGACATTATAGCTAGTACATGAATCATTTGAGGTACATTGAAAACTTCAACTTAAGAGATGGTTATAATGTAGAGGTTTACCAAGATCGGGTCTGAAGAGCGTACTCATGCATTGGCAGGAAAATTCACACACACACATATATGTATATGTATATATATATATATATATATATATATATATATATATATATATATATATATATATATATATATATATATATATATATATCATATTGTGTATGTTTTTATGTAGAATGGGCCATTTGATCAATTAATACACCTGTTGAGATGAAGGTTCTTGAAAATGGGTACAATGTAAGCTGGTGGACTTTTACCGTGGTAGAATATATCCTGAATACTTTGAAATGATCAGGACCCCCCTAGAGGGGTTTGAGTGGTTCAATGAAACCCCTTTTAGAATTCAAAATGTTTATCGTCCTGTCAAGAATGGTTCCTTTTCTTAACCTTCGCTTCAAATCAATCAGAATATCTATCTCTCTTTTAAAACAAACCTCCTCATGGGGTACAAACTCCGTTCAAATAAATCCTGGTACCATTCCTATATAGTTGTGGTGTCACTGATGTGATGATTTGAAATGAATTTGAATGAATCACTGTGCCCTTGATCTTGAACAAAGTGAGCACTGCATACATAGGTATATTTAGTAATGGACAAAATATCAAAGTTTTGCCTAGAACATGCTTGGATCCTTCCTTTGTACTTTTCTGTATCTTGATTAGCCTTTGAGAATGGAATGAAAATTACACTGCATATCCCTTTTTATCTGGAAATCTTAAGCCATAAGTGCAGTATCATAGCAACACTGCTTGACCGCCAAAATAAAATAATAAAAACAACCAGCCTGCTCATCTCACTACATACTGAAAAGGCTATCTGGTGCTACACAAAGTCCCAACTCCACCAAGTGATGACATCACAATCTATACAGATGCTTTCTTTAAGAAGTAGAAGTATGATGGGTAGGAGGGGGGGGGGGGGGGGTGGGGGGGCGGTGCCAGTACCAGCTGAAGTTAGTTTAGTCTCTCAATTTTCTTACAGAACAATTAAACTCTTAAAAGGTGTTCAGACCTGACAGTCATGAAATTGAGAAATATATACTGTATTTTGCTAAAAATGACCTTTCAAAATAAGATGCAGCTCAATTGAAATTTATGAGATAATGAAAGAATGCCAATTGAGGCCGTCAAAGTATTGAGGTAATGATGGTTGTCTGATATATATATATATATATATATATATATATATATATATATATATATATATATATATATATATATATATATATATATATATATGTATGTATATATATATATATATATATATATATATATATATATATGTGTGTGTGTATTCACACTGTACCTAAGATGTGAATACTTATCTCCTCAAACAGAGTACACCTTCCCTTGATATTGCGCCCGCCCCTCTGTCCTGAGGTGGCCCCCTCCCCTACCCTATGACCTTTCCCCAAATCTCAGCAATATCCTCCACAATCCCATCCACCCCTCCTGCCCCCCTCGAAAGGCCTCTCAAATATCTATGGCCGCATAGGCTTAATACAGCCCCTTCTGCCTATATTTGTGTGATCGGTACCCTATACAATTGTGTCTTGAAGGAGCTCTTCGGACGGGACATTGTTTTTGGCATCACCCAATTTCTTCCAAATGAACTATAAAAGATATTCCCTGTATGGGTAATGTACCATTATCTGTGTAATGAACCATGAACTGTCTAATTGTATCATTACATAGTTTTAAGGCACCTAGTTCACTTTTAACATATTATAAACTGACTATTCAGTTCCCCACCCAGAGAGCTCTTCGGACGGGACAAAACCCCTTTTCCAAAAAAAGGGATTTTATTATATTAAAAAGTGTTTGATGATTTTTCTTTTTAAATGATCTTTTAGACAGGATAGACACCCTCACATGAGTAAAGGAAATTTGCAAGAAAATACTAAGCCCATCCCATAAGCGAACAAATAAGAAAACTCTTCGGACGGGACAAATTATGTTTCGGAAACAGTAAAAAAAAATTTCCCCTTGGAAAATGAGGTGTTCCAAGTATTTTTGTGTCATGTATGTAGGCTACTCCAAGGGACCTTGTGCCCACTACCCTATTTCTTTGAAATCTCACTACCATTTAGGAGAACACATGGCTCTTCGGATGGGACAACCTTGTTTCGGAAATTCATCTGAGGAAATATAGTTGGTTTCCTACAAAATACAGTAAAACATATTTGATTATCCGCATGGTTTTTAGAGAGGTATGACATTAGTTTATCAGAAAATATCATAATTACTTATCTCTAATAGAGGTATAGAAGTAGTATACTATCATGCATTTACCCATTGAAAAAAAAGGTAAAAATGTTACATAAAAACATGAAAATGGCAAATAACCTATCTCTCTGCTAAAAGGCATCTGGAAAATGGCACTTTGGCAGCTGCACAACTGATGTCTGCCTTGATGTTTGACATATGACAAACCCCAAAGATGACAACATTTGTAAACATTATTGCAGTCTACTTTTAGACAAAATTTGTCTTGGCCATTTGTTACAGCCTATTTTGGCCATTTTGATACATAATTTACTCATTTTTTCTAACATAGGGTTGTTACACACCAATGATATTATGTATCAAAACTAACCTAACTTGTCCCTATGTATTGGCATTAGGTACCAGACAGAATATTGTTTTGATCTGGATTTGGGTCTATAAACACCATTTTAGGGGGTTTATCTTGCAACAGGCGTAAAGTTTAAAATATGCCAACCAAAATTGTTGAAGGAGAGTTGTAGGGTTGGCCTCATACTACATTTCTTCAAATATTTTATGAAAAATATTCGCTTCAAAAGCATTACCTAAATAACATGTAAAGATATTTTCGAATGAAACATGATGCTTGGTAAGTTGGTATTCAGGTTCAAGGCTATAGGTGTTCAAATACCCCCATAAAAGCATCTGACTTATGATGTTATTTACAACGGTTTCTTTGCTGATTTCAGAGGAATCCGATGATGAAGATGAGCGCCCGTCTCGTCGGAGACGTCTCGCTGAGAGAGCAGCTGAAGGTGTTGAGGAAGAAGAGGTAAGATAGCATAAATTTCATGTATCTATCTATATTTGTGCCTTACAACAAAACTGTTTCCAACTAAGTGGTAACCATACACATCCATTTATGTTATTGTTCAATTTGGTGGATTTTTGGAATTTTCTCGTTATTCATGGAATGTACTTTATTCAAGTGTAGAACAACATAGTTACAGTTGATATAGATATTTGCAAATGCACTGACCTCGAACATCAGTGATTTAGTGCAAAATCTGTCTTAAGGTGAGCTCCCTCTTCTGATTTTCAATGGTTTAATTGAGAGTATGTCTGGGCCAAAATTTTGCCAGAGGAAGAAGAGAGTGGCTGAGTCATATTTCAGAGTTTAGTCCCTCTGTAATTAAAGAGTAGATGAGATGTTGAAAACTTAACCATGACAGCTAGAAATATCAGATTAGCAGTGTATTTTTTTACTGATCTTGTATGTACCTATATGTTCCTCCTTTTCAGATGATAGAAAGTATTGAAAATCTGGAAGACATGAAAGGTCACTCGGTGCGAGAGTGGGTGTCTATGGTTGGCCCCAGGACAGAAATCTACAACAGGTTCAAAAACTTCTTGCGAACGTTTGTCGACAAAAAAGGACACAATTTATACAGAGAAAAAATTCGCCAAATGGTTGAAGGTGAGAATGAATTACTTTGTTTGTGGCCTCCATATTTTGTCCTCCATATGGCTAAATTAATAGGACTTAGGTCCATGGTCTTAGCCAGCAGGGCGTTTGGGTGCCTTTTTGGACACCCAAACCCTTAAAAAGAACCCTCAGGACACCCAAATATTTTTGTGTGGAATTTATAAAAATCCCAATCTCAAGCTTATAATTGAATTATTTCATCTCCTTATTATTCCCATGACATTGTTTAATGATATCATGCCTTATTTTGATGAATTTATACATGTTTATGGTTGAAATATGAGTATATTGGGATCCCCCTTAAAAATTTGGACGCCCAAAAATTTTACAATATCAGCCAATTTTAGGCACCCAGTTTCTAAATCCTGGCTAAGACACTGCTTAGGTCTTACACCCCTTGGCATCTTGTTGGGTATAAACTAGATAATAAGTGCAGATTCATGTAATTTACACCGTATATATACTATATAGCGTCAGAATAATTTGAAAACATTTTCTGCTGTTATAGTGGGTGAGGAATGTAAATGTAAGTCAATCAGAAATAAACATGAATGATTATCAAAAATAAAATACATACAACAAATAGATTGAAAATAAACATGTTATTACACAAATATATCTAGGATAAAAAAATATATCCCAATGAATTTTTTATTATCAAAATTACAGTTTTCACTAATTAGCTCATATTATGTAACATTTACTTCTAAAATAACATAGTTTATTCCCATTCTCTGTTCTCTTTCAGCCAATCAGTCTAGTTTGGTGGTTGATTATAACATTTTGGCCTCGGCTGAGCAGGTTCTCGCATACTTCTTACCGGAGGCACCTGCAGAAATGCTGAAAACTTTTGATGAGGTAAGAAATTTGGCTCTATCGTGGGTGGTCTAAGACCCTGCATTACCCTGGGGCTAGACCTAAATCTCATTCAGGAAAATATGGTCTATGGAGGCATATCACAAGTTATGTTTGTGCTAAGACTGCAGTGTCTTAGATAGGATTTCAAATAAGCTATTCCAAAACTCTGCCCGTCCAGATTAAGCTATTTATCTACTTCAAATCCTTATAGAAATTCATATAATTGCATATTGTGTTGGAAATGGGTAATTTATACTTCATCTTTGTCCTAGAAGATGATTAGTTTAGTATACAGATATTTGGTTATTATCCCCAAAAAGTCACAATTGAAAATTCTTAATAGAAATTTTTCCCTGTTCAAAAATGAGGTTTTCAAGAAACTGGGTAGAGGTAATGTTTCACTGTTATTTGTGACAAGATGTGAAGGACCATTTTATTGCATGGCATATAATAATTCTTATTCCATCTCCAATTTTAGAAAAAAAATCCAGTTTTAGGGAACTTTTAGCATAAGCCACTTGAGGTTCTATTCAAATATGTATATTTTCTTCATTTCTTATATGCATCCCAGGAATTGAAAGCAATGAATGAAAAGGCATCCTAAGAATTGATATTGGGTTGTGAAAATGCTGTATACAGTTCAACTGCACTGGTTAAACCTTATGATGCTGGTGGCTAATTTGGCTAATTAATAAAAAATATGGAAAAAGATGAAAAACAACTGAAACCCTTTCACATGGGTACTCCTCAGAGAGTACTCAGTGAGAGTTATCCAATAGATACCAACATGACAGAGTTTATAAGGTTTTTGAAAATCTTTGCATCCTTGTACTTCAGACGATAGTAGCCTCAGTCCAAATATTTATTGATTAATTTTCATTGTAGGCTGCTAAAGACGTAGTGCTGGCTATGTACCCCAAGTATGACCAGATCGTCAAAGAAATCCACGTGCGAATCTCAGACCTCCCATTGGTGGAGGAGCTTCGATCCCTGCGGCAGCTTCACCTGAACCAGCTCATCAGAACGAGTGGCGTCGTAACGAGCACGACTGGTGTCCTGCCTCAGCTCGCCATGATCAAGTACGACTGTAACAAATGTAACTTCATTCTCGGACCCTTCTACCAGACACAGAACCAGGAGGTCAAACCGGGGTCATGTCCTGAATGTCAGTCCATCGGACCCTTTGAAATCAACATGGAGCAGGTATGTTTATCGTACTGAATCTTAAATAGAGCTTTATGATAATAATACATATTTTAAACTAAAGGGGCGATACAGTAACCATCATGACTCCTTATTTTCCCAAGCAAGGTACTGTAGTGCAGTGCATACTGAAATGTGAAATAGAAGTTGAATATCCTATCTAGTAGGCGATTGCTGATTTGACTATATGCAAGTAAAATGACAGATTTGTCTTCGTGAAACATGATTACCTATCAAAACATGTTATGTTACGAATTTTCTATTAGATTAAGCCTGTGATTTGAAATCTTAGTTCAAAAATGAATTGACGTGTTATTTTTCTCTTGAGGAAATTAGGCTCATTCTAATAGAAGTTTTTCTGGTTTGTTTCTATTTTAGACAATTTACAAGAACTATCAGCGAATCACAATCCAAGAGAGCCCTGGCCGCGTCCCGGCCGGTCGTCTCCCGCGATCCAAGGATGCTATCCTCCTAGACGATCTGGTAGATGTTTGTAAACCAGGCGATGAACTGGTGAGTAGAGAGACCTTTGTCTATTCCCCTAATGCCTAAATCAGCCAAAATAGCTTATTACCTACTTTACTTACTTTTAAAAGGAATTCTTAGATAAAACTATATAGAATACAATCTTCATCTCTCCTATTAATTTCTATATTTGGTAAATGATTTGTTACCCGCAATTTTCAACAGTATCAAACCAATTTTTAACCCATTAGACATCTGTGAAACAAAAAATGAAAAAAGTTACTCGGAATCCTGAATTGAAATTGTCACTTGAATAGTTCTGCAATGTGTGGTTGGTTGCCATGTTATATCCTGACGTAATTTTAGTGAATTTTATGACTTCAATTACCAAAGAGGACATTATGCTATCCAATGATAACCTGGCGTTCCTCAATTTGTTGAAAGGGAAAGATGTAGGAGTATCATCTTCAACTGAACGAAACTTATGTGTTCAGTATTCAATGTGTGAATATCATTCATTTCTGTTTTCAGGAGTTGACAGGAATTTACCATAATAATTACGATGGCTCCCTGAACACATCCAATGGCTTCCCAGTGTTTGCCACTGTGATATCAGCCAACTTCATCTCTAAGAAAGACGACAAGATGGCCGTGCAGGCTCTCACTGATGATGACATGAAGGCCATCATCGCCTTGTCCAAGGATGAGAGGATCGGAGAGAGAGTGAGTACACAATATATCTCCTTAGATATTCTCTATCAGGGTTTGACACAGTCTTCAATGCATCGTATTAGCCAGGATTTAGAAACTGGGTGCCCAAAGTTGGCAATTGTAAATGTTATGGGTGCACACATTTTCAGGTGGGACCACAAATTACTCCGATTTCAACCATGAAAATGTATAAACCTATTGAAATAAGGCATGACACTCTTCTACAATGTTATGGGAATTGTGTGATGATGAAAGAATCTGACTATTTGCTTGAGATTGACATTTTAATAAATTCTTTACAAAAACATTTGGTTGTTCTGAGTGGTGTTCTGGGTGTCCAGAAGCTCTAGCTTTGCCCATGTGTTTGTTGTAGTCTTATTTTTTGTGCTTTATATCCAGATCTTCAACAGCATGGCTCCCTCCATCTACGGCCACGAGGACATCAAGAAAGCCCTCGCGTTGGCTATGTTTGGTGGCGAATCAAAAAATCCAGGTGGAAAGCACAAGGTGCGTGGGGACATCAACGTCTTAGCGTGTGGAGACCCGGGTACGGCTAAGTCGCAGTTTCTCAAGTATGTGGAGAAGACTGCTCCCCGCTGTGTGTTCACCACCGGTCAGGGCGCCTCAGCTGTTGGTCTGACCGCGTACGTCCAGAGGAACCCGGTCAGCAAGGAATGGACGTTAGAGGCCGGAGCGCTGGTCCTGGCGGATAAGGGTGTCTGTCTCATAGACGAGTTTGATAAGGTGGGTGGTGTTCTCTATCTATTTTACACTTGAAATAAGGGCACTCATTTGGTATGTGGGTGATGTTCTTCTCTTTTGAACACAGGCCTCTATGCTAGCAGTTAACCGCTGGCCCCGGGCCAGTAAAATGAAAAAGAAAAGCGTTTTGGGCCAGTAAAATATGACCTCAGTTGGTCCTACAGGGCCATTTAACATCCGGGACATTCTTGTGAACAAACTTCCCCAAAAGGAAGTCCCCAAATGTTTTTGAAATAAATGTAGATAGAACAGATAATAGAAATAGATGTTGTAGGTGATTCTAATGTATTTTCAGAAAACATTGGTCACCTTGAACCCATAAAAATCGTAATTATTAAAAAGTGTCCCGAATTATTGAGAATTTACGGTAAGCAATGTCTTGTGGTATTTTTCAGATGAACGAAGCAGATCGTACCAGTATTAAGCATTATTTTGTGGTATATTTTCAGATGAACGATGCAGATCGTACCAGTACTTAGCAATATCTTGTGGTATATTTTCAGATGAACGATGCAGATCGTACCAGTATTCACGAAGCCATGGAACAGCAGAGTATCTCCATCTCCAAGGCTGGTATCGTCACGTCCCTGCAGGCGCGCTGTGCTGTCATCGCAGCTGCTAACCCCATTGGTGGACGATATGACCCCTCGCTCACGTTCGCAGAAAATGTAAGTGTCGAAGTTGATGTTACTATATAAATACACACTCTTTACTTCTATATCTTAATTTCGCTGAATAGCATTTGCAGTTTATAAATGCCAAACAACCATTTTCAAGCTTCCCATTTATCAAAGCAGTTATATGAACAACCGCTATGCTAATCTGTTATTAACTTGTTGTTTTTTTGTTTGGAGTCAATCTGAAGGCAAGCAAGTTGCCCTGTGACTAAGGGTATTAAGTGTTTCTCGCGCACTCTGTTTTTTTCTGCCATTTAATGCTGAAAATTCTAAAACAGATGCTTTTAACCCTCATCCTGCTGCATTGTCTGGCGGGGGCTAGGGCCCCAGAACTGTATTGTTTTTTTGCAACAAATTATGTTGCGCTGTCAGTGGGGGCAGTTGCACTGCCGGCGGGGTGTAAGTTTCTACAGCCATAAAATGCAAAATATTCAAAGAATCTGAAATAAAAAAATACTACCTGAAACTACTGTTCTTGTTCTTTTTAATAGTATGTTTTTTTTTTAATAAGAACTAGTAGATAATATTAGGAGAGATCAGTATAAAACTAAGGAATAGTAGAATGCATGCAGATTTTGAAAAATGATTACTTAAAAGCAAGTATTTATAATTCATTAGCCCCACTTTAGCCTGAGATTTCTTAAGTTTTACATGAGTATCTTCTCATGAAAACCATATATTCAGAATCCTTGTCAAAAACTAATAAATAGGCTGATGACTATTATTTGTTTATATGTTTTATTTTGTTATGAACCATCCTAAAGTAAATGGAAAGCAAGTAAATTTTGTCAGGAACGAATTCTGAGAGCGCATCAAAATGAATTCTAAAATTTCAATTACCTCAATTCGATAGCGCTATAAACCAATGGAAAAAAGAAAATCTGAAATGTAAAACATTAATATATAACACAATTCAAACGTCCTCAATCGACTCATGTGATTTTTATTTGAAAATTCTCAAGTTTTGCACCCCAAATCAACACTTGAACTCAAAACGAAATTGTTGATTTGCGGCCGCCATTTTGTGATCTGAAGTTCGCTAACTTTCTGGTGCAACAACACTGGTATAAAATTCCCATAATAGTTAAAACCTGCAATAGAAATACAAATAAATACATATGGCGATTCCCTACCTTCTTATCCTCCTTATGTTGTCTTTATTTTGTGTTGAACCATCAGTTATAGCCTTTTTCGAAGGCTTCAAACATGATGGTTAACACGTTGTCAGGACTTGTTTACTTGCTTACGGCAAATTCGATTTCTAAATCCGTTTGCTGTAAGCAATGCACCTACTTGCATTCAAGTCTCTATTTTGTCAACCGCCCAATAAACAATTCAGAAAGTTATATATTCAAATAGATATGTTTCTTGGCTTTCGGAATATGTAAAATTTATTCAGAAACAAACATGGAAAGTATTTATTACGATTGTGTAAAGTGCAGCGAAAATCTTAAAATAGACCGATATTTCAAAATGGCGGCTGAAGCGAGTGCGAAGGAAATTGCTTCGCACTTGTTTTAAAACGATCAATACAGTTACAAAACAAATTTATTTCGAAAAACAAACATCATATTCTGATTCCCTGACATCCATTTCATGCAAATATTAACTTTATTGAATTTAGGATGTCAGGGATGAAGCAATCGCGATCGTTGGAAAAACCGGAAGTGGTCGTAAATCTGCCGACCGGCCGGCGCTGTGCCGGTCTTGACAAGCCAAAACATCGGTTTTTTTTCATTTCTATCGATTTTAAATGAATAATACTAATGTTTTTCTTTGTCAATTTGACAAGGAAAGACGGGTGAGATATTTATTCCACCTATTCTCAAGTTATTTTGCCATAACAGCTGAATAACTTCTAGCTGTCTTCTTGATTGTACGCCACACTTGATGTATGAAATGTGGCGTACAATTGAGTGTTCATTTGCCCGGAATATTCCGGTCTCAGTTCCTGGGCCCGTGGGGACTGAGACCGGAATATTCCGGCCGTAGCGTGACTAGGGCTGCATACCGCTAAGGGTGAAGAGGTACGGTACCATAACCGGTATCGTCGAAACGATACGGTATTTTATCGGTACTGCTATCGGTATCTTGAACTACGCTAAGTACACACTTAGCGTAGTTCCTGAATCCTGACATAAACCTAAAACGTATTTGTTGTCTGTCAGGTATTTCAATTACAACATGTGATCAGATGTGAAAACTAAGCAGTCATACTTACGGCAGCCAAACCTTGTTAACTTGAATAGATCCACATTCTGCTTGAAGGTACGATATATAGCGGAGATAGTTCCATCGCCGCTACCATTAGTGAACTTATCTTATCGCTACCGCGTAGTGGCGCTGTATTATACAGCGCCACTACGCGGTAGCGATAAGAATCACAAGTTCACTAATGGCAGCGGCGATGGAACTATCGCCGCTATATCGTACCTTCCAAGTTTACAAGTTTGGCAACCGTAAGTATAACTTTTTACTGAATTATTTCGTAGTATTGAATGTTTGACATGGGTTTGTGTTTTGCAAAATACCGATAAGCATACCGTTAAATATTGAAACGAGTATTCCCCGGTATTTTGCGAGACGGTATTCGGTACGGTGCTGGTACCGGGTACCGGTGTACAGCCCTAAGCGTGACAAGGGTTAATTATCCTGTTGGTTCACTCAGTATCATCATATTCATACAATGAAAATCTTTTACAGATAATGTTTCGTAATGTATACAGGCAGATTCCTAGTATAGTGGCATATATGTGATTGAACAGGTTACCTTGAAAGCATGATGGTGATAAAAAATGTGTAGATATTTTGTCTGGGTAAACAAAACAATCCCTGTATGACAAAAAAGATTTCATTCATGCCTTTGATTTTCAGGTTGACCTAACAGAGCCGATCCTGTCTCGTTTTGATATTCTGTGCGTGGTACGAGATCAGGTGGACGTGGTGCAGGATGAGAAGCTGGCTAGATTCGTCGTGGCGAGCCACATCAGACATCACCCCAATGCCAACGATGGAGAGGGAGAAGCCCCGCCTGTAAGTAGCGCTGCTGGAGCATTATATTACCTTGCTCTCAAAAATACCCTAAGCTTTACGCTAGGGCTGGGAATCGGTTGCAATTTCATGATCGATAATCAGTTGCAGCCAACCGATCATCGATAATAATCAGTTTTTCGCACTTTTGCAGTAATTGGGTATTAGAGGTTTAAAGCCTAATAATAAGTGATAATCTATGACAATTACTTGCTATTAGGACCTACCTTAACTTTGTTTTGAAGTGTTTTTGGAGCTTAGTTTCATAGCAAGAAAGCTGACAACTTGCCTGTCATTTAGTTCTATATTTTGCCACTAGGTGTCACCTTTTCCGCTTATTATCGATTGCCAGTTTCGTAATCAATTAATCAGTATAAGAGAGGCAAATGATCGATAATACTCGATGATCGTCCCAACACTACTTTACGCTGGTGGTGGCTAATTTGGCCATGGCAAAATGATGCAAAAAAGCTCTCAATAATACCTTAAGAGCTGGCACTCACAGCATACAACATATCCGCTTGCCCCAATGTAAGTTGCATGTCATTTTGGCATAAAAACAGCAAACAGGCAAGCAGAACAAGACCCTTACTTGCCCTGCTTGGCAATATTTGGAACCTTTGTTGCACCACAACTTAGCTACAAAGTTTTGTGATTGCGGTTTCAGACAGGCATTAGTAAAATCCAGGCATGGAGTGAAGTGCAGGTATGGGTTTGAGTTTTAGGTTTAATTATGATTAACATATTCCATGTTCATCTTTGGTGCTGGGTCTTAGCCAGGATTTCAAAAATGCCTGTCCAAAACAGCAGTTTCAAAATTTCTGCCCGTCCAGATTTAGCTACTTATCTACTTCAAATCCTTATACCAGCTACAATTAATTGCCTAGTGTGTCAAAAAGGCAAATATACACTTCAACTATGTCTTAGAAGATGGTTTGTTAAGAAAATATTTGGTTATTACACCCCAAAAGTCAAAATTGAAAGATTTTCATAGACATTTTTGCCTGTCCAAACAGGCATTTTTTAGGAAACTACCTGTCCAAAAGACCGTCAGGACGGGTCCTGACTAAGTCCATGATATGATGTATTCCCATTTTCCCTTCAGATCAGACATTCACCTCTAAATATAAATGATATATATGCTGGTGGTGGCTAATTTGACCAATACAAAATGATGCAAAAAAGCTTTAAAAAAATATTGAACCCCTGGCATAGGGGTACTTATCTGAGAGTACTCAATGAGAGCTATCCAATGAATACCAACATGACAGGGTTTAGATTGTTTTTATTAAATCTTTGCGTCCTTGTGCTTTGGATGAAAGTAGTCTCAGCATTTGTAAGGTTAACCCTGTCCTTCTCAAAGTGCACCAGTAAGCAGTGTAGATAAATTTCCTGTCATGCATAAGTATCAATATAGCTTGTGCTTTGGACGCAAGAAGCTTAAGCAATAGAAGAGTCAAAGATAATTCTATCCTTGGAGTACTTGCTTCTTTGTATTTAACCACCCGGGCTTGGAGTACTTGCTTCTTTGTATTTAACTAGGGGTCCACACCGGTATACCCGTACCGTGAGGGTACCGATACCCCGCCCGAAAATACCGGTGATAAACCGTATAAATAGTAGCCGGTACTTTTTTACCGGTACTATGAATAAAATGCCTTGCTGCTGATATAGCAGGCAAGGCGGAAAAGAGTGCAGAGACGCGAGATCGGCGGGAAAATACATCGCGATCGCGTCATCCAGTGCCGGCGGCCATTTTAACTGCACTACGATAGATACTTATGCGCGCAGTAGTACTTGGAAAAGTGTGGAGAGGGCCACGCTATGTATTTTACATGGTGCTAGTCCAGCCTCACCAAACTTTTCCAAGCACTAACGCGCGCGACGGAATTTCGAAAACATCGACAAAGTAAAGAAAGTAACCAGTATCGATACCGTTAGCATACCGGAACCGTATAAAATATACCGTACCCGTACCATATTGTATAATTTTAACGGTATGGACCCCTATATTTAACCACCCCCTTTCTTGCTTGTAGGAGTTGCCAGACAGCTCTGGGCTGGAGAAGATCCCTCAGGATCTCCTGAAGAAATACATCATCTACAGCAAGGAGAGATGCCGCCCCAAACTGCACCAGATGGACCAGGACAAGATTGCCAAGATGTACTCCGATCTGCGACGAGAGTCCATGGTGAGTCAACCAGCGCCATCTAGAGGCCAAGAGTGAAATTAATTGGGAATTTCTGGGGCATGTTTCTCTAATGTAAGGAGGTTGGTCAATTTTAAAAGATTTCTTTTTTTCAAAAATGGGTTTCTTCAAGATGTGTTTTGAGAGGTTCTCTGAATCTTTCAAAAGTCTGTAATGATTGGTATACTTTTGCGGGAATTGTTTTACCTATTTTCCCTAGCAACCAACCTACTAGACCAACAACTTGGTATTTAATCCTATATAGCTTATATTGTTTGCAGCTTTGAAATTGCATTTGTAAACGTTTACCCACTGACGATTGTGAAGCTGTTGGAGTTGCTAGTTATTTATGAAATACTTTACAAACGAAGAGAAGACTCGCTGGAGCTCTCAGGGTCTGACACTTAGATTTTAGGCTAGGGGCCTGAAAAGCCTTATGATAAAAAATAGTGGTCAAAAACAGGATTTCTGGTTAATATACATGATATTTTGGGCCCCTAGTCTGAAAACTCTAGGGGCATATGCCCCTGGGAAAGTCAAATCCTGTCTCTTTTATCAGGGTGACTATTGCTCACTTATTCTGAATGAGAAATTAAACCTGCTACAACTACTACTATATCTACAGTATTATTTTTATTACATTTTCAGGCCACTGGCAGTATCCCCATCACTGTACGTCACATTGAGTCCATGATCCGTATGGCCGAGTCACACGCTCGCATGCACCTGCGAGATTACGTCAACGAAGACGACGTCAACATGGCCATTCGCGTCATGCTGGAGAGTTTTATCAGCACACAGAAGTTCTCCGTCATGAGAGGGATGAAGAAGGTATGTGAGCTGACCCAGTGTCTTAGCCAGGATTTAGAATCTGGGTGCCTAAAACTGGCAGTTGTAAAATCTTTGGGCGTCCAAATTTTTAAGGGGGATCGCAATATACTCATATTTCAACCATAAACATGTATAAATTCATCAAAATAAGGCACACTATCCTTAACCAATATCATGGGAATTATAAGGAGATGAAAAAATTCAATTATGGGAGTGAGATTTTTAGAAATTTCACACAAAATAATTTGGGTGTCCTGAGGGGTGCTTTTTAAGGGTTTGGGTGTCCAAAAAGACACCCAGACACCCTGCTGGCTAAGACCATGAGGTGACCTGTTAGGAGGTCTCATCTAAAACGGTTTCCTGAATCTATGTTACTTCATGGAATGATTTACTCCTAAGTTAAACCAATGTTTTTTGACCTAGCGAAACTTAAACTGTTGGGCCAATTATTGTAGCTACTCTAGTTGGCCTGTATTTTTGCCTCAATGCTATGGTCCACAGTCTAAGCCAGCTGGGTGTCTGGGTGCCTCAAAAATCATCCTTAGAGACACTCAAAATATCTTAAAATATCAATTTCAAATATATTTTATTTTTGAAATTTTTCACCTCAATATAATTCACATGGCATCATATTTATGGACATGTTTTATTTCAATAAGTAAATACATGTTTATGGCTGTAACCTGAGTATATTGTGATCTCCCTTGAAAGACGGGACGCACAGAAATTTTAGAATTGCCAATTTTATGCACCCAGTTTCTAAGTCCTGGCTACTACCCTGCTGTGATCTTTCCTTTAGTTAATAGGATGCAGAATCAGACAACACAGGGAATAACCCCCTTGCTCCTTCTTTCAGACGTTCTCCCGCTACCTGGCTTTCCGGCGTGACAATAACGAGCTCCTGCTGTTCATCATCAAGCAGCTGGCTCAGGACCAGCTCTACTTCCAGCAGAACAGGTTCGGCCTCGACCAGGAAACCATCGAAATATCCGAGAAAGATCTTGCTGATAAGGTATGTACAAAGATAAGCAATACAATCTCCATTTGTTCTATTATATGTATGTTTTTTTTATTCAGGCTTTTTAGTTTTACAGGAAAGTCACCTTACTGCCCTTTCTATCTATATTTATAGTTGACTGCCTTTAACTGAATATAGGCCAAGAATAGCTTGGCTGAGCACTCTTGCTCAGTGCCTTTGGGTGCCGTGTAACACCTTTGTTGTCTAGGCACCTTAAAGAACAATATCTTAAAGTGTGGGTTGTGTGTATGCCCCACACCTTTTGAGGCTTATGATTGGTGGAAGGCAGGAAACTGAGGTGCAAATCATTTTATGTATATGTAAACACCTAAAAGACATTCTCATTAAATCGCTATATTTGACAATCATGATGCTTTGTTCAGACTAGATAAAGAAGAATAAAACTATGGGAATAAGATGAAGATAGACTTGAACTATTAATGATGTTGTTTTTCTTAATGTTCTTTTTGTTTATATATTGATTTGCTTTTTATTTTAGGCTCGCCAAATCAACATCCATAACCTGTCTGCGTTCTACGAAAGCGACATCTTTAGAGACCATCGATTCAGCCACGACGCCAAGAGGAAGGTCATCATACAGACTCTGTAGAGAATCGAAACCAAATTCACTTACGCCCAAAAAGAGGTTTTGCTGAAGGTTTCCCACGTACCATATGCACCAATATTTCCTTAATGGTTCCTTTACTGCTTTGAGGTTCACAAGTAAAAGGCACTAAGTAAATTGACAAAATTATCATTTCTAGAACAAAGGAACAGGTGCTATTGTATCTTGGTATAGAAAAGGGCCAACCTGCCGGTTTTCAGACGGGAACCCGAACAAAACAAATTTGGTAATGTTAGTTATGGACCTATGATCTGAAACTACCTATGCTGAAGATACACAATGTGTAGACGACTTACAAAAGTGTTACTCCTCAATCTTGAAAATGGAGATTGCAAATAGTTCACATGAATTCTGTAGTTTTATATCTGTACAGAGAAAATTAATCAAGATCCTGCTTGGATTTACATTGAGAAATATGAGCCCATTCCGTCCCAATATATACAAAATTCAAATTCTCAAGTAAATAGACACGCTGTTGAAGAGCTTATTTTTTAAGGGAGAAAAATGAAATTATTAAAACTAACTAAAACAGTGTCTGAATCTGCTGTTTTATGTCCTAGAAATATATATGATGACATGTAATTTCTGTGGGAAGGTATAGATTATTTATGTTTAACCTTTCACGCCAGAGAAGAAAAGCATTTTTCGTTCTTTTCCGAAAGCCTTGTAAGTGCCTACATGTTTGTGGAATATTCTTATTTCAAGTGAATACTGTAAATGAATCGTTGTGATCAACCTGTACATTTGTTAATGATCATGAAGTAATTCCAAATACATCATTATTTTTGTATTAAAGCCAAGTGAATCAATCAAGAAACTGATTTTTATAACCAGATAATGTTTATATATGATTGAACTACCCTGTAATTTTGAAACCCTGTATATACAATAATCATGATTTGTAATACAAACTCAATAAAAAAAAAACGAAGACAAAAAAGTATTTTTCTGTTTTATTTATCTGGATGGCAAGTTGCTCTGAAATCATTTTGAAGGTCTTGCCAAATTGCATTAGGATATTAGATTCTTTTGAAATAAACTAATTAGATATACGAACGGCGTATGATTCTCTGGGGCAGAATAGATATGGAACCACCCCTTATGTTTAAGGCTACTTTCATCCAAAGCGCAAAGATGTTTGAAAACCATCTAAACCCTATTATGTTGGTATTCATTGAAAAGCTCTTGCTTAGTACTTTCAGATGAGTACCCATATGACAGTGTATCAGTCATTTTTTTCAGATTTTTTGTGCTGGACATCAGTTCACAGCAGCATTAGGGGTAATGAGACTGAGCAATAGTTTTATTTGGGTTTCTCTGAATTTTCCATGCAATATTCTCCTACTCATTTGCAATACAACATGAATACCTGAAAAATGACTGAAATCTTGGCACATGGGCACTCGCCTAAAAGTACTTGGTGAGAACCTTCCAATGAATACCAACATGACTTTAACCCTTACAATGCTAAGGCTACTATCACCCTAAGCACAATGACGCAAAGATCTGTAAAAACGATCTAAACCCTGCCTTGTTGGTATTCATTGAAAAGCTCTTGCTGAGTACCCTCAGATGAGTACCCATATGCCAGGGTTTCAGTCATTTTTCAGCTTTTGTGCTTCACTTTGTATTGGCAGAATTAGCCATCAGCAGCATCAGGCTTAGCAGAGATATCTCCAGTGGTGGATAGGTATTAACCCTTCCAATGCTGTGGTTACATTCGCCCTTAGTACAAGAACGCAAAAATCTTTGAAAACCTTGTAAACCCTGTCTTGTTGGTACTCATTGGAAAGCTCTCACCGAGTACTCTCAGATGAGTACCCATTTGCCAGGGTTTCGGTGATTTTTCAGGTTTTTTGCTTTATTTTGTATTGGCAAATTTAGCCACCACCAGCATAAGGGTTAAGTAGGTATGTGACCACCTTGACCCAAGTAGATCAAGCGTAAACCTAACATATGCCACATCAAGAAATAATTATTATCTTGTGTATGCAAATGAAATTATTTTGCTCCTAAATTTCATTTCTCTTAATTGACTACACAAATGTATATTTGACATATTTAAAAGCGAATACTTTCATCTAAAATTTTTGAAGACATTTATACCATGTCATGTCGGTATTCATTGGAAAGCTTACGCTGAGTACTCTCAGATGAATACTCATGTGCCAGGGTTTCAGTCATTTTTCAGGCTGTTAGTGTCATTTTGTTTTGGCCAAATTAACCACCAGCAGCGAAAGGGTTAGGGCAAGGGGAAAGTAAGAGGAAAGTCCAGCTGAGTTTATTGTATGTACAGTTTACATAGTTTTATTTGTCATGTCATACCTATTACAATCAGTGCAGCTCTATGGTGTAGCCTTGTTTCTGGAATGTACAGGGTAATGGGAGATTTTATACACAGTAAAAGCAGTATCCAGTTCCAACAAGCTGCCCCAGCATGGTCAAGCCTTGTGACAGACCACTGTACGACAGATTTTTGCATATGACGGACGATATGCTTGGCCTCAGTCCGATGCATATCAAGTATTCGTCATATGTATACGACGGATTTTGCATATGACGGACCAATTTTCCTGGTCCCATTGAGTCTGTCATATCCAAGTTCACCTGTATTCCAAAATACGGTTGAACCTAGCCCTTATCCAGGTAAACCCAGAAATATCCGGGTGACATAGCCGTCTCCACTTGCTGACCTGTTAATGACCATTGGGACGAGTTAGTCCCCCCCACCCCACAGAGCCTGTACATGACCCAAGGCAGCTTCCTTTTGAAGACCCCTCCAAGTCCTTCATTTTGACATGCGGCAAGTTGGAGGTAGCTCCTCAAAATTCAAGTTCTGCCCCTTAATCCAGAATGGTCAGTTTTGTCCCAGGGATAAACAAAATGCAGTTGGCAGAGAAGGTTACAACCAGCAATTCAGCAGGACAAGGGCTAGTACCAACCTCTTCAGAGAGATCACCAGTCTGTAAAGATTGGTCTTAGCAAGGGCAGATCCCAAGTAATATTTTGCTATTCTCTTACCATCGAAAAAACACCCATTGATAAAGACCCACCTCTAAACATCCCCAGATGAGTAAAACATAATACAAGTAACCTTGCCTACCTTGGACAAATAGAAACCAAGAAAAAGTCTCCAAGGTAACGGAAATTGAGTTACGTTACTAAAATTTAGGTATATAGTGATTATTTGGGACCAGAGTTTTTCTCTTGGCTACATGAATATCAGAGGTAGGCAAGTCCAATGTAAGCAAGGTTACCCGAGTGTATATCCCTGTCTTCAAAGACTACTTGACAGAGTCAAATCATCCTGTCAGTCAACATTCTGAAAAGGATTGACTGTATATAACAGATTTGTGCTATGAATTGTCTTTTTAAGGCAAGACTTGGATGCATGATACTTTTGAAAAAACCTTATGGCAGTAATTCAGATTTTATTTGACGGATAGTTTTGGTTTGCACTTTCAACATTTCCTCCTTCAAATGTTTTCCAAAGTTTGCTTTTATCAGGAAGATTTTGTCAAAAGCTAATAAAATACATATTTAACCCATTCACGCCTGCACTGCCAAAAAAGGTCTTAAAAATTTGGTGATATCTTCCAAACAAAGCATCTCTCTGAAGATATTTGAAAGAGAAATATTATTCACAACTCAATTTACCACTCTCCTTGAAATATTTTGTGAATTAATGCTCTATCCCGTGTTTTCTTTCTTGAAATTATCTAACATCCAGACAAGAATTTCTAGAGTTAGCAAATCTCCTTTTAAACTCATATATGACCAAATATTCTGAGTTATAAGCAAATGTTTTCCTCACCGGATAAATGAGTACAAAGATTTGAGAGACTTAAGTTTTTCATATATTTACAAACAACTGAAATTTCTACAGTTATTGTTGTCTTAAAATATTTGCACATACGTCAAACCACAAGGTTGGTCACAGCCTCTCGTCCTTACAATGGCCAAGTAAGGACTGATTATTTTGAAATGTCTGTCTTTTGAAAAACTATTTGAAGACGAAATGTTCTTTTAAACAAATGACAAATCTCTTTCAAATCAATTTTTTCTGTCCTTAATAAACTTATTTTCATAACTATCATCATAGACCCCTGACTTTACTATTCAAGGGTAATTGCAAGGCATAAGTTGGTTAAACAATCAATACCACATATATCTTTAGGACAGCACAGAGCCACAGCCAGGATATTTTTTAATCAAGTGTGCTCTTTCAGTTTCTGATTTTTTTTGATTATCTTAAAACACAATACACAATTGGACAAAAAGACTTAGTTTGCAAGAACAAAACAGTAAACTGTCTTATACAACTAGCAAGACAATCTTGTATTTTGTGAAAAAGCTAAATGTAAGGTTTGACTTCTTCAGGTTGAGTCAACTGGTCCATTTTGTGCCATAATTCTAGAACATAGAAAAATATATATTTACATCTACGGCAACAACTTATAAGTCCCTGTTATCAAAAACCACTCATGGGCCTGAGAGCTTAAATACAACTCATGAGTTCCTCAAATCAAAGAAAACTTATGAGTTTAAGAGATATTAAAAATAATAGAGTCAGATATATCAAAAGCAATTCATAAGTTTGCAAGATCAGAGAAACTCACGAGTCTGAGATCAAAAGCAACTCATCAGAACCTGAGATCAAAATAATTCAGAAGTCCCCTTTACTCTAAATGTTATATGACACAAGTTATTCAAAACATTAATATCCCTTCCAATGCTAAGGCTATTTTCGACCAAAGCACAAAGACGCAAAGATTTTTGAAAACCATTTAAACCCTGTCATGTTGGTGTTCATTGGATAGCTCTTACTGAGTTCTCTCAGATGAGTACCCATATGCCAGGGTTTTGATCAATTTTGAGCTTTTTTGCATCATTTTGTACTGGCCAAATTAGCCACCAGCATCATAAGGGATAGTTGTTTCAGCCACAAAGTGCACATTTGATATCCATGCATTCTCTTTCATGAATTAGTGGCTGGTCCCAAAGTAATCTTAAAATCATTGTACCAATAGTAGATATTAAATGTGATGAAGATTGATTTTGATACATGATTGAATGAAAAAGAAATGATGTTAATAAAGTCTCTTTTCTTTGAAATTATTTGCCTCGGACTATGTATTTAAGATTTCATTACAGTTAATATATAGAGTAAAGCTTGTCTTGAAGAAGGCACATATACAGAGCCTATATACCCTGGTAGAATTACAGGCATATATATTGTGCATAAAAGAACCCTCAAGCTAACAGATTGTATATGAACAGAAACTTCCATCTTTACAGTTTGTACAAACAAAATTTTTAAGCTTACAGACTGTATATAGATAGAAGTATTACGGTATACAGTGTACAGAATGCACAATAACAGAGCATTTAAGCTTACAGATTGTACATGAAAAGATCCATCAATATTGCAGACTTTATATTAATTGAAGCTCTAAGCTTACAGGGTGTATATTAACAAAGTAGTTAAGCTTAAAGAATGTACACAGACAAAGCTATTAAACTTATACAGACTGTATAAAAGAGAACCCTGAAGCTAACCGATTGTACATAAACAGTGCTTTTCAACATGCAGCATTGCACACAAACACAGGAGCTTTAAGCTTACAGAATGTACATTGGCAGAGCCTTACCCTTATGCAGCTGATGGTTGCTATTTTGGCAAATGCAAAATGATGCAAATAAACCTGAAAAATTACTGAAACACTGGCACATGAATACTCATCTGACGGTACTCTGTGAGAACCTTCCAATGAATACCGACATGACAGGGTTTAGATGGTTTTCAAAAATCTTTGCATCCTTGTGCTTTGGACGGAAGTATAGCCTCAGCATTGGGCTGGTTAAATTTATGAAGATTGTACAAAAAAGAACCCTCAAACTTAAGATTGTACTACATAAACAGAGCCTTTAAACTTACAGCATGTACACAAACGCTAGAGCCTTTAAGCTTACATAATACAACCTTAATGACGGTTCAGCAGGGTATTACATGCATTTAAAGTACTGCTGAAGGCATCCTGGCAAGTATAAATATACAATTCAATATAAATTGAACCTACAGGGTTACAACATGAACATAAACATCTCTGTTAGGTTCACAGAATAAAAATAAACCTTTATATTTACAGACGATAAATAAACCAAACGTTCAAACGTGTATGCTAGTCACCAACAGAATATTCAAGGTTACAGATTGAGTTCCTACAAATAATTGCCAATATTAAAGCTTGTACATGGAGAACCCTCCAAGTCATAGATTGCACATAATTAGAAAGTTCCAAGTTACAGCGCCTGAAATAGTCATAAATTACATCATTACAATTACTAAACATGAAATTTATAAAAGTAAGTGGAACAAAACCAGACTCACACTATTGAAAATCAAAAATTTAGTAAAATACCAAATGGAATTAGAAATTTATCTGGGAACAATAAAAAACAATCTTCCTAAGGTATTGGGAAAATGGGCACCAGTCCTAAATGAGCTACGAAACCTCTAGCAATTTCAGGTATCGCCTTACATGTACCGCTGTATATATTATTACCCACTATATTTGTATTGTCTACATATATGCTTATGGAACAATAAAATTATAAAAAAAAAGTTACAGCGTCTATATTAATAGCTTTCAAAGTTATAGACAGCACATAATCAGAAAGTTTTAGGTTATAGCTTGTACATAAACAGCTTTCATAGTCATAGGCTGCAAAATCAGAATGTTTAACCCTTCCAATGCTGAGGCAACTATTGTCCAAAGCACAAGAATGCAAAGATCTTTCAAAAACATTTAAACCCTGTCATGTTGGTACTCATTGGAGAGCTCTCGTTGAGTACTCTCATATGAGTACCCATTTGCCAGGGTTTCAGTCATTTTTCTGCTTTTTTGCATAATAAGAATAACTTTTGAGGTTACATACTGTTATGCAATAAACCTATGCCTTTGTTCAACAACATGAACTGAACATTCAAAATGAACTGACACAATAACAATTTGAAAACAGACATAGCCTTAATGTTGATCTAAATGAAATTAGCAAAACCCTTTAAGGTAACATATTGAGAATTGCATATTTGATATAATAACATTAAATTGAAAGTAGATACTATTTTAAGTATAGTCAGATTATATACTAAGCAAAATTAGATAGTCTTGCAGCTTACTTATGGTAAAGTGCATGCAGGACCTTCAAAGCCGCTGATTGATCAGTAAATTAATCTTCAATGTTGCAGATATGAAATATATTGAACCTTCAGGCTGTATAATTACTTCACGCTTTTACACTAGGTATACTCAGATCTGTCAATGTATGCACTTAAGTGCTAAATAAAATGTTTCAGCTGAAGTACATGAACTCAATATAATAATAATAATGATTTAAGGTTACAGGTTGACAATAAAATGTAAAAACTTGACATACCCAATGAAAATAACATTATTCATTTAACCTACAAATAATTACAAAAATAAAAGACACAGTATACATGATCGTCTAATTTCACAATTGAAAATGCACAGATTCTTATAGTCTATATCATCATGGGTTCAGGGTGGCCCATGTTTTCTAAAAATATATTGATGCTGTATCAGCAAGATTTACCGGTACAGCTAGGTCCATCTTTTGTGAAATGGCATCTGGCGATAGATCGTGTATCCCAGATTTCCCATTTATTATTGTGCAAAATGATTATAGTGGCCAAAATTCCTAGTCAAAATACTATTTTCATTTATTACAAAAATGTATATATATATATATATATATATATATATATATATATATATATATATATATATATATATATATATATATATATATATATATATATATATATATATATATATATATATGTTTATAGCCATACACACTCACATTACAGATATATACATAGAGTTTAGTGTTTATTGATATGAAGCTATGATATATGTTTACACATGATAACAATGACAGGCATGATGCATAACAATCAGTATTACTACAGCTTTGCTATTAGAATTATTTACATTCAACTATTTACATTTGTTCAATATCCTAAACTTATAAAAAGAAAGCTGAAAATGTCTATATAAATTATCTTATTTGATCACAGCCTCACTGTCCCATGGATCCTCCAAATCGCTGGATAAAATCAAAGTTATCATTCTTCAACCATTCATCTCAAGAAGTACTTAGTATGAGAAACAAGACACATTTTCCTTTGTATTATCTTATAGGTGAAAAAAAAACAAGTGGATATGAAACCAGCCGGTCAACCTAAACAACCAGTCTGCGGCAAATAGGCCACAAGTTAGGTTCTGCGCATGTTGGTGTGCAGCTTTCTCTGTAATGTAAACGCTACGATAGCCCTCATTTGTCTTTGTCTCCTAGTGGCGTCACACTGAGACCAGAGTCGAGACCCCTAAGATAGCCAGGTTATCACTATGGTGCATATAGTAAATGGTCTCTCGCTACGTATCCATTATTTTATTCATCTAAGGTTTTATGTACAACATGGTCCTCTTACAATGTTCAAAGGATAAAATTGTGCTTCTCAATGATATCACAAACACTTTCCTAACTTCTTCGGCGAAGATAACTTATCTTCATGCATCAGGAAAGGGGTGGATCTGGTTCTTCTCATCCCACGCAGTGAGCAGGGAAGTCATTGAGCCCCCGGAACTGGACGGTCGACTGGATTTGGACTTCTTCCGCTTTTTACCCTTGCCGTCCTTGGAAGAAGCTGAGCTGTCTCGGCCGCTCCCCACAGAGGATGTTGAGGCGGACCCCGGATTCACCACACCCGAATCTCCTTCCACTGGAGGTAAAAAGAGTGGACTGTCCGCCTGTACCATCTGGCCCAGAGACAGATCGTTCACGCTCGGTTTCGGCTGGGCCTGCAGGAACTCCGGTTTCAACAGGATGCCCCCTAGTGCCTCGTTTTTACTAAACACCGGATTGTCCACCCCGACCGGGGTGCCCCTACGGCTACCCACTGGGGTACCTCGGCGGCTACCGGAGGGCGTACCCACTTTAGCGCTTCTTTGTCTAACACCCGCATTTTCCATACCTGATTCCATTTTCTCCTTTTCCGCCACTAATGCGTTATTCCGCTCCTCGAGATCAGTGAGTGCACGTTCGATCTGAAACAATGGGTCGTCTTCGTCTTCCTCAACAATGGTGGACTTAGTATCGACGCGGGGCGATTTGCCGCCCGATAGGTCGATATCCTGCTCCCAGGCGAGCTGGGAGATTACATTGTTAAACCCTCCCTCGTCATCCCCTGCCCCGCCCAGGAAACTCCCGAATCCACCGCCGCCCGTTTCCTGGAGCAACGTTTTCGTTTGGGTGCTGCGTTTCAGGAGCTTAGACTGTGCTCGTCGCATCTGTCTTTCGGCAACTTGGTCGTAAACTTCATCGGACGTGATATCCATGGGTGTAGTTATTCCTGCACGTTTCCGTGAGCGCAGAAGTTCCTTTATTGTGTAACACAGATTCTGGAATGTACAGAAAATTAGCAAGATTACTGTAAATTCTCAGTAATTTGGGACACTTTTTAATAATAACATTTTTTATGGGTTGAGGGTGGCCCATGTTTTATCTAAATACTGACAAAGCAGAGTAACAGTTGTCCATACTTTGTAAAAGAACTGTCCAGCGATAGATGAACAGTGTTCCATATTTCCCAATATTTATTTTGCAAAAATATAATTATAGTGGCCAAAATAACTAGGATGGTCTATTTGGAGAATCTACAGTACTTCCAAATTTGAATTGAAAAATTGCAAAATTATTTTCCAAATGCAATAAGACTGTACTGAGAACACATATATACAGTTTCTATATTTACTCTAGCAAAGTAAATATGGAATATGCACTCCAAAAATAGAGTATTTCTGTTCTTATAGTATATTAGACTAGGCTCCTAGTCCCTAAAAGGTTCACATTCCCTTCTGTGTTGACCAAGCACTGTGGTGTAGTACCAGGTATGGTAGATAGATGGCACCACCTGATCCTCAGATCTCTATAGGTTTTGTAATAATCAAACTGAATCCTGGTGAGACAATTTAAATTAAACTTAATTGGCCACTATGTCCACCGAGACTATTTGGTGCCTGGTAACAGAAACAAAGGATAGAAAAATACATATGACAGCCTAGAAACCAAAGACCATTTCCCATACCGATGGAAATTATACTGTGAATTTGTACTTCAAATGCTATGAAAATGCATTAAATAAAGGGTATTCCCATCCCTTTGGAAACAGTCTGGAAACATAGAATACAAACCTACCTATGGAAACTACACTACAAAAATTGAATGGTAACATTCATAGCAACTGCACTGGAATCAAATATGGAAACTACATATACACTAGAAACAGAATATTTCTGCTCTCAACCCTTCCAATGCTGAGGCGCTACTTTCATCCAAAGCATAGGAATGCAAAGATTTTTGAAAATCATTCAAACCCTGCCATGTTGGTATTCATTAGATAACCCTTGCTGAGCATGCTCAGATGAGTACCCATGTGCCAGGGTTTCATTCATTTTTCAGTTTTTCGCATGATTTTGTATTGGCCAGCAGCAGCATAAGGGTTAACCCATTCATACCCGTATCAGCCAAAACTGCTACTAGTCAAGTAGATCTCCAGGTATGAAAGGGTTAAAGGGCAAATGCACCATCATAATGATTTAGGTTCAAAATGTGCCTATACGTGTCAACTTTCTAATAAGACCACCCGCAAGTCTGTCCTCCTCAGCACTCCTCAGATATGGCTTATGAAAGTTAGTAAAAAACTAGCCTGAGTCTGGGCATGGAGGCTGACATTGCAGGCCAATTTAGCCCAATTAAGCACAATCAGTGGTATGAAGTGACTGCCAGTGCTGCTTCTGATTGGTTGAGAGATATCAGTGGCTGGAAGCGACTGCCACTGATATCTCTCAACCAATCAGAAGCAGGGCTGGCAGTCACTTCATAAGCACCACTTCTGATAATGGCAGCCTCTATACCCAGACTCAGGCTAGTTTTTTACTAACTTTCATAAGCCATATCTGAGGAGTGCTGAGGAGGACAGACTTGCGGGTGGTCTTATTTGAAAGGTGACACGTATAGGCACATTTTGAACCTAAATCATCATGATGGTGCATTTGCCCTTTAAGAAAGTTGTGCTGTAATCAAAGAGAGACTTTTAGTTCCTCGTCGTAATCTGAACATACCTTCCAGTTTGAGATGGCACCCTTCCTCTGGCGGGCCTTGGTCTTGCTGGACGTCTTGATGACCATTAACCCCCTGTACTCTGTATCACCCTCCATGTCTTTAGGGGGCTCCCCCAGCTTCACAGAATACTCCTTCTGCATCTTACTCAACTTGGTCTGATTCAGACCCTTCTCAAGGACTAGGATGATTTTAGCCCACTGCAAGAAAAATATGATAAATTTGCAATTTACACATTCATGCCTGATCCTCAGCCCCAAAAGGCCTGACTGTTAACTCTTTAACCCCCAACGCTGTGTTGCGTCATACTCCCCAGCGCTGTACTGGGGGTTCCTCCCCGCAACATTGTAATGCACTGCAGTATATTGCATTGAATTACAATGTTGCGCAAGCCATTATACACGCGGTCAAAAGGCTTCCCGCAGGATTAAGGGGTGTTTCAGTGGCGACGCTAAAACACGTTCCGCGGGATTAAGGGTGTTAGATAAGGCGACACCTTTTGGCGTCAACAAGCATTAAAGAGTTAAACTTATATAACATCTACCTGAAAATATAGGATAGGTGGTTTGTTACTAAGAACTCAGCTAATAACTCTCCTTCAAAAAATTGATAAGTTATACCCTATTCATGCAAATTAATATTGTATTAATAAAGAATTCACTATTTTGCTTAATCTCTTTATAATTGTTAAAACTAAAAGTTGATATGAGAATGGTTTCCCTTGCGCTTCGCCCTCAGAGAAAGCCATCCTCCCTCGGGGATCCATTCCATCTTATTATACCTTACTTGAAGATGGTAAGCCATGATTGGCTTACAAAGGTTGGCCAATCCATCATGTCCACTGATGGGTTTCATGTCCACCGTTGTCACTAGTGACGCCTAGCGGGGAATGTGTGAATCACCAGTCATCTAGCTGTGACCTTGACATTATAAACATTGTTTTTATTGATACTTCACCAAAATGGGGTTTATTCGGTATAATAAATCAAATATACCATGCCAGTGTGGGTATCCTGATGGAATGTCTCCCCTCGGGAGGGTGGTTTTCCCTCGGGTTCCGCCCTCGGAAAAACAATCCTGCCTCGGGGAAACATTCCATCAGGATACCCACACTGGCATGGCATATTTGTATAATGTCACCCCCTACTGGGATGTCATACTGTAGAACACGAAATTCACGCGTGTCCCATGTATAGCGAATTTCGGAGTTTTGCGTCATAGCGTATCTTTATATTAGCGTCTCTGTACCGTAACAGCCGCCGCTGACAGCGCCATCTGTCGCAAAAAAGACGAACTAATGTAAGCAGAGTCCAGTCACAGTCCAGGTTGACAGAAGCCACACTACTGAGTTCTTGATCTAATGCTGCCAGAGTGAAGCAACCTAAATTTAGCATTTGTTTGTGAGTAAACAGGGCCGCCAGAACAATAGCTGGGCACCTATCCTTCTGGTTGCTATGTGCAACACTCACTCAGTATTCTGGCTTCTGTCAACCTGGACTGTGACTTTTAAATACTAGTACTGTAACTTTTAACATCATTTAATGCTAGGTTTTAAACATTTTTATCAAAATGCTTGCCTGGCTGAAAGGAGCTAAGCCTACCAAGGAGAGATATGAATTGTGCACAGGGTTAAACAAAGGAAATGGGGCTATGAACCCTATCCATGGTGGCACAACAAAGGGGCCATATCAGGTTGTATTGGGTGTAATTTCTGGAAAATAAATAATTAAAACAGATCACAATGATTTTCTTTGCTTTTTTATTATGTCTTTTGCTTCCTAAGACCAGAAAAACACCAAAAAGGAATGGTTCAAGAAGGGCTACGTATGCATCATGTTTGTACTAGTGGCGCCATCTAGAGTTCACCATGAAAACTGTGCTAAAGGCATGCTAAAGGTGCCATTTGTTGTTGTTTTTTGTTTTCAAAATGGAATGTTTATTAATGGAATCATGAGCTAGTCCACAAGCCCAGAAACCGATTTTGAAAAAGGGTTTCAGCAGGACTACGTATCTTCTATTAGATTTACTACTGGCGCTATCTAGCGGCCATCACTAAAACGAAAATAGCGGCTGCACAAGAAGCCTCCAATTCTTGCTCATTGACGTCAGCGCCACCAGTGGCTAAAAACAAAGACAAACTACAGCGTTTTTATATATAGCGAAGCGGCACCAGATGCTAAGTACGCTATATATAAACACACGCGGAAATTTCGTGTTCTACAGTATTTGTATATTGGTAAGGTAAGCAGACCACCAGGTGGCAGCAGTGCAACCTCTCTTGCAGATCCATTCCATCATGTTACCCCCACCGGGATATCATATTTGTATATTGGTATTAAGGGAGACCACCAGGTGGCAGCAGCAGCAGGGTCACCTACCTGTCGCCGCCACTCTCTCTCTGAGCGGTTGATGATGGCGTTGTATGTGTTGCCCATCATGGCAATCAGCATGTTGAGCAGCAAGATCGGGACTAGGATCGCGAACGCCACAAACACCACCTTCGTCAGGACCGGATAATGGGTGGAGTCAAAATCTTCATACTGAAACATACAATCAACAACAATATGATACCTCTATTATTATCCCACTGCTCTGGGAAGAGTTATTTGTACACATGGCATTCAGGCAGATTTTGTCATATCATAGCACAGTAGAAAGGAGGAAAAATGTGATTGAGCTACCTCAAAGCTATATTGTGAGCAATATTTTATGAGGTACCTTGTGGAAAATTTTAGGTGGATTTGGGTTATTTTAGCATCACCCCTTTTTCCATATCAAGCATTAATCAGAAAATATCTGATGGGGAGTGGTTAGGCAGTTTCTAGTCAGAGCTTATCCTTCAAATAATTTGTAAAAATTGCTTTCATCAGAGAGATACAACTAAAATGGCCAGGTGTTTTTGGTCACTACAGGCATGAATGGGTTAATATAAGAAAGCTTCTTTATATAGTTCAGTTGCACTGTACTACTGTAAATTCTTGGTAATTTGGGATACTTTTTAATAATATTTTTTTTATGAGTTAAGGGTTGTCTGTGTTTTATAAAAATTACTGACAAAGCAGAGTAATAGTTGTCCATGATTTGTAAAACAGCTACCAGCGATAGATCAAGGGTGGCCCATATTGCTCAACAATTATTTTGTATAATAATTATAGTGGCCCAAATTCCTAGGGTGGTCTAAATTTTCGAGAATTTACGGTAGATCTATATCTTATAATTTGCAGCACAAGTTGAACTAGCTACAATTTCTCTAAGATGTTGCAAACATCTGAATTTTAATTACACACATAATGTCGATCTACAAACTCAAAGCAAATCTCCTCATTTCAACATATTTTTGAGACATGGCAAATTCATTAAAAAGAGCGTTCTTCATAATACCCAGAAGATTATTCGTTGCCTGAAGAAAATGTGCTACAAACAATAATATTAGTAGTGTAGGCGGTAAATAGCTGAAAGCGGAAATATTAAAAGCTTGAGCAATTAATCATGTAAATTGGTTTCAATATTGCAACTTTTTCTGTATGTGCATTAAAAATCCATACTATGGATGCAATGAAAAAAAAAATTGAAAAGGCATATATTCTTAATCTGGTTTGTGGATAAGGAGTCTTAAGAAATTACATAACCAAAGGGATTCACTCTAAAGACTATACATTTGAGGGTCAAACAGAAAAGCTAAATAGCTAATTCTATCAAATCTTCACACAAGTAAAACTGCCAAAATATCATAATATTTTGACATCTTTAACTACATATCAGATTGGTTGAAAATAATAGATAGTAACCCTCCACTTAGCTACGCTACAGGACAGTTTCTAATGATTCACTTTTCATATTTCCGGAGAAAAAGACGGGTTTCAAAATCCTTGAACATATTTTATACAGAAGACATTTCATCATGCATCTCTTAAATTAATTACTCCATTGATGAATTAAAGAACACATTTTAATGGACATGCCACAATTCCCTAATTTTTTGAAACATTTTTTTTTTTTGGAAGGGATTTTGAATATGTTAATGTCTCCAGCACCTGTGACTATTTTGGTGATAACTCTGATGAAAAAATATTTAAAACTGATTATAGGTGAAATATTATTTGGAATATTATAACTCAATAATAGAATTCGAAAAAAAAAAAGATTTGCATACTTCTGCCAAATTCCCAAGTTACTAGCAAAAGCATCTAACATCAAAAAAGGAATTTTGAAGGAAACCCTAGGCATGAAAGAGATAATATGTTTTTCAATTATCTTCAATGGAGTTATCCAAATTCTACAAAACCATACCAAAACTTTCAGAGCCTACATTTGTGCACTTCCTTTATTCTAATTATAATTAACAAGAGATAACACTTCTAAAGTTTCTATATTATTCTACTGAGAAAACCATCTCATTGATTGTAAAATATGATTTGAAATCATTTCCTGTTTCGCTTTCCATTATCTTTTGGAATGTAAAATCATTTGCTGATTTAATAAAAAGTAATATTTGTTTTATCTATAGCAGTATTCTGAAAGTGTTGGAGTATGGAACTAAAACGCAGTATGAAATCTTGCTGGGAATCTTTGGGTAAATCACTCAGGCATTTTAAGTAAGGGAGGTTCACACTCTCTAACTGGCATTTTACCCAACGCACTTGTTTGTTGCCCTTTCCCTGTGAAGAAAAGAGATTACACAGCAGAATATAAAATAAATGCAACTGAATACTGTCTAGAATACACTGTGAACCCTATTTGTCATAACACATTTCCTTGTGATGTCACCAATTCGATCGGAGAGTCGTTAAACCATGTAGTTCATGCCTGCATGTACTGCCAAAAATAGCCTGTATATTTTGGGTAAAGCTATGTACATTTAAACCTTCCAATGCTGAGGCTACTCTCGTTGAGAGCACAAGGAAGCAAAGGTTTCTGAAAACCATCTAAATGGAAACTGAAACACAATGATATTTACAGAAATACCAACATTTTAGAAATGAATGATGATGTAATGAATCAATAAAAGATGCATGTGCGGGTTTTAGTAGTACCGGTATCAAAAGTCCACTTCAACAAAATCAGCTTCAATTAAATCATCTGCATTTTCTAAAAACAACATTAATGATGACACACAATGAAGTGTTTTACCCAATTTCCTCTCAAAGTGCACTGGTAATAATAATAGTTGAATAGATGAATATATATATATATATATATATATATATATATATATATATATATATATATATATATATATATATATATATATATATATATATATATATATATATATATATATATATATATACATATATATATATATATATATATATAATATATATATATATATATATATATATATATATATATATATATATATATATATATATATGTATAATTTTTATGTATATATTATATGTATATACAGCCAAACCTCCATTAAGCGACCGCTCAAGGGAAATGTCAAAAGTGGTCTTTTAAAGAGGTGGTCTCTTAAGAAGGGGTTGAGGGTCTGAGCGAGGTTATGAAAAACCAAAGAATTTCCAACAATGACCTGGAATTATTGAGGTTGCTATGTTTAGCTGCGTTTGTTGAAATTTCTTCATTAATATTTTAAGAATAAATAATTCAGAAAAATAAAAGTTGAACTACTGTAAATCACTTAAATATGGCGAGAACATTACATAGCGCAATTACAGTACTGCCATGGATAGCGTGATCTAAATATAGCGGTGAACGGGTACAGCAGCAGCAAGTTCAATTAAGAATTTAATAAAAACGGGGATTTTATAATAGCGCATATGGACAGAGCGCTATTATCGCTATCTTATTGTTCCCGCTATACCTAAGTGATTTACAGTATATCATTAATTGAGGACCCTCCGAAATGATATACTTTCAAATTTTTACCGATTATTTCATTATTTTTCCAATATACAAGGCGTCTAAGCATTCAAGTGGCCGTTGAATAAAGGAAAATTTACTCTTAGGGATAAGATTTCATGGTCGTTGGTCGCGTCAAGCAAGTGGTCGCTTAATCAAGGTAAAATATACAGGGAATAGCCTTGGGGGGATTTGAAACGGTCGTTCAAGGCAAGTGGTCGTTTAAGAGAAGTGGTCGTTGAGGCAAGTTTGACTGTATATATATATATATATATATATATATATATATATATATATATATATATATATATATATATATATATATATATATATATATATATATATATATATATATATATATATATATATATATATATATATATATATATATATATATATATATATATACATATATATATACATATATATATATATATATATAATAGATAGATATATATATATATATATATATATATATATATATATATATATATATATATATATATATATATATATATATATATATATATATATATATATATATATATATATATATATATATATATATATATATATATATATATATTTACAATTGGAAATTTATCTACAAAAAAATATTGATTACTGGCACTTTTTGAGAAGGAGCAGGTTGAAGCACAATCAGGCACATTAAGCTGGTATGTAGAGATTGCCTATCACATTGCACTCCTGAGGAAAAACACAGCAGACTAGCCCTTCAGCTGTAGAGGACAGCAGAAATACAACATAATGTCATGTCATGAAATCTTCAGCCAAAAGACAATAGACGGTGCAGTTAACCCTTCCAATGCTGAGACTACTTTCGTTTAAAGCACAAGGATGCAAAGATGCGATGCAAGGATGCGAAAACCATCTTACCCTGTCATTTTGGTATTCATAGGTCAGCTCTTACTGAGTTCACTCAGATGAGTACCCATGTGCCAGGGTTTCAGTCATTTTTCAGTTTTTTGCATCATTTCGCATTGGCCCCCAGCAACATAAGGGTTTATGGAAAGTAAACAACACCATGATATTGACCTATTTATGAATGGCAAGTTAAATGGCTGAACTTCCAGGCCGACACTGTTGGTGACCCGTAAATTGTGCAATTATTATTCATGATGGTGATGAATGACTTTATTTCCATGACAGCACCATAGAGTGACCTATTGTATTAGACTTTTTCTCAGATTGAAATATGTCAAAAATTTCAAAACTACAGGAGATCATCATGAAGATGTTACACTTTGCTCGTAAAGTGCAATTACCAAAAGCACCATCTATTGTCAATAAACTGAAGACTTTACCTAACGAAGAAAAGGCGACTGTTAGCAGCTGAAATGTTTGATATGAGAGAGCGGAGGACAATATATATATATGGCAGAGAGGACGCGGCTCATCATGCAGCAACGTACCCCTTACAGGAAGAACCAGAGGGGAGGGGGGAGCACAAGGGGAGGGACTGGACAGGGGAGGGGGGAAAGGGGAATAGTTGGAGATATTGTCAACACATTCATCCCCGTAGCACGCCAAAAAGGCCTGACTATTTTGCCGATATCTTTCAAAAAAAACTCTCCTCGTTAAAAGATTTAATAACAGAATTTTGATAAGTACCAAATAGCTACAAAATATGTTTCAAATATCTCATGAATATAATGCCACATTCCACCGTAAGTGTTTTTTCCAGACAACATGAAAACTCCAGGCAAGAACATTAGTTCAAATGATAAAAACCACATAACATTTTACTTATTCTTATACAAAATAATTACTTATTCTTATACAGTATAATCAGTTTTGTACTCCAAAGTACATATCTAATAAAAGGTAGCTTACTTCATGAGGATGGCTTTTAACTAATTGATAATTACATGCAATTTTAAGAGAAAATTCAGTTTTATTTTCAGTTTTTGTTTTTGCCCACACAGAGCCGTTAAGGGAAGAGCTATCCTGGTAAAGGGAGGAGAATTTCAGATACTTCTAATTAAAAGATAGAATATATAGGCAGTAGGGCTGATATAGAGTTCTCTATTCTTATATATCCTGAATTGGCGATGTTTGAGCATGTATGGCATGAAAAATAATCAAGATTTGTGTATAATGAGAAAAAGAAAATAAATGTAAGATATGTGTTATGGGCAGTTGTGAGTTGATGTAGTAGTAGGGAATAAATCATGGAAATAGGGAGTTTAACCTCTGTGCCCAAGGCAATTATGTTTGCTGAAGAAGTTCTGAATCTAACACACCTTCTGATATTATTTTATTTCTATTTCAACCCCTACACTTGCCAAAAAAAATGCCTTTCAGGTCCTAACCATTCTGGGTATATTACCTTTTGGAAGCCATTTCAGCAAAAAAAAGTCCATTAAAATAAATCCAAATTCTGTCCAAATAGGTCTCGCTGAGCACTTTCAGATGAGTACCCATTTGCCAGGGTTTCGATAATTTTTTTGCATCATTTTGTTTTGGACAAATTCGTCACCAGCAGGAGGTGGAGGTTTTGATTTTATGTCAAAATTGTCATTTAGTATCATAGCATCCACATGATAATGATCAGTGCGAACTGTAGCATGAAACGGTTGATCAATTCATACCTATAGCAACCCCCCAAAAGACTTGGAAGCAGATTCAAATAATATCTGAAGTAGAAATGATAATCAGATCCAAACATACAACTATACAACTCCCATGATTTTCAAAGTTATGTTATATTCTTCAGTACTACTCAAAAGCAAGAGATCATTCAGATGGCACTTCCTATGTGGAGTCCTAATTAAGTATGAACGGTTTCATCAACAAAAGGGGCAAAGAAAGTGATCTTGGATTTACACTGACAAATAGGACCAGCTGAAAATGGCCAGGAAACATACAATCTAGGAATATCTAATACTATGAAGGAACAGAGATTCATCATTACCACAAAACTTTTTAGGGGCATAGTATATATTTGCAACAACTGCGCAGCGACGGAAAGTGGAAGAAAAAGTTTCACATTGATTTGAAGGAGAAAAAAGTCATGATAGGAGAAAAAAATACTGAATCTCTTTCTACCTTGATTGAGGATTCAAATCTACTTCGCTTGGAAGTCTGTTTGAAATGAAATGATAGACTGTGTATTCATTGGAAGCTGTAGTGACGACAAAGTATCAGATGCTTATGGGATGTTTCAGGAATGAATGCAAACAAATATGACAAGAACAAAACACAGTGAAGGGTTTGAGTTATAGGGGAGGTTAACCCTTATGCTGCTGGTGACGAATTTGTCCAAAACAAAATGATGCAAAAAATTATTGAAACCCTGGCAAATGGGTACTCATCTGAAAGTGCTCAGCGAGACCTATCCAATGAGTACCAATATAATAGGGTTTAGATGTTTTTCAAAAATCTTTGCGTCCTTGTGCTTTGGACGAAAGTAGCCTCAGCATTAGAAGGGTTAAGATGAAAAGCGAATCAAGAGAAAAGCACAGGAAAATAATGGAACACGTGAAAAAGTTATGATGATCAAAAATACACTACGGGAAGGCCATAGCATAATGAATTGCATTCACTATGGGGAAAGTCACATGGGTTGCAATGGATGTGGATTTTAGCTTTTCAAGGAAGATGAAACAGTGGAGCAGTCATTCATATTACACCAAGCAATGTTGTCACTCAGAAACTCCTGTCGACTGGGGGAAATAGTGTGATAGATGTGATGATGATGAATGACAGAGCGAGGAAAAAAACAAATAAACAAGTAGGTTCCTGAGGCTTCGATGTATGTACGGGTTTGTATCATTATCAACCAAATCAAAAGATTTGAAAAAATATAAACAAGAGCATAAACAAAACTTGGTTTACAAAGGAGAACACAGTGAAAACAAAATGAAGAACATGTAAATTAAATAAAGAACAAATATTTGAAGTAATGATTATATTAAACTCAAAATTGTAACATAATGTGAAGATAAATGTTTCGTTCACAGAAGCTGGAATTTTGAAATTCAAAATAAACACAAGAAAATGAAACAGTAAAGTGTAAAAACAGTATAAAGAGCCTGGCGAGTGTGTGAAAAAGAATACATATGATAGCAAATCTGATGGTATATTTTAATGCTGTCATAATGAGAAATGAACATTGAAAAGAAATAACAAGCAGGCATGGGGTCAATTACTTTTGAAAGTAATATATTACAATTACAATTACTTTGTGTTGGCCCTATTACAATTACAATTACAATTACTTTTGAAAATCACCATCCCTATTACAATTACAATTACTTTTGAAATGTAATATATTACAATTACTTATTACTTTTCTAGCCGCGGGTGAATGTGACCCTTTGTCAAATTGTTATAACTTATATTTTATTCAGTCTGCGTATGTTTTATAACAGCTGTTTAATACTTCTTAAAGTTTGTAATATGCTCATGGTTCTGAATTAAAGAGTTTAATGTAGATAAACACATTAAAAATAGAAAGTAGTTCCCTACCTGGAAAAGGGGACCTGTATTTTTATAATCCCACAAAGATTACTGACCGAGTAATGATAAATATTTTGTCTACCATAGCAAATTATACATAAGGTGGACACTGCTTTGTTAAGATACCTTGCGGACAAGAAATTATGTTTACTAGTATTTTACGCAGGAGTTCATCTAATAAAGGGTTCATCTGAATGTAAGGCTCTGATTAATGAAGGCAAACAGGGGTGTCCTAGTATTTTATGTCCTGGAGCAGAGACTGATGCACAAATCCCTCAGTAATTCAGTATAGAACAAATGTGCAGAAGAATCCTGTTATTTGACCCCCTTTCATTTACAAATTGATTTATATAAATGGTCCACCTAAGGAAGTCTACCATACATTTGACAATATGAGAGTACATGTAGCTTAAGTCAGGCTTCTTGAAAACTTAAAGTCTGCAGATTTGTTTAGATTAAAGAGATATAGAAAAATACCAAACCCAGTCCCACAATACTTTATACAGTATAATCTGATAATTTGATAAACAACCCATTCACCCATCACAAAAGCCTTGAGCATAACAATTGGTCTCCTTGAGTTCAGAGTATGCTCAAAAATCCTCAAGTACATGTATGTACAGGTGAGGATTGAAAGTGACAAGTTACAATTGCAATTTGAATCACCTGGGGTTTCATTGACCTAGATCATTCATTGAAATGATGATACCCCTAAGTCGTGAAGTCTACCAGTTGCAACTGGAATTCCACATATACTTATTCATATCTTATAATAATTATGTGTCACATACATATAGTCAGAAATAAGCTGGATTGTATGCAGAACAAGTTCTATTGAGAAAACATTGTTTGTAAGAGACCATCTAGTCATTATGATATTAAATAACACTATGACAAAGGGATCGTTACAAAGTCACCATGATTAGAGCATAACTGCTGAAATATGCCTAATGAGGTTTGATAATATTCTTTAAAAGGTGAATATGAAGGCTTTTAAACAGCTTGCAGGTAGTCTTTAAAGTTTCAACTAGAACCATTCTGAGAAATAACTGAGCAGTAATTTTTGAGGGTTATGGTGTCCAAATGAATCCCACACACCTTGCTGTCCTATGCCCTGTAGCCAAGGCAGCTGTACTAAATCTATGAGAGGAATTGAGAATAAGGATGGGCAGCTAATCTCAGAGCCTTCTTGTTTTCATGAGGGATTCTACAAAGACGGTACACTCAGTTATCTTGTACACCTAATGGCAGCTATTCTTATCTTTATCAAATTGCAATTAAATCAACTTCCTTTGGCCTCTGACCTAGATTGAAGTACCTATAGACCTTGGCAGTAAGACAAAATTACTCTTTAGGAGATGCAGAGAATAAATTCTACTGCCTTTCAGATGATTCTCCTTTTCACAGACTTATTATTGAAATCAATCATTTGAGACAAGGAGTGACAATAAGGAGTCATATGGAAAAGTGACTTGTTTACTGTACAGTTGATTTTTTGGTCATAAATGGGGAAAGTAATAGAAAAGTAATAGAAAATTACTTATTACTTTTGGGATCAGGCTATTACAATTACTTATTACTTGGAGATTTTGACTATCTATTACTTATTACAGGCTATTACTTTAAAAATCGGTCTATTACCTATTACTTTTCTATTACCTATTACTTATTACCCCATGTCTGATAACAAGTAAGTTCATGAGGCCTTAACCCTTCCAATGCTGAGGATACTAATATGTCCAATGCACAGGAACGCATACAATTTTGAAAAACATCTAAATCCTATCATGTTGGTATTTTATTGGTAAATAATTTCTCTCCGAGTACTATCAGAATGATTACCCATGTGCCAGGGTTTCAGTCATCTTAAAGGTTTTTTGCATCATTGTGTATTTGCAAAAATAGCCACCAGCAGCATAAGGGTTAATTAAGATATCTGATGACAATTGGGATGATATCTTTTTGGTAAAGCTGTGATAATAAGAAGTGATATGACAACAATGGAAAAACAGGTCAAATCAGATACGCGGACAAAATGTGTTAATGTTATAAGCAGATGATGGTTAAAATAGGTCATTTTGTTAACAAAAAGGGAAATAATGTCAACTACATACAACAATCCAGTGGCGCAATTAAATCAGCATGATGAGTTTATACAATTGTGAAGTTTAGAAACATACTCTGCAGGAATCTGCAGGCAACCTGACAAGATTGACATCCTTCACAGAATAAATTAAGTGCATACATATTGGAGCCATCAATAATTTCAGCACAACAAAACAATGACACCCGTGTGTGTTATAAAGTGAGTATATTTCATACTTTTTTGTTTGGTAACAGATGCCAATATCTGGCATGTCAGGCTATACACTAAGCATTTACCCTTTATGCTCACAGCGGCAAAAAAGCAACCTGACAATTTTGATGAAATCTTTCAGGCAAAAGCATAGTAAGGTTAAAATTTGATGGAGAAGTGTTAACAAAAACATTACCAACAACTCTCCTTCGAATATTTTGTAAAATCATCCTCAATAACAAAGATATTGGCAAAAGTATTATAATTCCAGACAACAATTCCTAGAGGAGCTCTTAAGCATTCATTCATGTCTGGAGTTCCTCTTGATGAGTGCCTTAACCCATATAATGAGGCTATTTCTGTCCAAAGCACAAGGACACAACGATTATTGAAAACCATCTAAACCTTGTTGGTATTCATTAAATAGCTCTCACTGAATCCTCTCAGGTGAGTATCCATGTGCCAGGGTTTCAGTTATTTTTCAGGCTTTTTGCATCATTTTGTATTGGCCAAATAAGCCACCACCAGCATAAGGGTTAAAGGCATGGTTTCATTAAAAAAGCATTTGGTCGCACACTTAAACTGACTCTTCCCTTACCAAATGTAGCTGAGTACACCAAGGAATTACTAGGATAATCCTAGGAAAATGCTAGGATTTCCTATGAAGTACCAAACCAAATGGAGCTGAGAATACACAGAAATTCCTAGGATAATGCTAGGGAAATGCCAGTATTTCCTGGCAAATCTCAGCTACACCTGGCAATGGATTGTTTGCAAGCAAATCAACAGGATATAGGAAGTTGTATTGGAAAAGTAAAAGCTAAGAGGAGAAGGCATTGGTTACTTCTAAATATATGCAGTTTGATTAGTTAAGTAGGATATTCATATATTAAGGTGATATAGTGTTTTATGATTTAACTTTAGAAAAGTCATCTTTCTATGTTTTGAACTATCATCTTCATATCTTAACTTCTAACTCTTCCTGTAAAATCTTTATTTCATTCCCACATTTGGTAAATATACTTCATTGTGGTAATAACAATTTTATCCTAAGAGTTGCCAAAATAGGCATGCCTTCAGGGATGATAATTCCAAAATGAAAGAATCATTTGAAAAAGAAATCAAAGTTTGAAAGACATTTTTTTCATTTAGATAAGTATAATATCTTTAAGAATTTCTCAAAGTTGTGCAGTCATTTTGAATTATTATCAAAAGTATGTGACCATCCATATGATCCTAATTTGTTTTAGCCATATTTGTATGTGCAGCGACTATGATTTTTTGCTACATCTTAATGTCTTCAGTTCTGATCTTGATACTAAAGCAATGGTGGAGAAATTGGGGTATGCAACAACAAATATTTAGGACAGAAATCAATTTCAAATCACCATGTGTAAGCAAATATCCATAGATTATGTTTTTGTATAATACAAAAATTAAGATATTCTTTGGATTTTCATCATGAGCAATTGACATCCAGTAATTGCATTTATACGATACGTAGCACAACTGACAAAGGTCAAATGTCACAGTCACTAATATCACCTTCATAAATGAATCTCCTCGTTTTGATAACTGCATAAAATATCAGACAAATTTTTGAATAAATATCAGAGCTGCAAGAACAGTAGTATTTCTTAAAGGATACCATTTTGCAACAAAAAAGCACATGAGGTATTTTGGCATAAAAGCATTAAGAGTGAAACAAATTACAATTCTTAAGTCAATAAAATGGATATTTTAAAGTGAAATGCAAAGGAAGTCAGGCCAGTTTCAGGATTTGAGGGTATGGGTTTGTTTTAAAGAAAAATTTATCTAAAATAGGATTTAACCCTTAACACGCTGAATTGCCTGACGGGGGCTTGTCCCTCAAACTGAGTTGTTTTTTTGCAACAAATTATGTTGCATTGCTGTTGCGCTGTCAGGGGGTTGTAAGTCTTTCCAGCCATAAAAGGCAAAATACCATCCAAAAAATCTGAAATAAAAAATACTGACTGAAACTACTGTTCTTGTTCTCTTAAATTATGTTTGTTTTGTAGAAATTACTTTTAGAATATATTATGTCTGATCAGTGTAAACCTAAGGTTTTGTAGAGAGCATGCTGATTTTGATTTAGAATAAATGAAAAATCAGGTATTTGGAATGCATTAGCCCAACTTCAGCCTGAAATTTCTCAAGTTGTACATAAATATTTCTTTTCAAAAAGGGTATATGTAGAATGCTTATTAAAAACTGATATACATAATGAAAAATAGTGTTTGTTTCTTTGTTTTAATTAGTCATGAGCAACCCTAAAGCAAAGGGGATGCAAATAAGTCTTAGCAAGAAATGAATTCTGAGAGCGCTTCAAAAGGAATTCTAAAGGATCAACTTCCTCAATGTTAGAGCGCTATAAACAAATGAAAATAGAAAATATCAAATGTAAAATATAAATATCTAACATAATTTCAACCTCCTCAATCGATACATGTAATTTTTATTCAGAAACGATCATGTTTTGCGCCACAAATCAACGATTGAACACAAAAAGCAATGTTGATTTGTGGCCGCCATTTTGTCACTCCCAAGTTCGCCAACTTTCTGGCGCAACAACACAGAGATAAAATTCCCAGTGCAGTAAAAATATACAATAGAAAAAGAAATAAAAACATACATCGATTGCCTACCTTGTTATCCTCCTTATGATGTCTTTATTTTGTGTTGTGCCATCAGTTATAGCCTTTTTCGAAGGCTTCAACCATGATAGCCTACACGCTGTCAGCCTCTGTTTACGGCAAATTCGATTTTGAAATCCGTTGGCCGTAAGGAATGCACCTATTTCGAATCATGTCTCTATTATATTAATTGCGCAATAAACAAATACAAAATTGATATTGTTAGACAGATATGTGTCTTGGCTTTCGGGAAATATAATATTTATTAAAATCCAACCACGGGAAGTATTTTTTTGGATTGTGTAAAGTGTGGCGAGATGACCGCAAAATCTGCCGTTTTCAAAATGGCGGATCTAAACATGTGCGTAGTGATTTCCTTCGCACTTGTTTTAAAACGATCGATTCAGCAACATAACAAATTTATTTCGAAAAATAAAGTTGATATTCTTGTTCCCTGACATCCATTTAGTCTAAATATTATCTTTATTGAATTTAGGATGTCAGGAATAACGGAATATCAATCGTACAAAAAACCGGAAGTACTCTCTTCAGCGGCGGCGGACACGCTGCGAGCCGGTATCAACATCGCAAAACATCGATTTTCGGCCGCGATTTACCTCTCACTTCATATTTAATGTATACTATTGATGTTTTTCTTTGTCAATCTGACAAAGAAAAACATATGAGAATAGGTGAGATACTTATATCACCTATTCTCAAGTTACTAAGCCGAATTCGATGGATAACTTCCTGATTAATGGAAGTTACCCAAGATGGCGGCGGCCTGCAGTTGCGGCGAATTTCTTTGCGGACCTGTTCGTCCGTCGCTTCAGCGCAAGGTATGAGAATTGCGGACTGGTCCGTCAGCCGCGCGTTAAGGGTTAAATTGAGGACAGCTTTTTCAAAAAGCCCTCAATTGAGCAACCCCCCCCCCCCCCCCCCCCCCCCTTTGCTCTGTTGTGGTAATCACCAAGAGAGAAGAAAAGATGAAATATTTTAAAAGCCTTATACAACGTCCTTTTTTAAATATTGCAACAGTTTAGTTTTTGCTGTTGGTATAATTAGTCCTTCCAATGTTAAGGCTATATTTTCGTCCAAAGAACAAGAATGCAAAGATTTTCGAAAAACATCTGAAACCTGTTATGTTGGTATCCATTGCATAGCTCTCGCTGGGTACTCTCAGATGAGTATTATGATTACAATATCTCCCTTAAATATTTGTTTTATTGTGCCAGGGTTTCAGTCATTTTTAAGGGTTTTTTGCATCATTTTGTATTGGCCAAATTAGCCACCAGCAGCAAGAGTGTTAACCAACTGTAGGTACAGATAGTCAATTGGTTAGACAGGTAAATCATGACAAATATTCCATTACAGAGTTTTTGTAAAATAGAAAATAAGCATTTCGACTGACCTTGAATTCTCCGAGGGTCATCTGGAATAAGGTCATCAGGGTGCCCCCTGGTGTCTCGAATGTTGATATACTTTTGTTTGGTATGTCTTTGAAGAGGAAGTAAAAACCTAAAAGAAAAACAGTGCAATCAAAACATAAACAATCAAGATGTGTGGTAGAATTCAATCCTCAGAGTTAAGACTCATTGTTATAGTAATCAAATATAATATATTATACTTGAATATTGAAAAAATATGAAAAATGTATATACAGCTTTAATTTTGAGTGCTAAAGATTTCGCTTTATAGCAATGCTGGAGGGTATTTGTGCATCTTTAAATTAGAACACTTAAGCACTCAAAGTATATATTTATTACTATATAGATATTTATTTGAAGAATATGGTGCCATAAAAAAATTAAATGCCTGTAAAGAATACCAGTTATGAGTATTTAGGTTTGATTCTATCAAATATTCATTGATTTGATTCAACTCTCTTCTCTAAATGATTAATATAATATCAAGGTTAAGTTGATATTGGTCAATTAATTATGTTAATATATAATCTAGTTTTAATATCATTACAAGTTCTTTAATCAACTCATACCATAATCATGATATCTTTCAGACATTTTTTTAGAGTAAATTTTGGTAAATAAGTTGGTGGAGAAGTATTAACCCTAACTAAAGCCATAAATGTCTTTTGAATATTTAACAACTTTATCATTCATTCCCATTTTATTTTCTAAGATATCTTACATACAAAAGGGCATGAACAAATTGAGATATTTGTTCTCTAAGGTTTCAGATGATGTGTGCAATAAGCATGAATCGGTCTTACAGATTTCATGGAATTGAATTTATAAGTAAAACACAATCTAAAGTACATTTTTTGATCAGAGAGAATATGAAACAATCGTGAAATAAAATTCATTATTGAATTGTTGAAATCAAATTCAACATAGGCATTGAAATATCAGAGATAAAATACTTTGTAGCTGTGTAGTGTGACTAGTTATTTATTACTCATTTTCTGCTTTTTATTCATTAACAAATTGTAAATGAAAATGACTGTGACAAAAATAAAAGAAAATGTAGAAAAAGAAGAAAGAAAGAAAGAAAAATAAAGATAATAAAGGCACAAAACTATCATGTAAATTAACAGGATTAAATGATCAAATCACTCTCCTGATATCTTTTCAATATCTTGTAACCATAGTAACCAGTGTTGCCAAGCACTGGTTGCCAAGCACTGGTTGCCAAGCGACAGACTTACCTGGAACAAAGCCACAGAGGGAGACAACATAGATGACCCCAAAGCGGAAAAGGTCACCGGTCATCATTTGTGCAACTATGGTTATAAATGGCCCAATAAACCAATAGACCCTAAAAGTTAAAGTCAGCAGAGAGAAAATATAGGTGCAAAAATAAAGAAGTGAGAAATTATCATATTAGCAGGGAAATATCTAGGGCTGCATCACTAATTAAGTAAGAACCGGATACATCATGCAATATTATTAATTTAAAAAATTGTTTCAACAATTATGATACTGTACACCACTAATTGATATTTGGTATCATGCCCAGGTGTTTTTAAAGAGATAATACAATACATTTTAGGGTCATACAATTATCAAAGACACATAGTGCTATAGTCTCTCTATTTTTAACTTATTCGATATTATACCATGTCTGGTAATCGTATATGCATACAAGGTGTTGCAGCCCTAGAATTAGAACAGAATTAGATGTGAGTGAGCATGAAAATCAAACAGAAAAGAAAACAGAATCCCAAAAATTCACCAAATTAGATGATTAAGTATTATTATCAAATGAATAACCACAGACATTTTGCGAAGGTGAGATATCTCCTTGGTGATTCGACATAATACAACTTTCAGTTCATATTTTGTATCAATGTTTATATAATACACAAAAGTACAATTTTTTAAATAACTTATTATATATATATCACCTCAGTCTTATGAAAACTAAATCAACTTTAATTTAGCCCTACAGAAATATGGTCAGGAATTTTCAGGAATAAACATAATGTGTGTGGAATGGTTACATTCCAAGGCATTTGGGGGACCACAACAAACGCCTGCTAACGTTCCCCTCTCTGAACACCACTCGCTAGTAGGGCCTCCACTATCACTCACTCAGTGTGTGCAGTGGCCGTGACTCACACACTGCATCCAGCCAACCAATCGCTGGGCTGCTCTCTCCACTGGCACACACCGTCCAGCCACCCTTCTATTGTCATTTGCTGCCCTGCAACAGTTCAGGCAACACACTGGAGAGCTATTAACCCTTGTTAACGCTCTCGGATCACCGTCCAGCCTACAGCTTCTCAGGTTTTGGTTTGCCTAGTTGTAGACAAAGTACTGGACTTACACAAACATGCCAAAACACTATAAATGTAAAAAATGCGGAGTGGAACACTCCCCACCCGCAGGCAAGCATTGCCAACAACAACTACAAGGCGAGACGGCAGAACAGTCGCAACCGGCAAACGCAGAAACAACGCTACAGCAAAGCGTTGATAAAATGCTAGCTGGGATGCTAGAACTAACAACGAAAGTGACAGACATGCACGAAAGACTGTCCATGGTGGAAAACAGAGACAATGGGGACAAACAACCCATGGTACCAGCCACACAGCCGGAGCCATTTGTATCAGCCTCGATCCCCGGCCCGGCCGCAGCATCCCCTGATACCCTCAGAGCAAACGTCGAGCTAATGGCACAGGCCGCCGCTAGGATAGCCCAATTCGGCACAGATCACGACGATGACGACGACGGATCGTCGGGGAGAACAAAATCAAAAGGTAAGAAGTCCGGTTCACTTCTTACAGCGGCAGACAGGGTCGAGAAACAAATCGATTGCCCCACCTACATGTACAAAGGATGACAGGGGGTAACAGAAGGAACCTTACCTATCCAGAACTCCGCACTGACGAATTCGTCTTCGGGTACTTGGCAATGCTAAAATCGCCAAAATGTGAAATGGACAAAGATACCATGATAGACATATTAAGTATCATTATGCAGGATTCCATGGATTACACATGGCCCACTGCGCGCGGCTTTTACCAATCCTTGGGCCTAGCCGTAGAGAAAGCAGAACTGGACTGGGCCGACAGCGACACGATACGCGACATGAGGATGATATATTCCAGAACGGTGTTCCAGGAAAAACACGAACCAAAAGATCAAAAAGAGGGGGCACCCCGACAACTACGCGCAGCCCCCCCAGGCATGAAATGTTGTCCCGCCTTCCAAAAGAAGGCCTGTGAACAAACGAAAGACCACCCCCCCTTTACACACGCCTGTAGCTATTGCCACAGGGTATGCTCCGCATTGTGCCGTCACGGGGAAGAGGAGTGTATGAGGAAAATGTCTGACGATTCAAAAAACGGGCGAAAGAGGGAGGTTTAGGCCTTCCTCGAGACATAAACACTGACATTCGGACGGGAGGGGAGGGGGCAACTGTGGGCGAGGCAGAAAGCGCGCCTACCCAGGGCTATAAACCGCCACAGGGTACCTTGTACCCACAGCTTCAAAATCATCCCCCAGCGCAGTCGGACCCAGAGCCGACTACACCAGAGGAGGTCAGCCAGGGCACTCAGGGGCCACACATCGGGCTGACCACCTCCACTGACTTCAATGCAGAGTTACGAGACATTTACGATGAAGTAACTCACCACGGATTATACAACTATCAGGGGGCCCAACGACGCGTGCCCAGCGGCCTCTGCATCGAGGCATGGCGTAGACATTTACAAGGGTACTACGACGCAAACCTGGTCTCATTCCTCGAGTTCGGATGGCCTATAAACTTTAACCGGGACGCCATCTTGGCCTCCACACACGAGAACCACACGTCGGCTCTGGCCCACCCAGATGACTTGGACTACTATATTAACACTGAGCTCGGGCACCAGGCTCTCGCGGGACCATTTAAGGGACCACCGGTGGTCCCAATGCACCTGAGCCCACTCATGACGCGCATCAAGAAAGACTCACAACACCGCCGAATCATAATGGATTTATCGTGGCCCCCGGGGGCCTCCATTAACGACGGGGTCGAGGCCGACTGGTACTTGGACGGGCCCGTTGGTTTCAAATTGCCCACCGTCGAGTTCATGGAATGCAGACTGCTTACACTGGGTAGGGGCGCGTTCATGTATAAGACGGACCTCGCAAGAGGCTACCGTCAATTACGCGTCGACCCCACCGACTGGCCCCTGTTGGGGTTCCAGCACAACGGCAGCACATACTTGGACATATGCCCACCGTTTGGGCTAAAGACCTCAGCAATGTTCATGCAGAGAACATCCGAGGCAATCACACACATCCACGGCAAAGCGGGCCACTACTCACGCCCGTATCTGGACGACTTCGGGGGGGCCGACGCCACCCGGGACAGGGCAACGTCCGCCCTTAAGTCCCTGCAGGACATCATGCGGGAACTCGGAGTCGCGGAGGCCCTGCACAAGGTATGCCAGCCATCCCAAATAATGATTTGGCTCGGCATACTCTTCAACTCTGTCGAAATGACCATGACCATCCCTAGTGAAAAAATGGCCGAAATAGGCACAACCCTGAGAGAGTGGGACGGTAAAACTAGGGCCACCCAACGTGAGATACAAAGCCTCTTAGGATTACTAAATTTCGTCGCTAGCGTGTCCCCCCCAGCCCGCATATTCACAAACAGAATACTAGAGACGTTACGGGAGGCACCTAAACGCGGCACAGAAACCCTCTCACTCGGCTTTAAGAAAGACTTGCACTTCTTCCTGACCCTATGGCCGGATTATAATGGAGTCAGAATCATCGAGAAACACGACGTCGAGTGCCAAGGCTCCCTTGAACTGGATGCATGCTTATCCGGTTGCGGAGCATACATCGGCACACACTACTACAGTGAGCAATTCCCGCCGAACATACTTAGTGCGGGACACCCCATAGCCCACCTCGAGCTACTTAACGTAGTAGTCGCCACCAAAACTTGGGCGACGTTGTGGGCCGGGCAGCGCATTCAAGTGAACTGTGATAATACGAACGCCTGCCTGGCCATCCAATCCGGACGATCTCGGGATCCATTCATACAGAGGTGTGTGCGGGAACTATTCCTGACATGCTCCGTGCATGACATCGAACTCAGAGCAGTGCACATACCCGGGGTGCTCTTGCACAGAGCAGACGCCCTGTCGCGCGCACACATTAGCAAACGCCATAAGCTAAAGGTTGACAATGACTATGATATTCAAATGGCCACCAGGGTAAAAGTGGACCCGAGTAACTTTACACTGGTAGAAGATTTTTAGGGCTTACACCTATTAGTAGCAGCCGCACTGTGCCTTTATATCACGGTTGCTTACACTTCTGTTATACTATGTCCAGTTATTGCATTTATGGGTCCGCCCCTTCCTCAGGCGACACACATCACAACGCGGCACCAGTTACCCCTTGGTTACGTTATGTCTTTCTTTTCTTTCAGATAGGAGAGATCTGGAGCGCTCCATGCTGACACGGAAGAGCAGGGCTTTTAGGCCGGGCACAGTGGCAAATCACGAAGCCCACGTCCGGCTTTTCGCCGCATTTGCCATTCACTTTCAGATGCGGGACTTCCCAGCCCCTGTCACTTCACTCCTCCTTTTCGCGGAGTTTTTGCTCCGCACCTACAGGGCCCCGAAATCTGTGTTTAACGCCCTGTCGTCTCTTAGGACTTTTCACCTCTTACACGGTCTACCAACAGAGGCCTTTCAGGATTACCAGTTAGCGCTCTTTAAGAGGGCTTTACCACTCACAGTCCGACACGTGCCGCAGGGGGCTTCCCCCCTGCCTTTCCAGCTACTCGAGAGACTTTGCGCGGTCGCCTCTTCACAGGGCACCCAGGGCCCCGCAGTTGCAGCCTTATTGGCCGCTTGTTATTTTTCCATGGCTAGACTCTCGTCACTGGCCCCTCCGAACAAGGGTCCTTACGATACCTCCCGGTACCCCACCGTGGCAGACGTCACTCCCACGCCTAACGGCCTTTCCCTTTGCATTAAGTGGGCCAAGAACCGACAACTCCCAGGACAGCACCTGTCGGCCCCTCTCCTACCCTTGAGCACTTCGCCAGCCTGCCCGGTTCGCCTGCTCAACACACTACGCGCACGGAGGGAGGGGGCAGCACCTTCTGCCCCTCTCTTCGTGGGGGGGGGACCGGCAGACACCTTCATCTCGGCCCCTGTGGCCCGAGCCTGGCTGGGCGTTTTGCTCACCTATTTGGGCCTTCCCCAGCATGCCTACACTTTTCACTCTTTGCGTAGGGGGGCGTGCCACCTGGCCTTCGGACAGGGGGCCTCTGTCACAGACATACAGGCCTTAGGCGGGTGGAGAAGCCAGGCGGTTGCATGTTACCTCCCTCTCGACGCAGCCAGGGCCCGTGCGGCCGCCTCGCTTTCAGCCGCCACCTTTCCCCCACAACCTCTCTTGGGACCTTAATTCCTAACGTTTTGGCTCCAGAACTTCATGGCTCCGCTTCCCTCCTCTCCACACTCACACCACACGCTATTGTTAATTCAGGGCTTCACTCGAAACGCTCAGTGGGTCCTTGGTGGGGAGGACGGAGGACTTGAGCCGTTTACTGGCACGCAGGTACACTATTCTCAGCTTGTTAATTTAAGTTCAAGTATGTATTCTTTGTTACTGTGTAGCGGTTCTGCAGGTAGTTAGCACGAACCCGCAGTACGTATGTTTGCTACTATGTTGTTGTCATATTTTGGACACACAGCGGTGACCCATTTGGGTGTCATTGTAGTGTCGTTTATTTGGGGTTATCCGATACAATTTTGCTGGTTTTCTTCGATATAATATTATAACTCTGTACTTTACGTTTATTTGTGTATTAAATTGTTCGTTCCCGCACTTCCGTGTTTGTTGTCGGTCCTATAATGTGTGTGGAATGGTTACATTCCAAGGCATTTGGGGGACCACAACAAACGCCTGCTAACGTTCCCCTCTCTGAACACCACTCGCTAGTAGGGCCTCCACTATCACTCACTCAGTGTGTGCAGTGGCCGTGACTCACACACTGCATCCAGCCAACCAATCGCTGGGCTGCTCTCTCCACTGGCACACACCGTCCAGCCACCCTTCTATTGTCATTTGCTGCCCTGCAACAGTTCAGGCAACACACTGGAGAGCTATTAACCCTTGTTAACGCTCTCGGATCACCGTCCAGCCTACAGCTTCTCAGGTTTTGGTTTCCCACCCTTCCCGCCCTCTTGCTTCGCACAGCTCGACGCGTGCTCCCGGTGGCTCCAGAACTTCATGGCTCCGCTTCCCTCCTCTCCACACTCACACCACACGCTATTGTTAATTCAGGGCTTCACTCGAAACGCTCAGTGGGTCCTTGGTGGGGAGGACGGAGGACTTGAGCCGTTTACTGGCACGCAGGTACACTATTCTCAGCTTGTTAATTTAAGTTCAAGTATGTATTCTTTGTTACTGTGTAGCGGTTCTGCAGGTAGTTAGCACGAACCCGCAGTACGTATGTTTGCTACTATGTTGTTGTCATATTTTGGACACACAGCGGTGACCCATTTGGGTGTCATTGTAGTGTCGTTTATTTGGGGTTATCCGATACAATTTTGCTGGTTTTCTTCGATATAATATTATAACTCTGTACTTTACGTTTATTTGTGTATTAAATTGTTCGTTCCCGCACTTCCGTGTTTGTTGTCGGTCCTATAATGCTTCAAAATGCCATAATTATCATGTTTATTTGGCAATGAAAACAGTAAATAACTGTAAGATAGACGGATGAGCAAGTGAGTCCTATCCTTTATATCACACAAACAGTATACATCGTTTAATAGTAGAAAATGTTGCAGAATAAAAAGAAATATCATTTCATTTGAGCACCTATCAGGTATACTCAGATTTAATGAAAACAATACAAACACAAACTAATTATCACCCAGTAGAGAAACAAACTGGAGATATGAGACTCTGAGTATGACTATCTGTAAAAACGTCATGCTCCACTGCAAGAACATCTTTTATACACTAATTTGCGTCAGTTCATTTATGCTTTCTGTGAATTAATTTCTGTGAGTTTCTGCAACGAAATCTTGTCTGCAGCACACTTATGAAAATACTCTATAAATAAATCATTAAACCTTCTAATACTGAGGCTTCTTTCGTCCAAAGCAAAAGAACGCAAAGATTTATGAAAACCATCTAAACCCTGTCATGCCGGTATTCATTGGAAAGCTCTCACTGAGTACTCTCAGATGAGTACCCATTTGCCAAGGTTTCAGTCATTTTTCACTTTTTTCGATTCATTTTCTACTGGCCAAATCAGCCATCAACAGCATAAAGGTTAATCAAGACATGACTAAAAGCATGAATATGAAAGAAAAAGTGGCAATAAATGGAATTCGGAAGTCTAAATCAAAATTGCCCTAGCTTTTAGAGTACATTAGTTAACAATACCATTCAAAAGATTTGCAGGCACTTGGGATAATAATGATTAATGGTAGTTTCCAATCTCAGAGGTGAGAAAATCTAGGTGACAAATCTTTTGATCTTGAGTGAGCAATATAATTCATCATGTAAATATGTCCAAAGCTAATACCACGCGTATTGCATGCAGGGTTTAACCCTTCCAATGCTGAGGCTACTTTCATCCAAAGCATAAGAACGCAAACAATTTTGATAACTTTCTAAACCCTGTCATGTTGGTATTCATATAAGCTCTAGCTGAGTACTCTCAGATGAGTACCCATATGCCAGAGATTAAAGGTTTTTTTGCATCATTTTGTATTGGCCAAATTAGCCACCAACAGCATGATCATAATGGTTAAACAGACAAAGTTATTCCATTCTCAGGCCTATAGACTTGAGAGATAAAGCAAGATAAAGCAAGACTGGAAACTTAGTCTCATGCTTTCATCTCCTATCTGACCATAGCAGCCGAGATTAAGAGAATATGGATATGTCACCACAGATCAATTACATATGGCCTATAGTGGACACACCTAATCTCGCCGTATCTAGTCTTAGTGTAACATATAATTTCCTGAATTATTCTTCAACAATGCACTCTATAAGAAAATATCAAAAGGAGAAATGTTTACCAAAATCAACTTGAAACCCTCCATTGAGTATTTTGAAACTCCATGCTTTATTCCAAAGTTATTTCAAAATTATCATAGACCCAGACAAAACTATTCAAGGAAGAGGGGGTATTCTGAATCAGAATGCTATCGGTTGAACAATTGCTTGAATGTGATGGAAATATTATGGATGAGTATGGCATCCCAAAAGCTGAAGTGCAATAAAATGGAAAGCACGTGCGGAGATAGATCTAGAGTATAAATATTCTAGGAGAGAAAAACATTATCACTGTCAGTTGCCTTCCAAAAGTGCGATAAAAATGGTAACAAGTGAAGTGCAAGGTCTAGAAGAGAAATATCAGAGAAGTTCAGATAGAATTTTCACAAAAATACCAGAAGAGAAAAACATCATCACAGTCAGTATAGCCATAAGAATGTCTTGTAAAAGTGCGATAAAAATGATAACAAGTGAAGTGCATGGTCTAGAAGAGATACATCAGAGAAGATCTGAGTCAATTTTCACAAAAATACCTTGCATAAATTGTAGTAAAAATATGGCAAATATGATGGTGAAGCGCAACATGTCTGACGCACACATGGTATAGATCATGATGACGAACGGTCCGTACAGCAGCGTTCCCCTGGAGAGTAGGATAAAAACACAACATGCACTTTAAACATACACCTAGTAGGGATAGGAAAATCAAGTGGAAATTGTTTGATAAATGGGAAGATTAATCATTTAGCTAAGGCCTAAAAAAAGTTGTTTTTTCCTGTAACCCAACCCTTACAAGTTTTATTTAATTTTATTCAAAAAAATCCCTACCTTAAAGCTTTTTACGCCCTAACAACTCCCAATGAACATAAAAGATGCATAAAACCAGGAACTATTTATTTCAAATAGATAGTTCCTGATAAAACACACATTTTTGACCAAAAAAATAGTCTAAATCTTTTTTTTTTACCAACCAACCTTA
>OZ012687.1:28223234-28314097 GCA_963942565.1 Maea johnstoni
CTACTACCTGAATATTATAAAGCTGTTTGAAAGCTTGCTTGCATGTCTCTCTCTTTGATTGGTATCTAGCCTGGATAAACAAGCGTGTGATTAAAAACAGGACGACATACTTCAGATACCAATTAACCCATTAATGCTTAAGAGTTTCTCAATAAATTGTCGTCTGGATCTAAGATTAACTTTTGAAAATAACTTAGGTATTGAGCATGATTTTGCAAAATATTTCAAGGAGAGTTGTTGAGTTAATGTCCTGATTAATATTTCTCCATCAAATTATTTCCTGTCCATGCCTTTGCCTGCAAGATTTCTTCAAAATTGTCAGGCTGCTTTTTGCTGCTTTGAGCATTAATGGGTTAATTTTACTATCCTTCCCTATGCAACTACCTTTGTCTTACATTTGATAGACTTGACTTGTCTTTTTTTGACTTTTTGATTATTCGTTATGATCTTAGTATTGGTTGCTTTGTTTCATAAAACAAAACAACCTAGTGCTTTTAATAAAAAATATTTTCAATAGTATTAGTATATTGCAGTGATTTTTCAAATTTTAGTCTTTTATTTTCAGTTGAATGAAACTGAGATATCTGCAGATGACTGTATTTTGTAATCATTTTTGTTCAGTGAATGGCAGTTTCTTTCGCAAACACTTGAACACTTGATATTTAGTTACTTTACAATTGCATGAAAAGTACCTAGTGTTAACAAAAAAGCAGACTTACTTGATTTTTGACAAATCCTAAAAACCCTTGTCCCCGAATTTCATTAATTTGTAGTAGAATAGTTGATAAACAGCCACAGCATACAATGATTTCACACACATAACGGACCTGAAATAAGACAACAAATTTCATTTAAAATTTTACCATAAAAACTGATACATATTACTATGTCTACTGTAAGATTATAAGCATGTCAGTCATTTTTAAACCCAACTATTAACCTTAGGGTCTTTTTAACTACAACTTTAAATCGTCTACAGTCAATATCTATATAACTTAATTTTTGGTACATAACCTACATTTTGGAAGGAAAAAACAAAAATCACAAACAGTTTGATTTTATCATACATTAATATCTTAATAAATTTCATAACTTAATATTTATCAATTTTGCAATAACAGTAAAGCAGACAATTAGTGTACATCTACCCCATCACTGAAAAATAACATTTAACTTGATTTGAAATAAAGGACATCTAACAATCATAATATAACAATCACCCAACTGAATCCTTTTGCAATACAATTTGATCAAAAAAAACATTTACAAATGATATATTTCTGCTCTATACAACAATTAATCTAAGCCACAATATATGTTCAATGATAACATGCTTTTTCATAAAGTAATATACAAGCGTAGTATTTAGGAATTCTCTGCATAAAGTGTATTAAAACAATGCAACTTTATATACATCTCAATTTTTCAAAACTTTAATTTTTCTTCTATGCAACCAAAGTCTGGTGATTTTCACGTACGTAAGCCCTATATCAAATCACAAGACAACATACAACAACATCGATATAGGGACTTACGATGGCCGTAGCATCAGTAGGACCCATTATCGGCCCTGATTCCGGGCGCGAATATACACACACACTAACGCACACAAGGTGCAGGACACAGATGATTAATCGTTCAAAGAAACGTCTCTGCAAACAACAAAACCATTAGTGTGTGAGTGAAAGTGATTTGCGAATTAGTGAAGTGGGTCCTGATCCCATATTGAGCCTTGAAAAGCATGTCATTAGTAGGGTTGCATACCGTTACTCAGGTACTGAAATTCGTTTTAACCCTTCTAATGCTGAGGATACTTTCGTCCAAAGCACAAGGATGCAAAGAATTTTGATAAATATCTAAACCCTGTCATGTTGGTATTCATTGGATAGCTCTTGCTGAGCACTCTCAGATGAGTACCTATTTGCTAGGGTTTCAGTCATTTTTCAGTTTTTTTGCATCATTTTGTATTAGACAAAATTAGCCACCAGCAGCATAAGGGTTAAAAAAGACCGGTACTTAACCGTTTCGTTGAGAACCGGTGCTAAAAGGTTTTTGAGAGAAATTTTGCTTATATAAATAACACAAGTTGTCACTTAATTCATGGAAAATCCCAGGCTGTCTTGAATAGCATTCGGCGAGAAATACCACACGATGTAGCATCGGAATTATGCTGTGCCATGTGTGGCGCTAATTTGCTTCAGTTAACTTTGTCAATGTTCGTTGCAATCGTTGGTTCTGTTCCTCAATTCTCTATGCTGATTCTTGCCATATAATTGAGGAATAGAACCACACATGTTAGTGATTGAAATTGTAACAAAGCCGAACAGGCAACGGAGATCAGACGTACCGTTTCACTCTTAACGCTACCGATATCACTGGTATCGTTTGGCCAGTATCGGTATCAGTATTGTACTGTTTCGTGTTAACGGTATGCAACCCTAGTCATTAGCAAAGTGCACCATCATATCAAACAGCAATGAAAATTTCAAGTTTGTGTCAAATGTGAAAAGTTATTAGTATACCCCTTTCAATGCTGAGGCTACTTTTGTCCAAAGCACAAGGATGCAAAGTTCCTTGAAAATCACTTAAACCTTATCATGTTGGTATTCATTGGATAGATCTCGCTGAGTTCTGTCAGATGTGCCAGGGTTTCAGTAATTTTTCAGTTTTTTGCATCATTTTGTATTGGTTAAAATAGCTTCCAGCAGCATAGGGAGTAAAAGTGAAGTCATGCTCATATCATACAGCAATGAAATGTTCAAGTTTGTGTCAAAGGTGAAAGGTAATTAGTATTAGTGAAGTGCACCCTCATATCATACAGCAATGAAACTTTCACATCTGAATTAAACGTAAAAGGTCATTTGTATTGGTGAAGTCACCCTCATATCATAAAGCAATGAAACTTTCACATTTGTGTCAAAGGTAAAAGGTCATTAGTATTAAGTGAAGTGCACCCTCATATCATACAGCAATGAAACTTTCAAAGTCATGTCAAAGGTGAAAGGCCATAATTATTAGTGAAGTGCATTGTCATACCATACAGTAATAAAACTTTCAGTGTTGAATTCAAAAATCAGTAATTGAGTGACCATATTCTACCCCCAAACAGTGTCAAAATAGAGTTGTGTCAAACTGAATTAAACCCTTCACCATTTTCACTTACAATATTTGGTGCATCAGTTTGTTGCATAACACCAGAGGATGGGCGAAGGTATACTAAAATACTGATCAGTGTTAAATGCAAAGATAAAACCACTGATCGGGTTATGAATTGACGCTGCAAGAAAAAATCCAGCAAAAATAGGTAAGCAGATTAAAAAGCATAGCAAAAATGTAAATTGAATTGCGTCGATCATCACTTTTTTGCAATATCTCTGTAACTAAACAATGTAATATTGAATGGTGGCAAGATCATTTCCATGCACTCTTCAAGGGAATGATAAAGCCTGTTTTATCCCTTCCAATGCTGAGGCTACTTTCGTCAAAAGCACAAGAACACAAAAATCTTTGGAAACCATCTAAACCCTCTCATGTTGGTACTCATTGGATATCCCTCGCTGACTACTTTCAGATGAGTACCCATATTTGTCAGGGTTTCGGTAATTTTCAAGGTTTTTTGCAACATTTTGTATTGGCCAAATTAGCCACCAGAAGCTTAAGGGTTAAGACAAAAAGTTAAGGTGGATCTCTTATCATGCAATCTGGTGAAGGTCTAAATTGCAAACCTGCATTTTCTTTGGGAATCAACTTGAAAATAAAATTTTACAATTTCACAAAGATTTTAGTAAATTATGAAACATTGCGCCACCTTATATAACACAATAAGATATCAGCCACATGGAGTGAAAATAAACAGAATTAGGAAGTGATAGTTACCCTAGCATATGTTTTCCATTTTTCATCTAATAATTGTCGCAGTACTCCTCCCGCTAACATGTCCAGGTGGTTATCAGATTCACCATCAACAATGATCATTAGTGCACTCTGATAATCTGAAAAAAGACAAAAAAATATATCATCAAACTTTTGATTTTATTTGAATGATGATGCAGAATCTATCACTACTATGACAGCCTATCACTACATAGATAGATTTATATATCGATTTTCCAAGCAGAAGTCAAAGATAATGGACTATTTGCTTGAAGGCTTCAAATTTGACTTAAAATCAAATCTGGCTTCACTATGTCTTTTAAGGTCATTTACCTCTATTACCGTGTTTTTTTTTACATTTCTTCATACATTTGAAAATTCATAGTTAAGCACATGTGTGCAACTGACTATAAGTGTATCTGTAATTTTGACAATAAATGTCAGTACACATCGTTTACACATTACGGAAAGAGAAGGAAGAGAATAGAAGAGGCGAAAAAATAATTCTGTAAGACGGTATTTTTAAAAATTCTAATTTAAGCATGTGTGCAAATGACTATAGGTTTGTATGTAATTTTGACAGTAAAGGTGTGTACACATCATTTAAACATACAGATAGAGAGAGTGGAGCAGAAAAAAGCCTTCTCTTAAATATATTTTACGATTAGTTTGTAATAAGAATTAATCAATTTCCCCAGGGGAAGCAAGGAATTAGTCCCTAGCTGTTCTTGATGGGGTAGAGCAGATTTTAACCCTTCCAATGATGAGGCTAAGTTTTTCCAAAGCACAATTAAGGAAGATTTATGAAAACCATCTAAAACCTGTCATCTTGGTACCATTCATGGATACCAGTAGCTCTTGCTTCAGTCCTCTCAGATGAGTACCTATTTGCAAGGGTTTCAATTATTTTACAGGTTTTTTGCATCATTTTCTATTGGCCAAATTAGCCACCAGCATCATAGGGGTTGAAACCCGCACATTATTTAAGCAAGACTTACTTGTTGTGCCATCTGTATTAACTGAGTCTAGAGCAGCTAAAGGGTAGACCGAACATGTGATGTTACTATACCGCCACAATTCCTGAAAGAACAAAATTATTTGTGAAATCTATGGCAGAAAAAATGTACAAGCATAACAATCTCTTTTTCTGTGTAGTCAGAAAATGTGATGTTTTAGACCAGAGCAGCTCTATCTTACCCCTATGCCAGACTATCAGTGCAAATTGGTCAGTCTATTTTTGGTAATTGAGTTCTAACAAACACATCTTTTGCAAAATACTTGATGGTAAAATGTTCATTAGAAGAAAAACTTACAACTTTCTGCAATACATTTTGTAAATGTGTGTGCCTCAATATCAATTAAATGAAGTAGATAAAAAAAACACAAAAGATGTTAGACACAAGTCTTGATGTTGCAATTTATATCTTTTATTTAACCCTTCATGCTTAAAAGGTCCTCTAAAAATTGTTATCTGTATCTATGGTACTTTCCACTACAACTTTGGAATATTAGGTATGATTCTGCAAAATATTTCAAAGAGTGGTTGGTGAAATTCTGAACAACGTTTCTCCTTTTTGCTTTTGCGTGTAAGATCTCATGAAAATTGTCAGGCTGCTTTTGGCCTATGTGAGAATTAATGGGTTAACCCATTAATACTCATAGCGACCAAAACAGCCTGATGATTTTGGTGAAATCTTTTATCTAGAAGCGTATGTGGGAAAATATTTGAAGGGGAAATGTTCATCTGAACATTTCCAACAAGTCTCCTTCAAATATTTTCTAAAAGCATTCTTAATTTCTAAGTTATTGTCAAAAGTATCAAAGAAACAGACGACAACTTTTCAAGAGTAGCTCTTAAGCATTAATGGGTGAAAATGCTGAACAAGGCTTCACGAAGATATAGCCTTACTGTATCACTACAATTCCTGTAAAGTAAATGAAAGGTTACCCCAAAATCTTTCCAAGCCCACTAGTTGACTATTATTTATACCTGAGGTCCCGGGCGATTACAAGCTGAAAACAAAACCTTTTTGATCAGTGCATTTTTGGAAAAAAAGTGAGAAATGTTGATGAGGAATCATGGCAACCCACAACTTCAAACATTTTATAAATCTATGATTCAGATATTTTCATAGGTGTCATTAGACCAAGGCCACTCAAGAATCAATCAAGACTATTCCAAGCACCGATGGGTCAACGCTTCCAGTGCTCAGGCCACTTTTGTCCAAAGCACACGGATGCGAAGATATTTTGAAAACTGTCTTAACCCTGTCATGTTGGTATTCATCACATGGATAGCTCTTACTCAGAGTACTCTCAAATGAGTACCCATGTGCCAGGGTTTCAGAAAATCTTCAGGTTTTTTCATCATATTGCATTGGCCAAATTAGCCACCAGCAACATAAGGGTTAATTAGGATTATCATGTACTCTGTTACATTCATTCCTCAGGGATCGGATCAATCCTAACAATTAACAATATTCCCTTGAATATAATCTGATGCCTATTCAATAGTAGAATCAATGCAATAAATAGCTGCAAGTGGTAGTGGTTCATGCATAACTGCCCAATTACGTCAGGCAAATCAATTAGCACTCAGCATCCGTAATATACTCAGAGATATTTCAAACATCTTCTTAAATTTTTTCAAAATTATTACATGATGATAATCTCATAGAAACAAAATTAGATAAACCAATTTTACACCTGAAATGTGACCTGCATTAATTTGTTTTGAACCATTCTTGCCATTAGAATCCCAAAATGGTCTAACTGTGTCGACGATATCTTTAATAGTATCAAAGCTTACATCACTTTGGACTCCTGAATGAGAAACATCAAAGCAAAACTAAAATCACAACACCTTCTTAAGCTTTTTACAATTGTGTTCCTTAATTTTGAGTTATTTTGAAAATATATTTACAAGAGGATATGCGTGTTACACAGAGTTTGAAATGGATGAACAAAGAACAAAAGAAACATCCATCTTAGTCACGGTGACATTCCACTAAATAAACCTTTGGAAGTTTAGGTATATAATTATTGTTATCCTATCCAGTCAAAACATATCGTTAGCGACCAATAATATAACGCTCCATGGAGAAATCAGTGTATAAAGAAAGTTCATGGTGGATATAACTAAACACGTCTTCTGCGTTACTGATAGCAGCCATATTGATTTTCTTTCCTCCATATTGATTATCGCCATGGCGACCAGGAAACTAATCAGTTCTGTATTGAAGTTTTCTAAATGGGAGACATTCGTGATGAAATTAGCGATCACTGATTGATCGGAAAATTTTGGGTAAACAGTCAGCAAGAATGCAAAGATACCTCAAATTTCTCTTAATCCTTCCAATGCTTAGGCTGCTAATTCGTCCAAAGCACAAGAATGTAAAGATTTTCGAAAAACATCTAAACCCTGTAATGTTGGTATTCATTGGATAGCACTCGCTGAGTGCTCTCAGATGAGTACCTATATGCCAGGGTTCCAGTCATTTTTTAAAGTTATTTTGCATCATTTCGTATTGGCCAAATAGCCACCAGCAGCATAAGAGTTAAGAGTTCCATAGCTGTAGTGGTAATAAATGACCAGCTTTTTCTGGTCACAACTCTCCTATAAAACATTTTTCACAAAATATTCAATGGAGAAATGTAAATTAGAACTCCACTAACTTCCTACTACCAACAAGTTACCGTATTCGCCCGATTAAGCGCACCGTGCGGGTGCAAGTTGGGAAATTTTTCTGTAGCAGGGGTTTTGTCAAACATTCGTATGACCGCACCCCCCCCCCCCCCCCCCCAATGAGTGCCGATGGTGGTGTTATATGTACCGCAACAAGAAATGGCCGATAGATGGCAGTTATGGTCGCCATCTATATACCTTCTTGTTCAACTAAAACAGTAGAAATTTAACATGAGGAGATGATCTTTGGCGCTTACTGCTCGCCGAAAATCGGCAAAATATTGGGCGAGTGCGCTTATTTAAGACAGGGCGCTTAATCGGGCAAATACGGTATTTGTAAGAGCACAGTAGATCCAGATGACACTTTTCATGACAAATATCTGGTATGAAAGGGTTAAGCTTTTTTTTGCTAGGCTCTCAATAATGGTCAGGTGAGTTGATTGTAGTCATTTCAATCATTAGGCCATTAATGACACACCTACTGCTCCATTGACTCACTGAACCTCAAGTGGCAATCAAGAATACTGTTGAGAATAATGGAATAAAAGTCAGGTCATTAGAAGCGAGTTAGGCAAATCAAATTCTGAATTTGTAGATAAGCATTTCAATTTACCAAAGGGCTCAATTTTAACAACACCCGAGCAATCCAAGTAGTCAGGCAGGGCAAGTTGGACCCGAGATCAGATAGTCCCACCAGGCTTTAAGGTTCCCTGGGCAATTTGATAGAAATCACCTTGTTTAACCTTGACATAAAGACAATTGAAATTTTCTTTGTTATTCAAACTTTAGGTTTGATGTTATATTCAAAAGATACTGTTAAGAATTCAATGAATGTACCTCTCAATTTTCATTCAAATGGTAGGTAGTTAAGTTGGGCAAATTGAGAGCTTGTTCAGATTGCCCGAAATATTGTTTTTCCATGATTAGGGTCTAGATGGACTATGGGGCTATATGGTATGTCGAGCCCTAGCTGTACTAGTAATGATGATATGTCTTAGGTTAACCTGTTTTTTTCTCATCAGTTCCCCAGGTAAACACTGTGACCTCGGTATACCATTACTCTTATGAAAAAACTGTGGGAATAAAGCATATATTGGCAAAATATCTAAGAAAGAGATGTAGGTTTTGAATTGGCTGAGATTTGTCCATCAAATATTTTCCACAAAGGAGTCTGTCAGAAAGATAACACCAAAGTTACTAGGCCATTTTTGGTGTGGGCTGTTTTTGCAGACTTGAATTGTTTAACATATGTGCAATTTGCATCTTGAGAGAGTACATAATTTAGTCAGGTGATTTTGAACATAAAACATTAAATACAGCAAATTTTAGAAAAATGATTTGAATGGGAATTATTCTACCCAATGAGAATAACCATTCATAGTTCATTATTTCTCACAAGATATTCCATATGCACCAGGCCATGTGTGTGACTCAGAAGTGAATATGTTAACCCATTAATGCTTACGAGTTCCTTCAGAAATTGTCGTCTTGATCTATGATACTTTTAACAATAACTTCAGAATTAAGTTTGATTTAACAAAATATTTGAAGGAGAGTTGTTGGCAATGTTCTGAATAACATTTCTCATTCAAATATTTTCCCAGTGTTGCTTTTGCCTGCAAGATTTCATCAACATTGTCAGGCTGCTTTTGGCCGCTGTGAGCATTAATGGGTTAACGTACTCTATAAACTTTTGTCTGAGAACTGTAGGTATCCTTTGTGGTTTCATTGGCTTATTGATCAATTATCTGTTGACCAATGAGAACTGGGTCAGCTGACCAATACATATACCAGTGCACTCTTCACATAAACACAGCTATTTCCGTAGACTAGACGGACATATCAGACATTAACCACTGCATTCCTGAAGTGCCCCATGCATGGTATGTTATATGCAAATATGCAAATAACCTTTTAGAATTAAATTTGAATATGTTCAAATATTCAAATGATATATATATATATATATATATATATATATATATATATATATATATATATATATATATATATATATATAAATACATATATATATATATATATTTATATATATATATACATATATATATATATATACATATATATATACATATATATATACATATATATATATATATATATATATATATATATATATATACATATATTTATACATATATATATATACATATATATATATATATATATATATATATATATATATATATATATATATATATATATATATATATATATATATATATATATATATATATACACGCACACAGACACGCACACACACACACACACACATATGCACGTGTGAAATAGTTATACTTACAATACTACTAAGTTCTATAATCTCTTTGAAGATATCACTGCGTCCAAGTTTACTGGAGAGGGTGAGGGGTGTTAGACTGGCTTTGTTGAGGATCTGTGTTCGGGCTCTTCTCACTACATGCTTGACTGCATATCTATACATATCCTGAAATATGCAAACAAATATATAACATTTAAAGTTCCAGGTTATGAATGTCACTACATGCATAATACTATATCTGGAAATTTCTGTCACATTGAGGCATGGTTCCTGGAACTAACACATGCACTTGGGTATTACAAAAAAAATAGTGGCAAGAATCATATTTTTTCTTCAAATGGGAGGAAAGAGTACGCAATTCATTAAGAAAAAGGAGGAAAGATCAATCAAGTAAAAAAAGGAGAAAAGAGTGAGCAGGTTTATAGAAGTAGAAGTAGAAGTAGATGTTCAAAAACAGGCGAAAGAGAAGAGTTAGCAAATTTTGAAAAAAATGTTGAAAAAGTAAGCAATTTTATTAAAGTAGAAGAAAAAAATGTAAGCACAGTATATATGTCACATGTAATTAATAATCAATGACCATCGGTGTGCAAAAAGAAATCCCTGTAATTAACTTTATATAACATATTGCACAATGATTGGCGTACACCTGTTATCAGGTATCCCTATGGAAACCATATCTCACCTGAGCTCCCCCTTCTATATTCAGGTGTGACTTTATTAAAAAATCATGTTGTGAAAGCAGACACTGTCATGCGGTGACACCATCAAGTGTACAGCATTATTGTACAAATATACTGCTTTCTTGATCACAAAAGCTCCTTAACCTATCCACGCTTAACTCATAAAGCCTGTATTGCCTTAGAAGTTAGATGAATAAAAGAAAATGCAACGACTGAGACCAATTACTATATGTGCTATAGTGAAGACCTGGCTATCCCAGGGGTCTCAAATCTGGCCTTAGTGTGACGTCACTGGGAGACAAAGACCATGCTCAAATGTCTTTTTAACTTGCCCAATATGTAAAACAAATTTTTTTTTTACAAAATACGGGTGAAAAACATGAAGATTTTCTCTTTTTGCAATGAGGGCTCTCGTATCGTTTACATTGACCAAGATGCACAGAATGTAACTTTTGGGCTATTTGCCGCAGCCTGGTTGTTTAAGTTGCATGATCGGCTGGTTTCATATCCACTTGATTTTATTCATCTAAAGTATTGATCAATTATCTGTTGACCAATGAGAACTGGGTCAGCTGACCAATACATATACCAGTGCACTCCAATACATATACCAGCGCACTACCAATATCCTTCAAATATTTTTGCAAGTTCATTGATTTCTTAATTCATAAGTTTCAAAAGTGTCAAAGTTTAAGATCGCACCTGTTAATCCTGGTCCTCATGGCCATGCCTAACCCAGAAATAACTGCATGGGCAACACTAACTATATATACCCTGCTGTGCATAGCCAGGAAATATATGCATGGTTTTGCCAACCTGCTAATGCCCATTAACTAGCTCCGTCGCTACACAAAAACGACAATTGTCACTCCTCGCGCGTACCGGCCTATTCCCGAAGATTACCCCATACAAATAGGGGGCAGCTGTTGTTTGTATATATTTTAGTGTATAAGAATTGGGGAAAATGGACAATAAATCTTAAAAAAAGTCTAGAAAGGTAAAACTGTAGTTTTTCCCAGTGATATTATTACTCTCCCTGAATGGTTAGAGGAGTTTTCTCTGATGCCGAAATCTTGCCTAAAAATGAAAAACATGATGATAAGTGAAATTACTCTCTTCCATCTTTCTCACAGATGTTATTGCTAAATTACTTGATCTAGGTTAATAAGCATTATGCACTCAGTAAGGTTCAAATACAGGTCAAGATTATAAGGAGGGTGCTTTTCAAGATGTTTACAATAGGACTGCCAATCAATACTCTATCAATATCTGACTTCCTGTTTTGATCTAAGTCCGTAAAAATGTTGACAATATCAATACAAATGTGGAGTGAAGAAAATGAAAGACAAAAGGAAATGTGAGACGGTGTGAATAATATATTCCCCATGAAAAAAAGCTGGTGTATCTAGGTGATGCACTCAAAAATACAGATTTCTCAGTTAGTGGTTGCAGCATTCATTAGAGACTTGAGCTTAGGCGCATGATCAGATGGTTGATGCAACAGAAAATATTATCGGTCATGGTATTGGTCAGAGTCTTAGCCCAGATTTAGAAACTGGGTGCCCAAAATTGGCAAGTGTAAAATTTTGGGGCATCCAAATTTTTAAGGGGGACCACATTACACAGATTTTGACCATAAACATGTATGAATTTATCAAAGTAAGGCTTAATATATCCACGTACAATGTCATGGGAATTATATGGAGATGAAAAAGAAAATCAATTATATGCTTGAGATTAATGTTTTAAGAAATTCCTCCTGAGGGGTGCTTTTTAACCCTTATGCTGCTGATGTTACTTTCGTGCAATGCTCAAAAAAGCAAAAAATTATGAAAATCATCTAAAGGCAGTCATGTTGGTATTCATTGGAAAGCTCTCACTGAGTACTTTCAGATGAGTACCCATTTGTCATGGTTTCAGTCATTTCTCAGCTTTTTGTCATCATTTCATGTTGACTAAATTAGCCACCAGCAGCATAAGGGTTAAGGGTTTGGGTGTCAAAAAGACACCCAGATGCCCTGCTGGCCAAGACTCTGGTACTGGGGTTTCAACATGATTCTCATATTGATGCCAATAGCTAAAACAGCGCACTGATCCCACCTTATCCCATTTATATAGCTGTAGTGCCCCAATGATGGCTTGACTTATTACTTTGATCATATTTCTCAAACAAAATATATCTTAGAAAATATTTGCACGAGAAATATATAAGAAAAATCAACCTACATGTATGTTTAAGAGTAACTATTAAATTGATTTTTTTTATACTTTTGACTACAGTTGATTGTAGTACTCTGATGAACTTTTCTCCTTCAAATATATTCAAGGAGTATAAAAAGGACAGACTATTTCTGTGATATCTTTTTCACTAAACCATCTTTTACATAAAATAATATATTAGAAATGAACATAACAACAGATATTTATGAAATAATGCATTTGAAAAATCATTTTCAAATTAAGAATCAGATATATATATATAACATAGCAACCTTTTGGAACTCTTTGGATACATAAGACTGGAATTATCCGGTTTATATGGAAATCGGATTTAGACTAAGCCGGACCAAATCAGGCCTGGTCCCATTCTATCCAGTTTATGATGAGTTAATTGTCTGTATCTAATTAACAAGTTCATGTATTTGTAACTTAAAACCTCACAAATCAGCTAGCTGAGGCACTACTTGGGAGATATTTCTCTGATAAAATCATCTTTTGGAAAATATTTGAAGGAGTTTTAATTCATAACCTAATCAACAACTCTCCATCAAATATTTTTGGTCTTTTTTTTTAATTGTTCATAGCAACACCACTTTCATAGGTGATATATAGCATACAGATCTCACTCACACAATGAAAATCATTACAAACAGCAATGGGTTAAGACATCAGGACCATAATCATTGAAATAAAAACAACAGCAAACGCCCATAAGGGCTATTCTTATCCTAGAGAAGTGTAATTGGCACTTGGGATAAAATGCCAGAGTTTATAAATTGTCCATATCTGACCAAGTGTGTCCAACAGCCTTGTCCAATACTCTTATAATGCCAAACACTTCTTAGGCGGGCAAACACAGCCTAGCACATTGGACTCTCACAATCAGCTCCTAATGCGCTGTTGTCTTAACCACCCAGCGTTTACAACCCCAATAACATCTCTTATAGCTCATACCCATGGTAACCATATACATGTTACAGGGCTCTGGGCTGGGAAGTGCAGTAAGCGAACATGAGTAACGATGGTTTTTGTGATAATGATTTCAAAGACATGTCTGGCACTCCCGTTAGTATTCAGATAGAAAAAAGGTAGGAAGTTAATTTGTTCTTTGAGCTTCGCTTTTCAATTATCATTACGCCTACACTTGAGAATGATATGAGTCACTGGAATTTATTTCCAGCTGATTCTGGCAAGAAATTGACAGTTGGAACGCCTGGCTTTAGAGTGCAAGCTTAACCCTTCCAATGCTGATACTACAGGTGAACTTGGATATGACGGACCACTGTACGACAGATTTTTGCATATGACGGACGATATGCTTGGTCCCAGTCCGATGCATATCAAGTTTTTGTCATATGTATACGACGGATTTTGCATATGACGGACCAATTTTCCTGGTCCCATTGAGTCTGTCATATCCAAGTTCACCTGTACTTACATTCAAAGAACAAGGAGGCAAAGATTTTTGAAAACCACCTAACCCTGTCATGTTGGTATTCATTAGATAAGTTAGTTTCCAGGTTTTTTGCATCATTTTGTGATGGCCAAATTAGCCAGCTGCAGCATAATTATCTAGGGTTACCCTTTATGCTGCTGGTGGCCAATTTTGCCAATATAAAAAGATCATGCAAAAAGCTGAAAAATGACTGAAACCCTGGCATATGGATGTTCATCTGAGAGTATTCAGTGAGAGCTATGACCATGACTTGTCTTTAACAATGAATTCTTTGTGCACATAGAAGTTCAGAAATACATTTTTGCAATGTCTTTGAAAAATGTAGGCGAAGTTGAAAAATTGGCAGGCAAACTAAAAAAAAACCAAATTAAATTCGTAAATTTATGTTGATTACTGTCTTAATTAGCATAGTATAAAATAAGCTCTCTATTGTTATAACGAAAGCTGGACGGGAAAATGAAAACTAATTTTTTTTAGGTGAACTCAATTGAACATATTAGGGATTCCTGAATTATAACCTTTGAGGTGCGACAGTAAACTGATACTTTGTCAATTATTAACATCTGCTCTGGTATCTGATCCTACAGTTATCATGATTTCCAAAGATATGGTAAAAGGACATCAATATGTACTCTTCAATCTACGATTTATGAATAACATGAATAATTACAGAATTTACAAAGTTACCTACTAGACAAGATTCACAATAAAATATTTGGGTGACACTTAACTTTAATTTCATAAAAAAATTGCTATGATTTCTGATTCTAAAGGAATAAAAATGACATAAATAAATAAGTACTTACTAGATTATTATTTATGACTAAGACGTGCAAAACTGTGTTTCCAAAGGTGTCTTGGAGGTTGGGGTCAGCACCGTGGTTAATGAGGTAATCGTAAATCTCTTCGTGGCCGAAGCTGGCTGCAAACGCCAGAGGATATTCACCATAGTAGGCATAGCCTGAAAATAAAACATAGGAAAATTATCTTAGCCTCAAAACGCCAGAGGATATTCACTATAGTAGGCATAGCCTGCAAATAAAACATAAGAAATTACCTAAAAGCCTATGAATAAGAAATATGTAGAAAATAAATTGGTATAATAAATACCATACACTAAAGGTAAAAGGTATTAGGTTTATAGTCTTGTATCCACCGAAGCGCTCACACGACCTTCCTCCCCTAGCAGACCTGTATACACGGAAACCATTTCAATCCCCCGGGGGATATTCCAGAGCAACTGGCAGCATATAGCACACACGCTCTAAGCACTGCCTTATTTATGCTAGGTACCCATTTTGCAGCTGGGTAGACTGAAGCGATATGGAATAAACTGTCTTGCCCAAGGACAGAACAAAGTGCACCGGCCGGGAATTGAACCAGCGACCCTCTGATTACTAATACGACACCTACTTTGTCCCCTAGTATTCACCAGTGTTTGGATGATTATTTGGAAGCGTGATTGTTTGCACCACCTAGGGTATAAACCCATTTACACTCAGAGTTCCTATAGAAAGGATTGTCAGTTCTACTCTCAGACTTTTGAAAATAATTTTGAATATAACAAAAGTTCACAAGAGATTTGAAGGAGTCATCGTTTGGCTTTTGGTTAACATTTCTCCTTTCTCCAAAAATGCCTTTGTTAGATTATTATCAAAATTGTCAGCTCTGTTTTGGCTGCTCTGAGTGTGAATGGGTTAAAATCACAGTTCATAAAACTGGATATCAACAATGGGCAAGTTCAGCAATTATCACTCATTATAGCTCAACATCGCCTCTCACCTAACGTTCCCCCAAACCCACTATGATTCCGAAAACAAGTCTGCTAAAATTAAAGATTATCATGTTTCCTTATGTTAATAAATTGATCCTTTGATTGTATATGTAGCAGTTAAGTTCATACACAACCTTTCTGATACCACACACTCAAATATGCGTATGTGGTAACATAACGGACAGAACCATTGCATCCATATATGCGTTCCAAATAATCAAATTCATTTGAAGAAGAGCTTGAAATTTTCAATTTAGCAGTCAGAATATAGTGTCCATTTAAGCTTCATTTTGATGTGTCACATGACTAAGGGGGACCATAATTTTATAATATTCTCATACACAAACAACCTGATACTGCCTACCTTGGTCGGGAATAATCCCCATTACGATTTGGCATCAGTCATTTGGGGGTGAAATTACAATTTGGACTCACAAGGGTTAAAATGTTAAAGTGTTCTGCCACACTACCTGAGAAGTTGACAACTGCACAAGATTGCCATTGAGGTGTAAATATAAACATTTAATTAGATTTTTTATTCAAAATTAATTGAGACAAGTTTTAGACCATTGCCTAACACAGGTAATACTATAACATTTGTTATTGCAGGAAGAAAAATAATTGGTAAAATGACTGACATGGAGTGGTATCAACTAAATCATCTGTAATTTCATGCTGATTCAAAATTCTAAACCTCCACCCAGCTACATATCTTAAGCATTTTTTATTTTGGATTGGTTCTGACTACTTTTTCATTTTAAAATAATTTCAAAAAGTTTCCTTTTTTTACAGAGAATTCACCACCACATTAAGGGATTTTTGGTTTAAAGTTGCAATTTATCAGTCGATGGCCAAAACCCTTTATCATGGCAAGTATAGATTACAATAACTACTATCAGTTAAGCATGAATGAGTGCAGGAAAAAGTGGATATTCTTGGAAGTAATAAGTGGAGAAGTACTCTGGTGCATGTGTCACAATAAGAATAGATTGATCAGTCTCCTTCATTTTGTCAATATTCTCTGACGCGGAGTGAAGTGTTTAACACATTTATGCTCGCAGGTGTCAAAAGAAGGCTGTCTACTTTGCTGATATCACTCTGACAAATGCATATTTTGGAAAATATTTGAAGAAGAAATGTTCATGACAACTTAACTAAAAATTCTACTTCAAATATTTGGTGAATTGATGCCTTTTTTCAAAGTCATTAAAAAAAATATCATTGATTCAGACAACAATGTAAGCAAGGATTTTTAAGCATGAATTGGGTTAAAAAGAAAACAGCAAAGTAGCTACTTTAATTAACACTCCCCTCAATTAGGAGAAAAGTGACTTCCTTGTTGTGAAAACGGGAAAAAACTTTCAAAAATATTAGTCTTTGATAAGGAAGATAACTTAATTATAATTACTGAGGGAGGACTGTATATAATACAACTTTATTATACAATGTATTTCAAATATCTACTAGGCACATATGAACAAGTGAAAGTAAATAATTATATAAGCTCCTCTTACATCTTGTTTGCTAGCAATTATGTTATAAAAATATGTGGGGAACTTCTTTGATAAGTTTGCTGAATAATCAATTTCAAAATCAATAAATAAAAGATAATATTGTCTACACACTAAATATCTATCTTATCAGTTTAATATTTGCAATTCTGTACAAATTCATGAAGTAAACAGATCAGGACTCCAGACAAAATTGCAGACAGCAAAAAAAATTATAATTGGTATTTTTTTCAGAAAAAAATAAATATCTTGATGAGTTCTAGCTGTTAAAAACTAAGCTTAAACTTTGTATTAATATATCTAAGCTACACTGAACCTGAGTTAGTTATCTCCTGGAATGAAAAACAAAGAAAATGAAACAAATTTATATGTAGCGCTCAAAGAGAATCCTCTCATTCCTGCATGCCTACACAACTTGCCTCGTAAATGTAAATATTTTAATCCCTGCCAACTGATCATTATTGAACCGTAACTAACATTTCCTTATGAAGTGAGGCGTGTCGAGGAGACCGGCTGATGTGATACCTAGGCCTCTCTCCATGCAAACACTCGTAGGCCATCGGAACGCAACGCGGGACGCCCATTAGACGCCATGGAAACTGCAGAGGGCCATTAGTACACAGGAGCCGGCAGCCACCGGCAGCAAGTAGAGAGAATTGAGCTTTTCATCAAAGAAATTCAACCCCTACTTGGGTAGGCTAACACAAATACCAATTCTTAGAATCATATAAAGGGAATGGAGCGGTACGGAATGGTATCGTTACCAATGAATTGGTATGATGTTTTAATGGTACTCTATTGCATTATCACCATATAAATTTTGTTTGTGAATAATCAAGTTTATAGGTTTTCATTAAAGAAATTCAATCCCTTCATTACCGTGAGATACCTAGGTATAAGGCTAACCCAAATGCCAATTCTTAAAATCATATAAAGGGATGGTCATACCCCTATGAACGGAATGATACAGAATGGAATCGTTACCAATGAATCGTTACAATATTTTAATGGTACTTTATTGCATTATCACCACTCGGAAAAGTTCGGCAGAATAAACCACTCGGATTAATTACCTATTTTACAGTACTTGTATTTGTGGCCCTTACCTTCATAATTTGTATCCTGCAATGTCTTCTTCTTATGACCTTTTTTCATGTCCTCTGGCAAGAAGAAGCGCCCGGCAGCTCTTTGGTTGACAATAGCACCATTTTGTACCAGCAGTTTGACAGCAGCTAGATTCCCATAGACTATTGCTAAGTGTAAGGCACTTTCACCTGCAACAAACAAAAAAGTATAATAAAACAATAATAACAATAGTTGACAATAGCACCATTTTGTACCAGCAGTTTAACAGCAGCTAGATTCCCATAGACTATTGCTAAGTGTAAGGCACTTTCACCTGCAACAAACAAAAAAGTATAATAAAACAATAATAACAATAGTTGACAATAGCACCATTTTGTACCAGCAGTTTAACAGCAGCTAGATTCCCATAGACTATTGCTAAGTGTAAGGCACTTTCACCTGCAACAAACAAAAAAGTATAATAAAACAATAATAACAATAGTTGACAATAGCACCATTTTGTACCAGCAGTTTGACAGCAGCTAGATTCCCATAGACTATTGCTAAGTGTAAGGCACTTTCACCTGCAACAAACAAAAAAGTATAATAAAACAATAATAACAATAGTTGACAATAGCACCATTTTGTACCAGCAGTTTAACAGCAGCTAGATTCCCATAGACTATTGCTAAGTGTAAGGCACTTTCACCTGCAACAAACAAAAAAGTATAATAAAACAATAATAACAATAGTTGACAATAGCACCATTTTGTACCAGCAGTTTAACAGCAGCTAGATTCCCATAGACTATTGCTAAGTGTAAGGCACTTTCACCTGCAACAAACAAAAAAGTATAATAAAACAATAATAACAATAGTTGACAATAGCACCATTTTGTACCAGCAGTTTGACAGCAGCTAGATTCCCATAGACTATTGCTAAGTGTAAGGCACTTTCACCTGCAACAAACAAAAAAGTTTAATAAGACAATAATAACAATAATCATGATGGTGATTATGTATTTGTTCATAGCTAGATTCCCATAGACTATTGCTAAGTGTAAGGCACTTTCACCTGCAACAAACAAAAAAGTATAATAAAACAAACAAAAAACATAAGTATAATAAAACAATAATAACAATATTCATGATGGTGATTATGTATTTGTTCATAGCTAGATTCCCATAGACTATTGCTAAGTGTAAGGCACTTTCACCTGCAACAAACAAAAAAGTTTGATAAAACAATAATAACAATAATCATGATGGTGATTATGTATTTGTTCATAGCTAGATTCCCATAGACTATTGCTAAGTGTAAGGCACTTTCACCTGCAACAAACAAAAAAGTTTAATAAAACAATAATAACGATAATCACGATGGTGATTATGTATTTGTTCATAGCTAGATTCCCATAGACTATTGCTAAGTGTAAGGCATTTTCACCTGCAACAAACAAAATAGTATAATAAAACAAACAACAAACAAAAGTCTAATAAAACAATAATAACAATAATCATGATGGTGATTATGTATTTGTTCATAGCTAGATTCCCATAGACTATTGCTAAGTGTAAGGCACTTTCACCTGCAACAAACAAAAAAGTTTAATAAGACAATAATAACGATAATCATGATGGTGATTATGTATAAATTGTTCATAGCTAGATTCTATCTATAACTTTAGCAAACCAGGTCATTTGGCTACACCAAGCAGTCTTTGGGCTGCAAAATCACATAAAATTTGTAGATCAAATTAAATGTATGTAAACAAACATTTTGAAAGCACATTTAATTTGTAGATCAAATTAAATATATGTAAACAAACATTTTGAAATCACATTAAATTTGTAGATCAAATTAAATATATGTTAACAAACATTTTAAAACGAAGCAAGAAAAAAGTGTAATTCTACAAAAATTGCTAGAAATAAGAATAATCATATGTTTTTATCAAGTCTGCCTTTCCATGATTGATCATTCAAATGGTCAGTAGTAGACTCTAAATTGGGCGGATCAATCTCCAAACCAATTTGTTGAAAAATGTTATAAAAGATTTGTTATATTGGGCCTGGAAAGCATTCCTACTACATATAGTTTGCGAAATATGCGTTTGTTTTGAAGATATCCCCAAAATAATACTGTACATACACTAATTTTGGCTACTTTGAATGCAAGCAAGAAAGTATTAAGTCTCAAAGCCTTAGATAAAGCTATATTTCTTCTACAAGTGTATGCTGTGGCAATTAACATGACAAAGCTTAATTTTCATGATCTACCTCCGCATGAAATCAGGAATGAAATATTTCTTCATCTTCCTTTACTCATTCAAGAGACCTGATGATTTTGCTGATTTTGACGATATCTTTTAAACTAAAGAATATTTCATAAATATCTGACTGAGATTTTGAAATCTGGAATAAACCCCCAACTCCCTTTCTGCAAATCTATGTGCAATTCAATTTTTCTTCTTAATATATAAACATATTGAGATGACACTTTTCAGTCAGAATTACAGGCATGAATGGGTAAACTTTGAATACTGTTTTTTCCCCTATACTTAGCAATCAGCAGATATTTTTCCTCATTTTCAAATTTCTCTTTGAAATAATTCCTGAAATATTTGAAGGAGAGTTGTTGTTCTGATCAACATTTCTCCACCAAATATTTTCCTAACTATGCTTTTACCTGCAAGATTTCATAAAAACCTTCAGGCTGATTTTGGCTGCTATGGTTATTGATAGGTTAACTAGGTAATTACACCTTCCATGAATAGGAGAAGTCAATAACTGACATTTTGCTAGAAAATCCATAGGGTCTGATGGCCTTAGCCTGCAGCACTGGCAACAAAGTGTCTATAATACACAAGATTGCTGCAGTTATTGTCATTATCAAATTTACACTTCTTTCGGGAAACACATGCATTAGCTGCAGTTTAACCCTTTCAATACTAAGGCTACTTTGGCCAAAGAACAAAAATGCAAAGATTTTTGAAAACCATTAAAACCCTGTCATTTTGGTATTCATTGGATAGCTATCACTGAGTACTCTCAAAGTAGTACCCATATGCCATGGTTTCAGTCATTTTTCATGTTTTTTGCCTCATTTTCCATTGGCCAAATTAGCCACCAGCAGTATATTGGTTACCGCACCAATCCCTGCCTGCAGCTGCCAAATAAGGTATGCTAATTGAGAGCCAATTTTTTTGACAAAAATATTTATTTGGAATTTTTATGAAAAAGACAAATAAATCAGATCTCAACTAATATAAATTATTACTCTCTTTAAAACATTTGGCTAATTCATGATTTATTTTCAAATAATTTTCAAGGTATCTCAGCAGTCAGCACCCATATGACATATATCAAATGTGTCTTAACCCTTCCAATACTAAGGCTATTTTCGTCCAAAGTTTTATTAACCATCTAAACCCAGTCATGCTGGTATTCGTTAGATAGCTCTCACTGAGTACTAGCTCTCCGATGTGCGTGAATACCCATATGCCAGGGTTTCAGTTATTTTTCAGTGTTTTACGTCATTTTGTAGAACGCACACAATGATGAGAACATCTTAATAAAGAATACTTCACTGAAAGTTGTTGGTTAAGTTAGATTTCACAAGCCCTTGTCAAATTATTTTGACAATACCATGGAGTTTGATGAGTTAAATCTAAAATTGTTAGACCATACAAGCACTTCAGAAGTAAATGAATTATTTGTTTGCAAATCTGTAACAATCTTAAATTTGCCTGTGGATTTTTTATTAGCTTCGCAACCCTGAAGGCTTTTTGTAGAATCAATATTATTGATCGCTGATATTGTACTGAACTCTAGAAGCAATAAAGTGCACATTCACCCATTCATGACTACAGATTGTGTTGGAAATGGCCACATGGATCTATACAATCTTTGAAAATAAATCAAGAATAAAGCATGAATACATAACAAAGAAATTTTGAAGGCAAGTTGTCAAATGTGTAATGTTAAACATTTGTCCTTAAGTTAATAATTATAACAATAGTAACAATTATAAAAATAATAATAATAATAATAATAATAATAATAATAATAATAATAATAATAATGATAATATTGTTAATGATAATGACAATAATGGTTATTAATAATACTAATACTAATACTAATAATAATACTAATAATAATACTACTAATAAAGATAATAAAGATAATAATAATAATAATAATAATAATAATAATAATAATAATAATAACAATACTACTACTACTACTACTACTACTACTACTACTAATAATAATAATAATAATAATAATGATTATAATAATAATAGCAGTTAATTCAGATAACAATCTTCATTTCATGAGGGTAACACAGTCAAATACAGGATTTGATTTTGGCTGCCGCCCTTAGATGTTCAATTCATGCTTTACTCCAAATTTATTTCCGATAAAGTAACATAGATCCTGACCGAATAAGTTAATGCGTGGGCAGCCCGGGCATCATACACGACCGCACACCCGATTGCTGCCCTGCAGTTTCATAAGTGAACGCATCTTTAAATCGCAAGCTACCTGGTGCATTGATGTGCTTGGCTTAATATTTTGGCATGTTAACCATGCATGTTTGTAAAACCAGGCACTGGCACATGTCCGGTCGACTGGTGCAGGAATAAGTTGTCTGTATTGTATGCATGAATCAGGGCTCGACACATCGAATGATTGAGAATGTTATGGTGCACTATGAATTTTTTTTTGTTTTCATGCATGACAGTTGAATACAAATTTAAAAAGCTTATTATTGAGATTAATGAAGATAAAATGAATCAAAATATATAGAGAAATTTTATTCAATGTTTTTTCTTGTTATGTTAAGATAAAGAAAAATTGAAGGACGAATGAAAACTTTGCAGGACCAGTAGATTCTTGGTGTTACTGGTCCTACAGAGCCAATAGCTTTTTGAATTAGCATCAAGGCCTGTGAATGGTTCATAGCAATATTTTGTAGGTCAGGTTAAGTCAAAGGACATGATGGATCGTACTGCCAACTACTGTCTAGGGAAGTCTATCCCCATGATGCATGAGCAGAACTAGATTAATTGCTCCTTAACCCTCCTAGTGCTGAGGCTAACTTTCGTCAAAAGTACAAGGACACAAATATCTTTGAAAACCATCAAGCCCTGTCATATTGGTATTCATTGGATGGCTCTCACTGAATGCCCTCAGATGAGTACCCATATTATGCCAAGGTTTCAATCATTTTCAGCTTTTTTGTATTGGCCAAATTAGCCACCAGCAGCATAAGGGTTAACTCATTCTTACTTGGATATCTCCTTGACAAGTGATGTTTGGACCAGTCATATTTTTGAAAATGATTTTGGAATGAAGCATTAATTTGTAAACTATCTAAAGGAATCACCTGCAGCAAATACTTTTAATGAACAACTCTCCTTCAGATATTTTGCAACCATCTCTTTGTTAGAGAAATATCACTGAGAAATTTCAGTTCGGCGGTTTTGATTGCTACTGGCATAAATTGGTTAACCAACTTAATCTTCCAAGCTTTGACCCTTATGCTGCTCAGGTGGCTAATTTGGCCAATGCAAAATAATGCAAAAAAACCTGAAAAATGATTGAAATCCTGGCACATTGGTTACACTGACTTGAGAGTGTTCAGCAAGAGTTTGTGTTCTTGCATGTGCTTTGGACATTTATAAGTAGCCTCAACATTAGAAGGGTTAAGTTTTTCTTGAACAGCACTGTCTAAACCTATGATACCCTTGATAATAATTCATGAATACAGCATGAATTTGCAAAGATTGTGAAGGAAAGAAATTTTTCTATCAAATATTTTTTCAGATATTCTTCTACCAGACAAATATCCCCATAATGGCCTGAGGATTTGGGCTGCTGCAGGCATAAATTGGTTTACCAAAATATCAAACAATTTAATGCTTAATTCTTAAATCATTTTTAAAAAGGGTCATAGGCCCAGATAACACTTCTAAAGGGTATCTCGATCCACTCACGGTAATAATGGTTAACCCTTATGCTGGTGGTGGCTAGTTTTGCCAATACAGAGAAATGCAAAAATGCTGGAAAATCACTGAATCCCTGGCACATGGGTACTCATCCGATAGTACTACATGAGACCTATCCAATGCATATTCACATGAAAGGGTTAAGATGGTTTTCAAAAATCTTTGCGTCCTTGTGCTTTGAAGGAAAGCAGTCTTAGCATTGGGTGGGTTAATTTAAGAGAGAAAGTTAGCTCTGACTTACCGAAATATTCCTCCCCTTCATAGACGTCCAGGGCAAGGGTTGGGTACATAGATAAGAGTATTTTGGCAACTTCTAAATGTGCGTGTGTGTCCATTAGGTAACATAAGTGGAGAACTGTTTCTCCCACCCCTCCTCGTTTTTGGAAGTCCCAGCAAGCGATATGATCACTGTATTTTATGAATTCATCCTCCATGTGATCCCCTAACACCTGATCGTCCGTCCGTGTGTCCACCAAAGTCGTGCCCTAGAATGAGAAAAATATGCATAAAATCAAATACATTATTTTATATTTACGATAATTTGCAATATTTCTATCAATTTTTCAAAAACTCTTCAAGGAGTGAACTCAAATCAAATATGAAACTTGCCTTCTAATTGAATCAAAACAGTGTAATAAAAAGTTTGAATAAATTGGTTGCCTGGAAGGGCAACCAGTAAGTCGTATTTGGTTGCCCGCTGTGTAATTGGATGTCCATTTGTCATAGCAATGGCAATACACTCGGAGGACAGGGGGATCAGCTGGGGATGGATGGACATCAGTTCAAGGAAATATTAAGGCAGGGTGTTAGCCAGGATTTCAAAAATGCCTGTCCAAAACAGGTAGGATGGGTCCTGGCTAAGTCCCTGGACTAAGGGTCACCTAATTAACCCTTTGGTCGCCCGAATGGGTGCCCCAGAATCACATTATAGGCGCCCAGATCGACCATAAATCGGTCTGGTGTGACCATCTGTTTATTAAAGTGTCTAAACAAATATATTAATAATGTCAAAAGTGTACACAATCACAAGATTAAAAGTTTCTGATTTTGAGAAACTGTTTTTTTTTTCACTCTTGTTTTCAAGGAAAAACAAATGAAAGTAATGTTTGGCCTAATAAAGCCTATCTTATAACATGGGTATAGACAAACAATGGAGGCCTTAATGCAAGCCAGGCCAGATGCATAGTAATCTGGTTCTTTGTGTAACCCTTCCAATGCTGAGGCTTATTAATTTCAATCAATTTTGCACAAGGCCACAAATATCTTTTTGAAAACCATCTAAACCCTGTCATGTTGGTATTCATTGCATAGCTCTTGCTGAGTTCTCTCAGATGAGAACCTATGTGCCAGGGTTCAGTAATTTTTCAGTTTTTTTTGCATCATTTTGTATCAAATTGGCAAAATTAGCCTCCAGCAGCATAAGGGTTAAACCTCAGCCACTCATAAGGAGATAATATACAAATATGACATCCCTGTGTGGTGTACAACTGGAATAACTCCCCCGAGAGAGGATTGTCGCCCGAGGGCGTAGCCCGAGGGCGACAATCCTCTCGAGGGGGAGTTATTCCTGTTGTACACCACACAGGGATGTCATATTTGTTTTATTATACCGAACAACATACAAAACACAAAAGGGGAAAAATGACAAACACAAGAAATTTTGGATAAATACTCTTTTGTGAAAAATCTACAAATTATAATAACAGGGATGTCCAACTGTTGCATTGACGCATAAGAGTGCAACAGACGCCCCAATACGTACAACAGGAGAAAATTTTCAGTTTGACTCAGAAATTTCTAGGTGCTTATTTATTAGCAAGACACTGAACCTTATTTGTTTGTTTGTACTTTTACTGTCTTTATTAGTTCGAGCAACTCTAACTGTGGTACCGGCCGTTGTTTAGTAAATGCTGTCTATTGGCCTCATCACAGTTAGACTCTAACTTAGAGATCCGAGCATTTATAAAATAGCATCTGCGCCAAGAAAACTGGGCGCTCATATCTATTACTTGAAACACCCCCCAAAAACAGTCACGTTCGTACCATACCTTATTTGTTTGTATAATTATATCTTTATTTGATAAAAATCCGTTGCCTGGTGCCTGTTAGGCACAATTTTTTTAAGTTGAGGCGGTCAGCCTAGTGGATTTCACATAGGCGATGGCTGATGTTTAATATGCACGCATGCGCATCGAGCTCATTGACAGGTAGCGGTGATTAACATGTTAATTCACGGCTGCATGTTGCCGTGATTAACATGTTAATTCACGAGCTGTGCAGGACAACAGCCTGTTACTAAGTAGTGAGGAAATCATGACGATAAATCCATGGCCCTTGACCAATCAGAATCAAGAATCTTCATGTGAGGTATAATAACTTCATATATAGCCCATTAACACTTAGAGCAGCCAAAAGAGGCCTGACAAATTTGGAAATATATTTACTTACAAACGCATCTTCTGGAAAACATTTGAAGGAGAAATGTTTAGCAGAAGCCAAACTACAACTCTCCTTCAACTATTTTGTGAGCTTTCACTTTGTTCTCAAGTTATTTTCATAAGTATGAAAGTAGCAGACGTTAAGCTCTATATATAGTGGAGCTATAAGTGTAAATGGGTTAATATACAGTAAATAACCTAAGCCTGTAAGCAGAGGAAGTGTTAAGAAACCACTGTATTAGGTTCCTCCCCTCAGAGCCTAGAGCAATGCTCTCCCAATTAGGGCCCACATTGATTTCACTGTGCGGACCCTTTCTCGCCAGTACAGTCACCACACATACATATCACTTACAGGTAAAACCAAACAGCTCAATAAAGAGTCAGAAACATGGATATTGGCGAAAGCAGGCAGTTGACTGTGGCTCAATTGTTTCCCATATAGTATATACAACAGTTACTATGACAGGGTCTGACACTTAGATTTCAGGCCAAGGGCCCGAAAAGGTCTTTTGATAAATTTTGTGATCAAAAATAGGAATTCTGTATTATTATATATACTATTTCGGGCCCCTAGTCTGAAAAATCTAGGAGCCCACAGCAAAATCTAGGGGCCCTGGGCCCCTGGGAAAGTCGAACCCTGATGAATGAGACGGGGGAAATATTATATTCTGTGTTTGTATGCTATATATAAATATATACTGTTTCAGACCAGCAACTAAAACCTTGCTAGGCGGACTCATAGAACACAAAACCCTCCTATAAACTACTATGGTGATATCTTTGCAAGCTGAGTATTTTGAAGGAGATACCTAGATCAGACCCAGGCTTATATCAAACAATGAATGGATAGTAAATCACACTTGCATATGAAATTATTGCATCTGACCAACACCATCAGATTGACAATGTTGGTTGAATAATGACCAGTACGTCACTCTCCACAGAATGATATATACCCTATTGTAAATATTGACTGTTTAGTGGTGAATAAATTAAACCACACGTAACACTAAACTGCCTAGGGTTATATCACATTAGCAAACATTTTACAATTGACCAAGAGTTAATTACTGACTATAGTCTCTCCATAATAGAATAATACCCTATATACCTAACAATGCCTAAGTTGGTGGTATATAAAACCAGACTTAACCGATTCATGCTTAGATTTCCTAGAAATCGGAATTATAGCATATTAAAGTCGAGATCTAAGAAACCTTTAGAAATAACCTAAGAATTATAAGCAAAATTAGCAAAATAGAGTATTTGAAGGTTGGTTGGTAGTTGACTTTTGACTTATATTTCTGTTTACGTGTGATTCTTTTATCCATTTGACCTGCATGGAGCTGGATTATATATATTGGCTATAAGAGATATCCCTGAAATAAGCATGCGATCTTGAGCACTGTGGTGCTCTTGGTGTTAATGGGTTAATGCAGCACTGCTGCACATGTGTGTGTTCCTCTCCAAGCCTCTGTGTATGAAATCTACGCACGTGACACTGCCAAGAAACCAGCGAGAAATCGACGAGAAATCAACATGTCATTCCTATCATCCATTCATTAAACTCTTACCCAGGGTTTTACTATGCCACCGGGAAGTTTATTGCTTGATGCTTCATTTCCTGCTGTACTTGGAGCATTGATTCCAGACACTCCTTATTGTGCAATTCAACGAGTGTGTTAGCATTTCAAGATTTATACAGCCAGACTCTTTGAATAATATACTGGGATATATTGTGTAACGATATTCACTGCAGTGGACATGCATTATCATAATACACTTAAATGTGTGTGTAAGGGAAATTTAATATATGTGTGTGTGTGCGTATGTGTATATATATATATATATATATATATATATATATATATATATATATATATATATATATATATATATCAGGGTTGGGTTTCTTCCGGAAGAAACTTATTTCTTCCAGGACAACGGAAGAAACATGGTTTCTTCCGTATTTTTCCACTTTCTTCCGGAAGAAATGGAAGAATGGGATCTATGATAAGAATTGAAAAAACTATGGGTTATGAATAACATTAATGGGCAGTTATAACAAACAAAAAGATCAGAGGTAGAATAGTTTAAATATATGCCATTATAATCTTACAATATATTACATCAATTCCTAATATCACACTTTGTTTAAAGGGCATTATATATATATATATATATATATATATATATATATATATATATATATATATATATATATATATATATATACATATATATATATATATATATATATATATATATATATATATATATATATATATACATATATATATATATATGTATATATATATATATATATATATATATATATATATATATATATATATATATATATATATATATATATATATATATATATATATATATATATATTAATATACATATATATATATATATATATATATACATACATATATATATATATATATATATATATATACATACATCGAAAAGACAAAAATAGCAGATGCACTGCATTCATACCCTAATTAAAGATGTACCGAGTTCAAAGTTTTGCTTTAATACTCTAAAAGACAAAACATTCTGAACATGAATGCAGGTTGATTCTTAGAGTATAGCATTAATATTGAACCTAATTGGTCTTCTTATATAATCCATAGCTGGATTTGATATGTGGACTGAAACAGATGAAATATATCTTGATAACAAACAATAAATTAAGTCAGTACTTTGAAAAGTATCTGACTGAAAATTGTTGTCCTTGTCGGGTTTGACAACTGCTTTTCTTAGTTATATTTCCTGAATTCCACTATTTACTCTGTTTAACAAGTTATACGTTCAAAGTTGTCAGACCACCCTTGCCAAAAAAAGCAGGGAAATCCTAGGTAAATGCTAGGTCAATAATCCATGCATTTCCTAGAAGTAGGTCACACGGTAATTCGCAGGTTTTTCACGCATTACCATGGATCTACCCGGGTTGGTAGTACCAAGCATTACCTTGGAAATTCCAGGATTTCCATGGTTAAATATTCTCTGTACTACCATACATTACCTAGGATATTCCACGGTAAAACAACCTAGGTTTACCATGCATTCACCAAAAACTTTTCTCTGGTACTTCTTCATATACCGTAATTTCGCGTGTATAAGACGCACCCGTATATAAGACGCACCCTTGTCCAGGCCTTTAAAATAATGTATAGACCTTAGCTGTGTGTATAGTGCGCACCCCCTTTTGGGAATCATTGTAGGATATCAACTCCTCATGAATAACGCTAGAAACCCAGTAAAACGCATATTGAGATGAGTGAAATGTGACATCACCGTGACATCAATGCGTATCACCCTGTATCGGTACTCACTACCCATTGTCCAAGGCATGTCACATGGATTGTAATCAGTTAATTCTAGCGGAGAGTGGTTCGGTATTTACAATTCATCAATGACGAGGCAAACATCGATGGGCATTGTCTTGGCCGCCGCATTATAATTGTAATTGGCGATCTCTGAGTGGCCTGGTAACTCGATGTAAAACACCCTAGATTTCTAGCTTTGTGTATAAGACGCACCCCCTATTTGAGTGTAAAATTTAGTGTAAAAAAGTGCGTCTTATACACGCGAAATTACGGTAGACAGAGTGGCTGCATAGCCGGCCAGCCGGCTACGCAACCACTTCCAAAAACCTTTCTCTGGTACTTCTTTATACAGACTTGGAGTGGCTGCGTAGCCGGCCAGCCGGCTATGCAGCCTATCCTTCAGCAATAATAATGGAAGTGGCTGCGTAGCCAGCCACTTCCATAAATTTAAGCTACTTTTCCATAAAGGATACCACAAATTCTATGAATACTCGTCAAACCACATTTAGCATCAAAACCATTTAATCTACACAAAATAGATGAAATACCTTTTTGCATATGAGCCAAACTCAATAAACTTTAATGGGGGCCTTAACTATTTTTTCACAGGGTCTTACTTAATTTTACTTAATTTACTTTTCACTAATGATTGCACCATTATAGACTAGGGAAATGCTACATTTGACAGGTACCAAAGGCAACCACAAGTAAAAGTACTAGATTTACCAGGTTCAGAGATTCATGGTAACTTCAATTAGCAAAAGTAAAATACCCAGGAAAAAGTATAGGCAGACCCTAAAAGTAGTTGAATATGCAAGCATGGATTTCACTTAGTCTTCACAGCCTGGCCCTCCCAGTTTTCATGGTGACTCTGATGAATATAATTCCAATTTTTACTCTGGTTGTACCTAGGTTTGCCATGGTCTGTGAGGGACAGCGTGGAATGGCTACCCAGCTTTACCTCACACCATGGTAATGCCTGGTTTCATCCAGCTCCTGCATCTGGGAGCTACCCCGGAAAAACCTAGGACTACCATGGTCAGGCATAAACCATGGTAATGCTTGGTTCCATCTAGCTTCTCTGCCTTGGTCTGACCAAGGTAATCCATGGAGCTTACCGAGGATAAAGCTAGGTCTACCATGGGCTAGCTCACACCACGGAAATACATGGTTTCATCCAGCTTCTAGACCTGGGTAAGACCTGGGAAATGCATGGGCTACCCTGCATTTCCCAGGTGCTACCCAGGAAGCATGGAGAAATTTTGGCAAGGGAGGTGCGCACTTAAGATGCAAATGGGATAAAGAATAACGCCTCAATCCTAATAGCTGTGGCAAGGTGGGTTTAAGTTTCTGGAATCAAAATGCAGCGTTGACAGTTGATGGGCATGAATAAATAGCGCAACTGTTAATTTTCCACCAGGCGCACTAACAGCGCTTAGCGCTAGGACTTTAACTCTCACTATAATCAATATCAGCTTAATTTGCTCAACGGCTCTCATTCTTATATGCCTTATTGATGATTTTCCTGACTTCTTATCAGTTTCTATGGTTTCTGCTCATTTCCCTTGGTCTGTGCAAACACTCACCATCTCTGTTTCAATCCGTACACGCCAGAAAACATGTACTTTGATTTTCATAAGCAAGTGAGCCTTTTAACCCTTGTGCTGCTGGTGGCTAATTTTGCCAATACCAATTAATGCCAAGAAAAAGCTTAAACCCTGGCATATGGGTACTCATCTGAGAGTCCTCAGCAGGAGCTGTCTAATTAATACCAACATGACTGGGTTTAAAAATCTTTGCATACTAATGTGCTTTGGATAAGGTTAAGCCTAATTTAAACACATTGGAAGGGTTAACCGATTTATGCCTAGAGTTCCCTGAAAAAGTGTTGTCTGGACTAGGGATCAATGATACTTTTGAAAATATATAATGGTATAAATTAACCCCTATGCTGCTGGTGGCTTACATTTGGCCAATAGAAAATTATGCAAAAAAACCTGACTGAAAACCTGGCACAATTGGGTACTCATCTGAGAGTACTCTGCAAATAATGATTCTAGTTATTGCAAAACTACAGACATACATGGGATTAAATTTAATAATCTTATGTAGTGCATTGTCTAAAAACGTTCAGCAGATTTTGATAACAAAGCCATATTTGGAGGAATATTTGACTGAAAAGAGTTATTCTAATTTAATCTAATTGCATATTCAAAAATGAAAAAACTCCATTCTCGCAATGCAACCAAAAGCTTGATAGTTCCACAAAAACTTGCATCTTAGTAACTGTGCAATTGGGCCATGTACCCATTAATACTTCACTGCACCGTAAATCAGCCATTTAACTAATGTGATGAAAGCTACCAGGATAAAGCACAATTTGGAAATATTTGAAGGAGAAATGTTAAGCAGAACATGACCAACAAATCTCCTCCATATATTGTTTAAAAAGAATTCTTAATTTCCTAGTTATCTTATATATATAATATATATATCAAAGATGCAGTGATGACAAATTTAAAAGGATAATTTCACTATGAAGAAACATAGGCTCAAATAGTTTCTTAAAGTATTTTCTACTTGAACCCTTGAGTTCCCACCACTGCCATCCTTCATACAAGAAGTATAATATTGTGGTTTGAACACATCCTAACACACAAGAAATAGGGCCACTAGAAGCAGCCATTTTCATCTATTAATAGAGTATCTTAAGCTGCATGGTACACACTGATGTCATTAGTAGCTACCTTCAGATGAATTAACAGTGTAAACCCTGAATACCCTCAGATGACAAGTGTGCACCATGCAGCTTCAGATAAGCTATTAATAGACTAAAATGGTAGCTATATATAGTTGCCAGTAGTCACATTTCTTGTTTGTTAGGATGTGTTTAAACATCAATATTATACTTCTTCTATGAAGCTTGGATTGAAGTAGAGAATACTCTAAGAAACTATTTGGGCCTATTGCTTTATTTATGGTGTAATTTTCCTTCAAGGGTAACTCTTTAGCAATATTGGGTTAAATTGTCAGAAACTGCTTACATCACTGTTGACTATATCACTCCCTAGATCATCGGCTGCAGATATTATTACTGTTGCCCTAGACGACCGGGCAGCTTATTAGTATAATAATCTATTACACATATTACTTCATCATGCAATACTCTTACACCTGACTGATACAAGTAATTCAATTCTCGTTTTCACCTGCATTAAGAAAGATTCTGCAGAAATGGACGCTATTTCTTGAAACTTTATAGTAGGCAAATAGGCCATTTATAAGCTGTACGTACATTTCGGTGACTCGGTCATCTGGCAGTTTTGACAGCCAAGAATAAAGAAGTTTAAGCAACACAAATGCCTTGCTTGCTCATTCCAGGTATTATGGTTGGCATTCCTTATGCCAGTAACCAGAAGATGTATATTGATAAACAGTAAACTTCTATTATCTCGAACGGTACCAAGCGAAAGTGTCTGTGGTAAAAAATTCTGAGATACATTATTAGCATTTAAGTAGATAGGAATGATTTGGGACCAGTATGAATAAAATGTGAATTAATCATTCTCCAAAATATTTTTGGGCATATTGGTATCAGAAAAAAAATCAGCCTGTTTGGTACACTACAGGCATAAATGGGTTTAAACTTTAATAATAATAATAATAATAATAATAATAATCTTTATTTCAAGAGGGTAACATAGTCAAATGGTACATTGATCTTCCCTGTGGCCCTCAGTATACAACATCATTGTGGTACCCCAGCCCTCGGGTCACAGGGTTATAAAATAGCTAAAATACATATTGTTCATTTAAGTACGCTTTGAGAAACAAATGATGAAGGTGTCATTTTTTAAATTTCAGTTAACTCTGGTCCTGCAGAACCCAGAAATATCTGGGCCACACTGATTTACCTGCAGTGCATCCCCAGCCAGGAGATATTGGTATGCACATGCTGACCTGCCAATGACGATTTGGCTGAGTTAGTCCATATAAGGACCCCCCACAGAGCCTGTACATGACCCAGAGCAGCTCCATTTTGAAGACCCTCACTAGACCGTCATTTTGACATGTGGCAAGTTGGAGGTAACTCCTTAAAGTTCAAGTTGTGTCCTTAAAACCCCCAATGGTCGATTTTGTCCCTGGGGACCAAAAACACTGCAGTTGACAGGTTTGGTTACATGTAGCAATTCAGCAGGACATTTAAGGGTGTTCAAAATAAAATAAAATAGTTAAGAACCAATCATCTCCTGGAAAATTATTCCCACTTTGAGTTTCTCACACACTAGTTTCAATGATTACAGATCTCCCAGCTGTGTCACTAACAAGTACAGAAGACTTGGTGGTCTATTTTGATTAGATATCCCACTTCCGTAGAGCCCCACACATGAGAAGGAGGCAATATGTTTTGATTAATAATTCATTAACTCATCGAGTGCCTACGATACTGCGCGCCATGTAGCGCAACTGATAAAACTTTCTCATTTGCCGATCTTAGAACGGGTCCCGCCCAGTTGCACCTTGTTCCCGGCCAGTCTTATCTTACTGTTACCATGGCAACAGCGATACCTGCTGATGTCATTATAGGAAAGAATGGAGTTATTTATGGCCCGCAGTAAATTACATCATCAGACTCTGCGGAAAAATGATTGGTAACTGGAATCTAACTCCAAAGATAATTTCTAAAAAGATGCCTTCAATACATGAAAAGGGTGCAACAACACCATCCATCTGATGCCAAATCATCACAGGGTAAGAGAAAGGTCATAGGTCATGGTTTAACCCATCCATGCTCAGACTACTTTCGTCCATGGCAGAAAAATGCAAAATGTTTTGAAAATCTTCTAGACCCTGTCATGTTGGTATTCATTGGGAAGCTCTTGCCACGTTTTAACAGATGAATACCCATATGATGTGGTTTAGGTTATTTTTCAACTTTTTTGCATCATTTTGTATTGACCAAATTAACCACCAGCAGCCAAAGGGTAAACCCATCCAATACATGCTTGTATTGTCAAATCCGTATGCTGCTGCTGGCTAATTTGGCCAATACCAAATGATGCAAAAAGTCTGAAAATGAGTGAAACCCTGCCAATGGGTACTCATCAATTTCAAACAATATTTAGAGGAGAAATATTGATGATTAGAATCAAAGACACAATAATTAACTCTCTTTCAAATAGTGTGTGAGTTTTGCTGAGTTCCACTGACAGTTACTTTCAAAAGGTTCATTTCAAAAGTGTTATTTGGATGTCTTAATTAATACTTAAAAAATGATAAAAACATTATTTAAAGATAAAACAAAAATGATTTAATGAAATATATATTATACAAATATGTACTTTAGAGTTATCCTGGCCAACCTTTCCCTAACAAATATAAATTTATTTTCAGAATTATTAAAGTAAAGTAATGAAACATTTTTTTTCAAGTGAAACTTTTAACCTATTCATGCCTGAAGGTCTCAGCAAACGATACTTCCAAGAATCTATGATACTTTAATAGCATGAATTTATATACTATTTGAAAGATGATGCTCAGGTTAAATAGTGATCTACATTTCTCATTTGAGAATTTTCCTACAAATGCTCTGTTCAAATGCATAAACCAAAATAAGATTGGCATTATGAAAATAAAATTGTGGCATGATTTTGCAAACTTTAATGTATCTGTGTTGCCTCCTGACTATTTTGCTAATATATTCAATGTGACCAATGTTGATGTTTAGAATCAAAGTCAAAACTCTCTTTCAAATATTTTGCAATTTTTGCTGAATTCCAATTCATTATTGGTAATATAACAATCTCTTAGGAACAGTATAAAGGTAAGTTCCTAGTCCACATTTTGCAACTTCAGATTAACACATGTGGTTCAAAGTCTAGGTATATCAATAGGGCTCGAAAATATTAGGTGCTCTAGGTTAAGATAAATGTGTTAGGCCAAAACACTGGTGGTGTGTAGCCACGTGGGACCAACCTACAAAGGGATAAGTTTAGGTCCAGCAAAATACAAGGCAATGTCATGTAGCTGAAGTGTTTTCTTCAATGAAGCCTTCATACTCAGTTGCTCTTAACTCATTCATGCCCTACAGATAGACTTGAATGCATGCTGCTCGAATGTTGTTCAAAAAATGAAAAGCACCTAGAGAAAATCTTTCAAGGAGAAATATCAAATATAACCCTAACTCCAATACTCCCTCAAACATCTTTCTAGTTTATTCTCTATTTCAAAGAGATTTTCAGAATTTAAGTTCCTCAAAAGGAGAGAGAAAGACAGCCATGAATAGCTTAGCCATGATTCTGCTGAACCCAGAAATATATGGGAGACATTAATTAACCTGCTGTGTGTAGCCAGGAAATATCTGGAAGCATTTGCTGACCTGCTAATGACCATTTGTATGAGTTAGTCTATAAGACCCCTCCCCACTTAAATGATACAGTATTTTTCCCCCATTTGAATACAGTTTTTTTGCGTTGTACCATTACTTGTTCTATCCTGCACTTTTATAGTCTCAATTGCTTGGATCTCCACAGGCAGCTGGGGATCGACTGTGTGGTAATTTGGTTACCTGTCAGCAGACTGTGGCTTGGGGTCACGGAGAACTATATAATCAATAAAACTGTTTATTCACTCTGCACCTGATATGATCAGGGAAATTAAGCTAGCTATTTTCTGAACACTCTACCTTAGCATCATTCCGTAGCATAAAGCAAATTGCCAGTGTTGTGGTCAAAAGGTAATTACCCACTAGTGTTGTTCCGATTAATCGATTTAACAGAGATCTCAATATTTTTACTTCCAATTTTGATGTTCAGACCCAATTTTTGAAGAGAATTCAAAGGAGCCCTGGGTTCCCGGGTCCGATTTATTTCAAGCCCTGCTGACCTTTCTGCACTGACCATAATGGGCGAAGCATCATACCATATGGCCTAAAAAAGTTGTTTGTTTCCTGTAACCCTACCCTAACAAGTTTTTATTCAAGAAAATCCCTACCCTAAAGTTGTTATCGCCCATCCAACTCCCAATCAACGTAAAACATGCATAAAACACACATTTTTGACCAAAAAAATAATTCAAATTTTTTTTTTACCTAGAACCTACCCTATCTTTTTTCGGACCGTTACAGGAAACAAATAATTTATTTTTTAGGCCTAATCTATCTCCTTATATCAAAACCCCATTAGATGAACAAATCAGCTACTCCATAACCAGGATGCGAAAATCAAACAGGAGAGCCACATTTGCTCAAACTCTTATCATTCATCATAGAGGACCTGAAGTGGACACTTAATGAGCCATATGCTATATGTAATGTTCTCATAGTATTAATTAAAGAAAACCTGTTCAGCAACATATGCTGGTCAAAAGTCTACATACGTATCAATCAAACACAACTCATTGAGCAACATATGCTGGTCAATTCAGGGTCTTAGCCAGGATTTAGAAACTGAGTGTCCAAAATTAGCAATTGTAAAATATTTCAGTGATCGCAATATATACTCAGATTACACCCATAAACATGTATTTACTCAATGAAATGAAGCATAATGTCCATATACAATGCCATAGGAGTTATATTGAGGTGAAAAAGATTCTATCATATGCTTGAAATTGACATTTTAAGAAATTCCTCACAAAATATTTTGGTTGTCTTGAAGGGTGATTCTTTAGGTGTTGGGTGTCCAAATGACTGGCTAAGACTTCGCTGGTCATAAAGTCAGTTATATTAATCCTAGAAGCCTTAAAAGAACTGCTCTGTGACCAATAAATGATCCTCATCAATCTACCTGTAGGCTTATCATTGATCAATCGAACATTAGGCTTGCCAATTATGCTGACTAATTAGTAAACTTATGCATTATAATTCCTCTCAAAAACAATTTTGATATTCTTTCTTTTTTTTGCTTCTCCTTCAAACATCAGAAAGAATCACGCCTGCCCTGAAGATCACATATTGAGAGAGACCTGCACTCATTGGTGGCTATCATGATACTATCACATATATGCTGCCAAATAAAAAGAAAATCAATGAAATCATTGAAAGAACTATCCATGATAAATTGATTCTTGCTTACAAAGTTTGTCTGGAAAAATGGCTTCAGCTTTTTTATTCTTTTAATAAGGGAAGACCGATTGTATATATTGTATTATATGTCCAGATCCCAATTAACAGCAAACTTTTTGCCAATGTAGAAAAAATAAATTTGAGCAGGCAGGTAGTTAAGATCTTTTTTTTGTGGGGGAAGGCGGCATTAAAAATTAATTGCAATGCATTTAATAGGTTTTTGTAAAACTCTTCAATTACAAAAACGAGTGAAATACAATTAAATGCATTCAAGCAGTCAAATCCAATCAATCAAAATATGTTCCAGAAGGAATAAAATTGGCCTCTAATAATGCCTTTGGAAATGGTGAAATATGTGGCTCCTCTGGTACTTTGCAGCTGGTGGCTAATTTCGACAAAAAAAAGTATATGAAAAAAGTGGATAAAAGTTGGGAACCCAGGCACATCGGCACTCATTTGATAGCACTCAGCAAGAGCTTACCAATGAATAGCAACATGGCAGGGTTTAGGTAAGTCTCAAATATTTTGAGATATTGTGCCTTGGATAAGAGTTATATTTTAAGCCTCAACCATGGATGGGTTAAGAAGCATGTTGTCAGCAGACTGTCTGAGCAGGTGATCATGTGACAGGATATTGTACAGGTTATTAACAGTTGCTAAGGTAGGTAAAACTCTAGGTTATCATGCACCTAAAGACATATATATTTATTAATTGATGTGTACCAACAATTCATATTGCCAATACACCAAATCCATATGATAGATTTACATAGATCTGTCTTATAACCAATATGAAACACATACATTTCTGAGTGCATAACTATTTTGGAAAAAACTTTCTGATAAAAGAGAAATTTGGCAAGCAGAAATTATGCTAATCATAACCAACAGTTCCTTAAAACATTAATCAAAACTGTGCCTATTATCTATATCAAATTATTCATCATCTTTACTTTGGAAGATAATTCTGAACATAACATAAGCATCACAAAATATTTGATGGAGAGTTTTAAGTTGAGTTGGGATTTAAGCTTCTATTTCCAAAAACTGTATAATTGACTAATCAGAGAAACATCCTGGATTATCCCCCAAAAGTCTCTTTTGGGTTCCTCCGATAAAAATACTTAATCCCTTCACCCCCATGCTGCACGTGGCTAATTTGACCAGTAAAAAATGCCTGAAAACCCTGCAAAGTGGGTACTCTTATATGTTAGTAGTAGTACTAGCTCAATGAGAGCTTTCCAATGAATACCAACATCACAGGATTTTCACAATTTGTTTAAGTTCTTGTGCCTTAGACAAAAGTAGTCTCAGCATTGAAAGGGGTTAATACCACTACAGAGATGAATAAGGTGCCAATTAGTGATAACTGCCATATTATCTTCAGCAACATTCCCCATGATATATTCAGCACCAAATCACCTTTATTAGCTTAATATAAGTACACATAAGCATTATAACTAGTGCTCGGATTCGCCGCTAAAAAACGGCTCGATCAATCGCTGAAACTGCCGAGCGATTAATCGACATATTACGAGCCCTAACAACTCATTGCACATGCGGTGAAATCAACTGCTGAGCGAAATTAATTGCTGTCAATCACGCTAATTTAGAACCGCCCCATGCCTGCCTAAGCCAATGAGCAACGTAAATTGCTGTCAATCATGCTAATTAGAGCAGGCCCATGCCTGCCTAAGCCAATCACGTCCTGCTATCGTGCGATCTCGCTGGGATCCCACGTGGGAAAGACGTCAGCAAGACAAAAAAGATGGCGGATGATTGACGATGTGGCTTTATTTACATTTTCGCCGAACTCGGCGAGCTGTAATGGCGGCTCGAGTGCTCGCCGCCAGCGATGATACGAGCAATATTTAGCTCGAGCCGCCGATTGATCGTACTAGCTCTAATTATAACCCATTCATGCCTGCTCCACAACCCCTAAAAAGTTAGTCCCAACTATATCTTGGTAAATTATCACCTTGACAAAGCTTAATCTTTAAAAAGAATTGATGGAAAAGAGCCCAACCATGCAACAACTCTCCTTCAAATATTTTGTAAATAGATACTTTATTCCTTATTATTTGTCTTTAAGTAGCAGAGATTCATATAACATCAATGAAAAGAATAACTAAGCATAAATGGGCTTATAACACCTGGCATAATACCTTTAGCATTTGGATGATTACTGGTTTGACTGAACCACTTAATACTGCTAAGTGCTTGATTTGAACTTATTACCCTTAATTAGCCTGTTCATCCAGGTTTACGCGGCCAGCACAACACTAATGCGATCAGGTGACTATATAGCCTAACAATGCTGTTAAGCTAGCTGGCATCAGTGAAGTGAAACTAATTCTAGTCCCAAGGACTTACAAGTGTAATATTTCCTAATAAGATAGAGAGTGAAAATGGAGAAAAATAGCTTGTTCATATTTGAGTTATAGAAAGTCAGAAGAATGAAGTGATCTATCATCTTGCACATTGGACAAAAGAACTTGGAAGAAAATAGTGACCAGATATTGACACAATCTTTCCTATGTTATCTAAGAATTCTTTATTTTCTAAGGAGATTTAGAGATCATGCATCAAGGTAATTTAATGTGTGTAACAGAGACATATCTCTGAAAGGGGATTTGCTCAGGGACCTACGTTAACTTTTGAAGGCGCCACACTTGCCCATTCGGGCAGAGTGACCCCAAGTTTTGCTTGCCTGAAAACATATCAACTTGCCCCCCCAAAATGTTATTTTGCACTTTGTTCATTGTTAACTCTAGTCCTGCCAGACCCCCTGCTGGCTCTATATGCCCCTGAAACCAGCACATTCAGCAGAATGCCTGGTGGTTAAGTACCTTATAATTCAATGACACCATATTCTAACAAAACTTGGGGCTATCCCCGCATGTCTGGTATCAAAATAAAGCTAGAAGAGGGGGCTTTCAAAATAGACTAGTGTCACGTAGATTGTGGGTCGGGGAAAAGAGGATAATTTAGACTGGTAAGCCAGTCTTTTCTAGTGTTTCTGTGGGAGGTCAGGATAAAGTCAGACCTGGCAGCTGAGCCCCAGATCTTATGGTCCGACTTTATCCAGACCTGGCAGGAGCTGAGTTAACACAGTGACATCCTATTTTGGATGCCTCTTTAGCATTTTTATGAGAATATAAACTCAATAGAGGCATACAATTTAGAATGACAATCTCACTGTGAAGGGCATTGTTTTGCCGAAATAACGACGATAACCTCGGTCTAACTTTTGTATGGGGTATTAAAGTGGGAATACCGACTTGCCTGTTCGGACTTTTAGAATAGGCCATGAATTTGCCCGAAACCCTGTTTTTACCATTGAACTTGCTGCGGGCAATAGGGCAAGCCCTAGCGTCGGACCCTGTTGCTTTATTTAAAGAACATGCATCAGGTCTCTGAATAAGAAAAACTCATTGCAATAACAATCTAATTTTGATTGAGAACAATTAAGTTGTGTGTATATGAGACAAAGAAGAATAATGCAAATATACCATTTAAGTTGTTGCACACAAGAAAGACAGCGACAGGATGCATGGTAGCTACATCATTTAGAGGTAAAAGCGTCGCCGTCAACTAAGAGACTTTCAACATCAATAGGGTAAACAAAGCCTGTATCATGGTCTATTTCTTTTGCAAAAAAGCAAGTCCTAAGCTCTGTATCAAGAAGGACGTAACTCAGAAAATCCCCATTATTTTTCAACATAGATAGAGCATACAATTTTCAGAGGATGAAAATATTAAAAAATAATCTCTGGAGTAGAATTTTAGTACAGATCTATTTAGTTGATTTATCACCCTATATTTGCAACTCTTTTTGACGAAAAAGCATCCATCCAACAATCGAGAGAAAAACTGGTGAGGGCATCCCAAACATCACTGCATATGCCACTACAGGCGCCAGCTACTTTAACCAGATTATATAACCCTGCCTTGCTTTGCAGTAAACAGGAAGCTGATCAGATCAATCAAGTTTGCTTCCTGTGGTAAGTGAATGTCAAATGTAAACCGTAAATTCTCAGAAATTTAGACAACCCTAAAAATGTTGGCCAATATAATTATTTTGCAAAATAATTAATGGGAAATCAGGGCAACCCTCAATCTATCCCCTGAGTTGCCATTTCACATGATATGGACCTAGCACTAAATCTAGCTGATCAATACAACATCAAGTTATTTTCATAGGACAATTTGGGCCACCCTCAACCTGTAAAAAACCGTAGTTATTAAAAAAGTGTCCCAAATAACTGTGAATTTACAGTAAGGCTCTACTGCAGTGGAGAGTAAGAACTGGTCAGAGAGTGGGAGAAATATGTGACATTAATTACAGAGACCCCATACAGGTCCAAGCATCATCACATTAGAACTGTAGCAAATTACGGTATTCAGCCATCACAGAATTGTACACCTCAAAATAAAAGGGTTCAATACTGTGGCATATATGTGTATTTCATATATATGTGGCATATATGGCAATGACATATATGTGTATTTCATTTCCCATTCACTTGGAGAAATGTGGATCAATGGGTTTCATTTCACTAAGGTATCTGAAGTTGGAGGAGTTGCACAACAGAATTTGAATAAATACTCTACAAGCTGAATAGAGTCTAGATGTCAAAATCAATTCCCTTTGTCGCAATGCAATTGCTCAGTGGGCAGCAGGGTATTGACCGGCAGTGTGGCATGGATTAAATAATTGACCACTGCCCAGCACCTTACTGGTATATATCTAGGTCAAGAACTGTTAGTGGGATTACACTTCATACATGTACCTGGTATTTAAGTTTTAAAACAGTGTCCAATTTGGTGTTCTTACTGAAGGGATGGTTTGAGGTTTAGATGAAATCAAAAACGACCCCCAGGGCTCGACGGTCCCCAGAGGGATCAGGTAGGCTGGCGGGGCTACCTGAACCCAAAATCAGGTAGTCCCGCCACCATTTTAGGTAGTCCCACCACTTTTTTCGCTACCATTTTGTAGTATTTTAGTGGGGAACTTCCCCAGGATTCAGGTAGTCCAACCGGACTACCAGAATCCAATTTTCAGGGTTCGACTTTCCCAGGGGCCCGGGGGCATATGCCCCTAGATTTTGCTGTGGGCCCCTAGATTTTTCAGTCTAGGGGCCCGAAATAGTATACAAATATACCAAATAAAGCTTGAAATTCTAGGGAAATCCTAGGGGTTTCCTTAGGAAAATGGGGCAGGTGAAAGTTGAACCTCACTTTTAAAACCTAACAAATATGATTAAGAGTATTTCAAATGCAATTTAATGCACTTAAGAAGAGTAATTAAAAATAAAAACTTACCGAATCCATCTTCGCAGTACACATATTCTGCCATCGTATACATTCCACTTTTGTCATAGTCTTTCCTTTTCCTCCATTGTAGAGATAGGATTGCATTTCCTCAAGAATGATTTTTCTGACTTCTTTTGCACCCCCTTCGATATAAGCATCGATAAGCCTCCCTCCCTTATCGAGGTTGACATATTTGTACATGGGGTTTTCCTCCACAGCCTTATTCTGCTGTTTCCATGCATCTTCGTCAGCCACTGCTTTCCTCCGTAGTAGGTTTCCCATTTTTTGACAGCACTTTCCCACCACCATGAAAGATGTGTCGCAGACAGAGTTCACATAAAAGTTTCTCTACGGGTGAGTTATCCCTAGGCCCATGTGCTGTATATGTGGTATATATAACTCCCTCGTCAACCGTACCGGTCCCGATGCAGATGAATTGTTGTGAATCCTTAAGAAGTGAGCGTTGGAAAATATTTGGTCCATGATGTGGTGTGACATCTTGATACCTACATCATCCAATAGTTTCTTCCTCAGATTCTGTAATGTGAATGCAAATATTATTCTGGGCAGGCAAGTGTTTAAATATATATATATATATATATATATATATATATATATATATATATATATATATATATACATATATATATATATATATATATATATATATATATATATATATGTATATATATATATATATATATATATATATATATATATATGTATATATATATGTATATATATATATATACATATATAAATTATATATATATATATATATATATATATATATATATATATATATATATATATGTGTGTGTGTATATATATATATATCCATATGTGTGTGTGAGCATTGCTTTACCCCAACAGTCCTTCAACGCCCCCCCCCCCCCCCCCTCATACACACACTTGCAAAGGTACCGTATTTGTCCGATTAAGCGCACATGACCGAAAAAGTGCACATGCCAATTTTTGACGGTTAGATAGGGCGCCGCCAGTGCAACTGTCATGAAAAACTTGTAAAACTTCCCCCCAGAAGAAGGAAGAAAAGCGAAATCACATAGCTTTCCTCTTGCCGTGTCTGCAATCCAGCGCTGAATTATGCCATTTTAGCAGTTCCTTCACGCTCTCTGTTCATGATAGCCGCATGATCATACTATTGACCAATCAACAATCTTACTAGATGCGGGTTTGTAGCCCCAATTAAGCGTATGTCTAAGCAAGCTGAACAGTGAGAGCGTGAAGGTGCAATAATATGGCCAATACACTATGATCGGCAATCATAGGGGTACGTGTGCGGTAAAACGGAAGATTGCCAACACCCCATCTACAGAAAATTTTCCCAACCTCTACCCGCACTGTGCGATTAATCAGAAGAATATGGTACATGTTTAAAACAAACAAGTGGATGTGTTAATACTGTTATTGGCAATCCTCTGTTCTTTGGGTGCCTGCATGTCTACAATACATATAAGTTGTGGTTAGGCCAAGCATATATGAAGCTCAACTAACTAACAAAACCAAAGCCTTGAATCAGCCTAGGCAGTGTAGGCACTAACAACTCCTGCTGCACAACTTACAGCATAACTCCATTAACAGAGATGTATATGCTCTAGCCAATTGGTTCAGTTCCACATGATTCCAAAGTTTATTTACCATCAATCAGGCACTTACCTATGATGCTGTTTCCTTTAATGTATTCTATTACTATAGTTTGTAACTTTTCCCAGAGTGGGACACATTTTGATAATCCTAAAGGGTATTAATTCCGTGCCAAATGCAGAGATTACAGCGCTGTGGTCTTATCGCCATGTTACCTTCACTACACAGGTCACGTGATGTCAATAATGTGTGTCGCTCTCTAATGCTGGAGATTCCAAGCACCTGCAAAACAGGTCTCACGTAATTAATAGATAATCATCTCTAATTGGGATTCTAGAAAACAATGAAATGTTAGGTGGGACCTGGGAGATGTATTACAACATCTCTGGTAGGACGATTGTCACAACTATAAAAAAAAGCCTACTTAATTTTCCTTAATATTGATTTACCTTAAGTTAATTTTGTTTATGTCAAATGAATTTTTTAAATAAAAGCTAAAAAGAAAAAGAGGAAAAAACGGTGTCCATGATAATAGCTCGCGTAGTGAGTCGGCTGAAGGCCGGCTCAGCGTAGCGAGCATTTACGGTATAGGATGTCAACAATGCCATTGTCAATGGAAGTACATACTGAGACCTAGAAAACGGTGTCCGCACTTCCGTCAACACTTCTGTCTGTTCGTCTCTTATCTCGCTCGCTCGATAACCTCGCGAGAAATGAGCATAACTTTTTGCTTTAAGAGCACATTTTGCCGCCAGATCGTTTCATGTTTTAAATATTTCTTAGTCAAATAATAAATTTGGATTGATTCCTTTAAATTGTGTCAAAATAGCGTTTTGGTCGCCGACTATCGTGCAACACACGACGAACTATGCAACAACTGAAACATACATGCTCACGTGCGACAAATGCTGACGTCTTGAAATGACGTCATATTACGATGGAATTCCGCGCATTCCAAAGTCGTAACTTCGATGTTCACGGTAAAAATGACTTTACTCAACTTTCCGTGAATCGATTTCAATGCAGTTTAAATAGCTACAACCGCCACAAATGATTCTACATGTCTCTTAATTCTAGAGGAAATCTGTCGTGAAATGACGATGTTGCAACAGGTTGAAGTCGTAGTAATTTTTATGCCATATTTTCGGTCAATCGCTACGCATACTGTGTGTGGTTATTGCACAAATATGAAGCGCATATGAAGGGGCTTCCAATATGTTTCAGCGAAGTTCAAGTAAAGAATGACGTCACGGATAACAATAACAAACACTTTGTAACTGCATTTTAAGGGGAATGCAGAAATATCATCGAGCTGCGCGAGCATTTAAAGCTTTGCTTTCTCATCATATTAGCGAGCGCGCCAGCGCTGCTGCACGAAGTGCAGCTAGCGCAAGCGAGCATTCATGTAACGTACGTGTGTGTACGTATGTAGATACAATGTATACATTCAATCTGTATATGTACCAGAAAAGTTTTGAGGTGCCAACAATGTGGTCTTACGTGCGTAAACGGAAGTATTATTTAGTACATCCGGTCACGCAGGCGCAAGTTTCTGAAGTCTGAAGGGAAGTCTGGGAAATGAACATCACCTTTTGCTTAAGGGCACATTTTGCCGTCAGATCTTTTCATGCTTTGAACATTGCTTTGTAACGTAATACGTATGGACTGTTCCCTTTAAATTGTATCAAAAGAGCGTTTTGATTAGACATCACGCGAAACTACGCAACAAAGTAACAATGCTCACGCGACGTCGGGGAAAGCCGACACGGTGACGGTGTTCAGGACGATATGTTGAACAGTAAAACTAGATTTATGAATACTCGCCTTTCCGTGGCTCAATTTTAATGTGGTTTAAAGCATTAAAACCGCCACAACTCATTCTACATGCCGTTTAATTCTCTCTCAAATCTGTTTCGAAATGAGGATTTTGCGACAGGTTGAAATCGTTGTGGTTTTAATGCCAATTCTTTTTGCTAATTCTATGCTATCTTTTAGTCAGTATGAACTGAAATCATCCGAGGCTACGCGTTACTGTGGCTCAATTCCAATGCGGTTAAAATCGTTAGAACCGCCACAATTCCTTCTACATGCTTCTCAATTTGTTTTTAAATCTGTTGAGATCGTTGTAGTGTCAGTGCCAATTTTCTTTCGCTCAATCTATGTTAGCTTTTGGTCAGTATGAAATGAAATCATCCAAATCTAGTCGCCTTTCCGTTGGTCAATTTTAATGCAGTTTAAATTGTTAAAACCGCCACAATTTCCTCTACATGCTTCTAAATTGGCTTTCAAATCTGTTGAGAAATAAAGATATTGCGACAGGTTGAAATCGTTGCAATTTTGATGCCAATTTTTTTGTTCAATCTATGCTATCTTTTGGTCAGTATGAAATGAAATCACCTGAAACTACGCCTTTCCGTTGGTCAATTATAATGCGGTTTAAATTGTTAGAACTGTCATAATTTCTTCTAAGTGCATCTCAATTTGCTCTTAAATTTGTTGAGAAATGAAGATTACGGGACAGGTTGAAATTGTAAATTTTATGCCAATTTTCTTTGCTTAGTTTATGCTCTTTTGGTCAGTACGAAATGAAATCATCCGCCTTTCCCTGGGTCAATTTTAATGCCGTTTAAATCGTTAGAACCACCACAACCTCCTCTACATGCTTCTTAATTGGCTTACAAATCTGTTGAGAATTAAAGATTTTGCGACAGGTTGAAATCGTTGTAATCTTAATGCCATTTTTTTGGCTGAATCTATGCTATCTTTTGGTAAGTATGAAATAAAATTATCCGAAGCTTCTCCTTTCCGTGGGTAATTTTTTTTTTTGCGGTTTGAATTGTTAGAACCACCACAATTTCCTCCACATGCTTTTCAATCTGCTTTCAAATCTGTTGAGAAATGAAGATTTTGAAACAGGTTGAAATCGTTGTAATTTTTATGCCAATTTTTTTCGCTCAATCTATGCTCTTTTGGTCAGTATGAAATGAAATCATCCGAAGCTACTACTTTCTGTTGGTCAATTTTAATGCGGTATTAATCGTTATAACCGCCACTATATATTTTATATGGTTCTAAATTTGCTTTGAAATCTGTTGAGAAATAAAGATATTGCGACAGGTTTAAATCGTTGTAAATTTTATGCCATTTTTTCGCTCAATCTAAGCTATCTTTTGGTCAGGATGTAACAAAATCATCCAAAGTTGAGGTTGAAATCTTAGTAAGTTTGATGACATCTTGAGAAGCGGGAAAAGTTGCTACTGTTGTGGACTCAATGTTTACGGCAAAATAAATAACTCGCCAGGTTTTAAATTTCAAAATTCCACAATTCGTTCTACTAGCCTTTTTACTGCTCTCTTCAACCGGTTACAAAATGATGTTTTTTGGTGTTAATCGTAGTGATTTCATACAATTAATCTTATCTGGTCAGAACAAAAAAAAATCATCCGTAGCTTCGCGCTCGCTTCCTGGCCATGCCAGCATCATATTAGCACAGTGTAAATTTTAAGTACATATATATATATATATATATATATATATATATATATATATATATATATATATATATATATATATATATATATATATATATATATATATATATATATATATATATATATATATATATATATATATATATATATATATATATATATATATATATATATATATATATAAAACCGTTCATACTGAAGAACACGCGCATGGTCTTTGTTGCGACCCTCGCAAATCAATAGGTTCCCTTTTCCAGGAAAATGAGCCAAACAACCAGTCATTGCTTAGAATGTATTAACCTAGGGATGGACCAAGTGTGAAAGAGCAAATAAAAACTTTCTTAGTTAATACATGACCATATTTTGAGGAAAGAAAAAACGGTCGTGAAAATAAAATGTTTATCATTTTCTCTCCCCAAAAAGCGGGCATGAATATATATATGTTTTTATATCCTATCCTCAAAAATGGGTGTGAAAATAAAAAAGTTTTCTTATTTCCTCTCTCGAAATAAACGGGTGTGAAATTGAAAAGTTTGTAATTTTCTCTCCCCAAAAACCGGTCGTGAAAATAAAAAGTTTTTTATCTTCTATCCCCCAAAACTGGGGTGAAAATAAAGTTTTTCATACATATATATATATATATATATATATATATATATATATATATATATATATATATATATATATATATATATATATATATATATATATATATATATATATGTATATATATATATATATATATTTATATATATATATATATATATATATATATATATATATATATATATATATATATATATATATATATATATATACATATATATATATATATATATATATATATATATATATATATATATATATATATATATATATATATATTCTATCCCTCAAAATGGGCGTGAAAATATAAGTTTTTTTTCATTTAAGCCGTCTCTGTCATCACTGGCAACACTGGGTACTCTATGTGCCCGCCTTCCAGGGAAAATATTCCAGACACTGCTGTAGTCCTGAAATCATGTTATTGATATTCTCTAGTCCGGCTTTGATCGTTAGACATCAGTTGGCTTATTTATTCCTGTTCATGGAGTTACTGTTACGCGCTATCACTCACGTTGGGCTGCTGGTAGCCTGTTTAAGGTGATGGGTACCATTGCAAGCCAGTTAGAAGCCCTGTCCCAAAACACATCTCAAAGCAGCATAATCCTATAACTAGGTGTATCTCAAGATTCCTGGGGGTTATCAGGTAGAGAATATCATCGCCACCTGTCATTATTCAATCCATATTATGTTTTATTTCAAAATTTACAACTTTTCTTTCAAATGACATATTCTCATTAATTACGCAGGTGATGGTTACTGCAGGTTCATAGTTACTTTAGGGATATCATTGGCTATGCCCAATAAAACGTATTTTTTTGATTTTTTACTGCTGAAGATTTTTACAGGCCATAACGTTGAAAATTTTAGTCAGAAATCTCCACACCACGTACACTTGGTAACCTCGTATGCTCATAGCTAGCATCTATTTATAGCATCCTGACCACAAGCCATTGTCTTGAGATCGTCGAGGTGTATCTTTGTGCAACTTTCTTTTGTTTCAAGTGCTCAGAAGTGATCAGCGAGGTATGTCCACTACTATCAAAGGGGTTCCCATGCCTCCACACACGAGATATCTCACTAAAATTTTCAATGTTATGGCCTGTAAAAATCTTTAGCAGTAAAATATTTAAAAATTACTTCTTATTGGGCATAGTCAATGATATCCCTAAGGTAACTGCGAACCTGTAGTGACCATCACCTGCGTAAGTAATGAGAATATGTCATTTGAGTGAAAAGTTGTAAATATTGAAATGAATTAAAATATGGGTTGACTAAAGACGGCTGACTATGCTATTCTCTCTCTGATAACACTCAGGAACCTGTAGATACACCTTGTTATATGCTTATGCTGCTGTGAGGTGTGTTTTGGGATGGGGCTTTTAACTCGCTTGCAATGGTACCCATCACCTTAAGGTCTTACGATACTCTATACCGATGACACCTATTGGGTATTGGACAAACTAAAATAATTTATTACAATTTACCAGACATCACTGGAAAAATTGAAAAGAAATTGATTTTTATTTAATGTGTATCAATTCTGATTATATCTGCTTATTATCAATGGTATCCTTTGATTTTTTTGTTTTTGGCTAGAGTGATTTCCATATTCATTGAATTTACTGTTTTGACACGTTTTCAGGAATAATGTGTGATAATTCATGTGTATAAAATGGGGTTCCCTTGCTCAACAGTATCTTATATAAGGATGGGCATATACGGTAACAATTGAGTAACTCTTTTCTAACATTTTCATGAAATTTTGCCAAAAAAAGTCCTATTTCACAAACTTTGACCATATGTGGTTCGAAAACTAACACGATGACCTATCATTTTCTTTATGTCTTCTTATTAAGAGCACTGTGTAGATAGTTTAGACAAAATTGGTGAAAATTAAACTAGGCGATTCTGACTTATATCAATTTTGGGTCAAAAACGTGTTTCTCGAATTCGTTGATTTTGCCCAGTAATTCCTATATAACAGCAGAAAAATAATTTCAACCATGCAGAACAGTATTTCATGCAGTGTCAATATATTTGAAGGGATAAATCTAGCAAAGAAAGACACCAATTTTGGAGAAAGTAATGGTTGTGACATCAGAGAAGTTGATTAGAATGAATGAACATTCCTGGTGACATGAATTGCATTAATTTTTCAAAAATCTGTAAAAAAACAAACTAAGTCGATGGCCCCATGATTTAAGTTGTTTTTAAAAGATCACTTATCTATGTTCTTTCCTCATGCTAAGTTTCAGGAAAATTAAACAGATTTCAAAAAGTGTCGTAAGACCTTAATACTAATCAATTGGCATTATCAGTCTCCAGAGACCTGTTTTCCAATCCAAAGTGCACAACATTGAAATCATGGCAGGCCGGCTCAGCCCTGACGACCCAAGTTCCTATTCACGCCCGGATCAGTGCAAAGTCGAACATATCCACCTTAAACTTCAGATCGATTTCAGTCAGCAGATTCTACATGGAACGGCAACATTGAAGCTCGAACGAAAAGCGGACGGTGTTGACAGCTTGGTGAGATGTCTCCTGTTTTCACCAATTATCGCTCACTGACAGTGACCCAAGAATGAAATGGATTTTTTCTTGAGTTAATGATTAGTCAAATTAGCTAATGCACTATTTACTGAGCAAACTTAAACTAAGAGTACATGGCTACCAAAACCATGTTAAATCTTATCCTATGTCCTTATCAATATCAGTTGGGCAGAGGCTTAGATAAATAAAAACAAGTGGATATGAAACCAGCCCATCAACCTGTAGCTCACATGAAAGGTATTTAATAGCGCCATCTCTTGACAGATGTTTTCAGCTGCTAAAATACCGCTCACAACTTAGGGTTCATAAACGAGAAAAAAAAACAAAATAGAAATTTTGATATGCTCAAATCTGATGAGAGCGCTGCAACTCTACTTGCATCTTGGCTCCTTTATGGACAAACTGCATCATTCGGCAGTAAAATTAATTTTGATTGCTGGCTGGGCACTTTATTGCACGCCTATGGCTAATTAAAAAATTGAAGAGGAGTGTCTGCTAGCTCCGCCATTTTGACGGATATCCTTTTTTTTGTTTGAACATGATTTTTTCTTATTGGCTAGCTCCGATCATGTGGTCAATGATATCATTAAAATATCCACCATGACAAAAGGAAGAAACCCACAGATTTTCACTCGTAGAAGAAAATTTAATATAAAAGCAGTTTTATTGGCAATGGCTACAAAAAAGTGTGATATTTAGGTAAGGAAGTATATAATACATCGGCCTGCAGCTAAAATATTATTATATAGGAGTTTAAGCATGCTCTTGAGGGTTGAATGTTGTATCTAGTGACTTTCAAAAGTCTATGCGACCATTTACTGTCATGCTCTTCTTGCTACGTATTCATTCTTTTATTCATTTAAGGCAGAGGTAAACTTAAAGATTGGAGAAGCAGACCTTATATGTTATCATGTCGGATATGATGCTGGTAGCTAGCCTAGATTGTAGGCTGTTTAAAGAAAACTAAACTATGAATAAAACGCATGCTCAAATAGTTTCTTGGAGTATTCTCTACTTAAACCCAAGTTCCCACCACTGCCATCCTTCATACAAGAAACACATTCTGTTTAAACACATTCTAACACACAAGCAATGGAGGTACTGTGTCCGGCCATTTTAGTCTATTTATAATAGCTTATCTCAGGCTTTTTGGTACCCATATGTCATTAGCGGCTACCAAACTGTCATCTTAAGATGAAAAGATTTGGAAGATGATGATATTGCAGCAGAGAAGGAGTGCTCATTCATGTGCAGCAGAGTATCACTTATATGGCAAATGAATAACAGCACTGCATTGTGTATGATTCTTATAATGTCACCTAATGCATCCTGCTTATAGTTCATCTGTAGACTTGCTACAAGTCTGTGATTTCTGGCTCTTTCACTGATCTGACTTGAGTTGAATTCACTCCAGTATTAGTTCTGAATAAATCCTCAAGGGGGACACACTTGAGCTCTAGTCTGAATCACATATTTCGCTCAGTCATATTAGTATACCTCAGAGCCATCTATCCACAAGGGAGGACATTAAAATAAGGCCTGGGAGGCAGGCTACTGTATAGCCAACCCAGGAAGCATCAGTTAATGTTTGAAGTTGTGCTGGCTATCTGTCCATGCCAGCATCCTCTTAACAATATCTATTTTGGTTCTGATATATTTCCTACATTGACAATGCAGCAAGTACTTAGTATCGTGAGCTTTCTCCATTTTTGTCCATTTTGGTGGTGCCAGGCTGCCAATCTAGCATGTTATAGAGTATAAACAGTTAGAGATATGGTATGATTGGTATAGGTAAAGGTAAAGGTATTCAGTTTATGGTCTTGTATCCACTGAAGCGCTCACAGGACCCTCATTCCCTAGTAGGCCTGTACACACGGAAACCATTTCAATCCCCCGGGGGATATTCCAGAGAAACTTGCAGAATATAGCGCACAAGCTCTAAGCACTGCCTTGCCCGAGGACAGACCGAAGTGCCCTGGCCAGGAATTGAACCAGCGACCTACTGGTTGCTATTCCGACACCTAACCAACTGAGCTACTTTGTCCCAACTATATACTTATTGACATAAGACCCAACACACTGCCATTAAACCAGGTTCGTCAACTTGTTTGTTCTAGGGCTCAGGAACCTAGTCTACCCATAAAGCAGGTGTAGCTTTAGACTTATAGAATAAATGAGAGTAGATCTATATATATATGAGACCAGCTGCTCAACCTAAACCACCAGGCTGCGGCGAATAGCCCAAAAGTTACTTCCTGCACATGTTGGTGTGCAGCTTTCTCTGTAATGTAAACTATACGAGAGCCCTCATTGGTCTTAGTCTCTAAGTGACGTCAAACCGAGAGCAGATTTTAGACCCCTGGGATAGCCAGGTCTTCACTATAGCCCATATAGTAATTGGTCTCTCGATACATACCCATTCTTTTATTCATTTAAGCTTCAGATAACAATGGAATCTAAGTACAGAAGAAGCACCCTTTTTCCCTTGAAAAATATGATAACCAATATTGCCTCTTTTTGGGGCTTCTAAATTAAACCCATTCATGTGTATAAGTTCCTGTGAAAAGATTTCGAAACAACTTTTTGATCAATGCAGGAATTTTTTAAAACATTGAAGGAGAAATGTAGGCAATAAACATTGCTTTTTCAAATATTTTCTAAAGGATACCTAAATGTAAAAGAGAATCTGCTAATTAATTACTCATTCTTTTTTTTTGAGTGATTCTGATATGAATGGGTTGTAATCTTGTTGTCCTAGCCTGTCAGTGCTGGGAGGCATGGGATCCACAGTTCAATCCTATGCCGGGGCAAGTAGGAGTTTGATTCCTCTACAAACTGGGGCAACCACCGAAAACCTTCATTTCTTATAGACTATAACTCTTTATTGTCTGTTGCCCAAGTACAGGGACAAAATTACTTTGAAAAGTTTCATATCAATTTGATTTCATCCTTCATGCTATCTGTGTCCTCTGCATATGTATACAAAAAAGCTTTCCTTTATATGTCTGAGCCACCCTTTGAAAAAATGGGCGGCTAACCATTTAAAAAAAAATGTTGTCCATGCAGGCTTGGCCGTTGATTCTTACAGTGTATTTATCAATGCATTTATCTTTGCAGGTGCTTGACACTAGAGATCTAGACATACAGAAGGTGTTGGACAATAGCAATGGACAGGAACTGAAGTTTACACTCGGAACCGATGGACCTGCATTTGCTGGTCAGAAACTTGAGGTGGCGCTTCCAAGTTCAAATGAGAAAAGGTGAGGGCAGGTTTGATAAGGCCACATTATTATCAATTGTAATTAAAGCCTGGGGGTGGGTTTTGTTTGACGACCCAACCAGTTTCAGGTTCCTGTTTAATAGATACTTGTTTTCACATGCAGGGTTAGTTACCTCATCTTTGGCACAGTTCCCGTCAGTGTCAGCAGTGGCGACTATGTCAGCTACATGTCAATATCTCAAAAACCTTCAAAGACCATTGAATGAAATCTTTAAAAAATTCCAGTGATCTTGCTATGGCACTTTCAGGAATATTAGATTTTGGTAAATTCGGAATTATATTTAAGGTCATTATCAAGCGTTATCCCTATACTGGTCCAAGCGAAATCAGTCTGCAAGAAAAAACAATCAATGTGAATTCTTTTTAAATTTTCTGGATTATTTTCAATGGCATTTCCATGAATGGTTTTATTTTGGGAACCTTTGATTTGTTTTAGGGTAATTTTGGTTGTTTAAGATCAAAATCCTTAAGTTGGTCCTGACAGGTTTTTTTTCAAGATATCTCAAAAACCATTCAATAAAATCTTTTTATGTTTTCTGGGATTCTTTCTTATGGTACTCCTCATTATCTGTATATTGTAACTGATTTCTTTGTCTGTTTCAGTTTGGAGATTATCATCCACTATGCCACCAGGCCTCAGTGCACCGCCCTCCAGTGGCTAAAACCAGAACTAACTGCTGGCAAGAAGCACCCGTATCTCTTCAGCCAGTGTCAGGTGTGTCACGCCTAGGAGTTTCTCTTAGAAATATACAATAAAACCTTCAAGAAGTGAACACTTATGGGACCAGGTTAAAAGTGTTTTCATCGGGGGGTGTTCACATCTCAGAGGTCTTTTCATAATGTGCAGTGAAACCTCAGATTTGTGAACAACTTGAGACCAGGGCAAAAGTGTTCACCAGAGTTCGACAACTTCGACTTTCCCAGGGGTCGGAGCATATGCCCATAGATTTTGCTGTGGGCCCCTAGATTTTTCAGTCAAGGGGCCCAAAATAGTATGAAAAATAACCAGAAATCCTGTTTTTGACCACTAATATTTATTGAAAGACCTTTTCGGGCCCCTAGCCTGAAATCTAAGTGTCAGACCCTGTAAACACATTAGGGGGTGCTCACATCTCAGAGGATTTTTCATAATGTAAAAGATACACATGGCACCAGGAAATTGTGTTCACATTTGGAGGTGTTCACATCTTAGAGGTCTTTTCATAATGTGAAAAATACAAACGGTACCAGGAAATTGTGTTCTTATCTCTGAGGTCTTTTCATAATATAAAAAATATGATGGTTTCAGGAAATTGCGTTCACATTAGGTGTTCACATTAGGTGTTCACATCTCGGAGGTCTTTTCATATTGTAAAATATACAAACGGTACCAGGAAATTGTGTTCACATAAGGAGGTGTTCACATCTCCAAGGAGTTCACAAATGGTAGGTTTCTCTGTATTGTTTTTCTCTGAATCATTGTCACTTTAAATATCAAAGTATGAATTCACAAAATTTTCACAGGAGGCTGGCAGGAAGGTAGGTTCATAATTCAGGCTCACTTAAATTCTTTCACATATTGTGTTGATTTGAAAAAAAATCATTCCATGTGACAATTCCTTTCATGTGATTTGTCTTTGTCTCTTCAGGCTATCCATGCGCGCAGTATGGTGCCATGCCAGGATACACCTGCTGTCAAGATGCCTTACACAGCAGAAGTGAGTATCAATTAAATTCCCTACAGAAAATTGATAATATCGGCCAAAGTGAAAGACATGTTAACAATTATGAAGTTTCCGATTGATTTTAGATTATAAACTAACATTTCTAGGGTCCCTATATCTGCCAAAACACACCGGCTCCGAAACCGGAAGTAAACACATCGATCTCATGGGCTTAGCCATTTTGGAAGTTGAACTTGTCAACAAGTATAATTCAAGGCTTAATTAGCGTGCGGCAGCAAGAATAAACAACATACAAGGGAGGCAAGTTACTTTATTATTACATATATATATATATATTAGAGAATATACGGTAGTATGCCATATTAGTGTGTGGTATCCCCTACGCTGAAATTATACTGTGTATCAAAGGCTGCTGCCTGTCAAGCGCATCACTTTATATGCACAAAATTAACACAGTATAGAGTAATTTGATCCATGCCAGAGACATGGAAAGAGGCACATGAAACTTTTTGTGCGGTAGGTTTGGAGAGGGATCTTCATATCTCGAATTAGGGATAGGTACCGGTTCTTGATATGATACCAAATACTGGTATCAAATGTTAAGAATTATTGTACAAAAAAAAGTTGAGTATCGTATCATGTTGTTTAAGGTTTGAAATATATACAAAATTGACTTGATAGCTAGCTGGATGTCTCTGCGCGAAGGAAGGTCACTATATATATTTGAGAAATTTCCTCGATTACTGAAGCCAGACGAGCCGAGCTCGAACTTGAGTGGTCGACTTGTCTATGTAGGGAACACCATGCTAACACAGAACACCTAACACACACCTTCTCATCACTGCTTATGGCTGTCATGTCTTGTTTACAATCCACAATGAATACAGGCAGTGTTGAGTGTTATACTGACGTTGTTTAACCGTTATATAGAAAGCATGTAAATATAGATTTATATATTCTTTATGCTAGCACATTTTAAAATGAAATAAACATGCAAATGTTAATAAACCTTCATTACATGGTCTTAGCTAGACTTGCTACAAGTCTGTGATTTCTGGCTCATTCACTGACCTGACTTGAGTTGAATTCAGTCCAGTATTAGTTCTGAATAAATCCTCAAGGGGGACACACTTGAGGTCTAGTCTCAACCGCAACTCAACCGTAACTCATGAAAACAGTGCTTCCATCTATAGTTTGAGAGAGACATCAAACCTACTTAGTATGTATAGTGGTGGGGGCATTATACCTAACACAGCCTGAGAACCAGGCTAGGTCTTAGCCAGCAGGGCGTCTGGGTGTCTTTTTGGACACCCAAACCCTAAAAAAGCACCCCTCAGGACACCCAAAACTTTTTGTGAAGAATTTCTTAAAACGTCAATCTCAAGCATATAATTGAAAATTTTTACTCTCCATATAATTTCAATGGCATTGTATAAGGATATCATACCTTATTTTGATAAATTTATACATGTTTATGGTTGAAATCTGAGTATATTGTGGTCCCCCTTAAAAATTTGGACGCCCAAAAATTTTACAATTGCCACTAAATCCTGGCTAAGACCCTGCTTCATTAGTAAGTATTCATTTCTTAATTGCTGGGCTAAATAATTAATACTTGTTTTAAAAAGCTGCGCTTTCAGGAGCTCGTGAGTCAAAATGGTGCCGAGTTCATGAGTTGATCTCCCTCTGTGAGTGCATCTCTAATCTTTGATAACTAGTCAGGGACCCAACCCCTGAAAAGTGCTTAAAAAAGGGTTTGACCTTTGACCATCAGATATAAAATTCTACCTTTTATTTTTTGGTTTCTTTAACTTTGCCCTTAAAGGAACTGCTTGTTGGACTTTCAGCATTCATTGCGAAAGTACTTTTTTGGGCATTTTACTGCATTTTTGAGCAAAAATGTGCATTTTTAGGGATTTGCTCATAGAAAATACATTTATTGGAATAGGAACTTGAAACTTGCCACAAATAATCACTATGGGATGCTCATTGTCACTGTATCATAATAATTGGAAAAGATTTAAGCAAAGGCTCGAATTTGTCCATTTTTCAGTGAAAATGTTGAAAAACACATATTTTTTATGAATTCTGACTTGTAAAAAGTGTTTTACAATTCCAAAATTAGATTTATTTTGTGTTTCTTCAACATAGAAATTAACTGCAATACCCACTGTAGATATAACATCCAATTAAAAAATTGTACAATAATCGCTTGTTACTTTTGGGTTGATTTTAAGTAAAAATGTGCAAAAACCTGCAAATTTTGCGACTTTTTTGTGAAGTATTGTTCACAGGAAAAAAATATGATTTTCTGGAAAAAATACTTCCCAATCAGTAATGGGTGTATTCTAAATTGTAAAAAAACAACATGTTATGGGGCGACATGTACTTCTTTATCAAAGAGGGGGGGGTATTAGAATATGTTTTGGTGAAAATGGATAAAAGAAGATTTTTAAAGAATCTCACTGAAAAGGTGAACATTATAATAATCAAAATATAATAGCATACATAAAGGCAGTTCATAATTGTGGTTTAATTTACCATTTTGAAGTACCTTTATTTCTGAGCAACTACATAGCACATCATTCTTCATCACTTTCCCATTCTTGTATCCTTCCACATTTCGAAGGACCTCCCAGCCTTAACAACCTATGATACACTGTACATTGCATCTAGCACAGAAAACCAGCTAGATCATGCTGGCCAAGTGCATGAAAAGAGATGCCACAGTCTTACTGGACTTACCAGGGACTTTAGGATCCGACAGATCGAGAATCAATCCCAGGAATCCAAGCATGCTTGTCATGCTTTGGAGGGTGTCCATTTTGAATTTGGCTGAGTCACCACCTCCTTCACTTCGACATAGGTTGAGGATGGGACGCCATACATCTGAGCACTTCTCCTGTCTCCACTAGGTAAACAGAGTAGAACCCTGATCTGAGAGAAGAAGGATCCAGATACAGATGTCATTGATATCCCTTTTTTTCGATTCAATTAAATGCTATACTCTTTCTGATATATCGATCTGATTCGGTTTGATACCCTGTGTCTCGGCAAGTATATTTTCTATTAATAATCGTACGGCAGAGTTGGGGTAGAGATTATTGATTATTTTGATTCTATACCCTACCTTTCGATTCAATTTAATTGAGGAAGTGAAAATGTTGATTTATCGACCATGACAATCCTAGATCAATAGGAAGAATTGCATTTTTCCGTAGCATTTAGGTCAGGCCCTCTTCCAGAGCCAGATAATGGGAGCTCCTTCAGGATTTGAGTCTACAAGGGAGCTTTGATTAGACTCATGCTCCCCGTGAACTTTATCAGGTAGCCTGACATGACCGTCAGGAGGACCAAATTGTCGGAGGTCAACTCCTCCTATGCTCTGGCAAACTTTCGTAGCCCTGGTAGTGCCGTGACCAGGCAGGCCTGGTCTTACAGTACAGCGTTCCTGGAAATCTGGCATGACTAGGGTTTAATCCTTCCATTGCTGAGGCTACTTTCATCAAAAAGGACAAGGACAGAATTTTTCTTGAAAACTATCTATGCCCTGTCAGGTTGGTATTCATTGGATAGCTTTTGCTGAGTACTCTCAGATGAGTACCAATGTGCCAGACTTTCAGGCATTTTTTCTGGGGTTTTGCATAATTTTGTATTGGCCAAATTAACCACCACCAGCATAAGGGTTAATATCCCCCAAACCAGACCAGACCCCGCCTCATTGCGGTTGGAAGCCGGTCGGACCCCACTGCACCCCTGCAACCAGCAAAAATCGCCAAAAGATCTCTGAGGTTGCTCCTTAGCCCAGATTTTCACTTGCAGCTTCAGAGACTGCTTATTAGTCTCGGAGGCAGATTTACCCTTGTTCGGTTTCTCCCTCGGTGGCCCCATTCCTTTAGACACGGTGGCCAGCCTCTTAGGGATCCAGTCCAGTGGAGGAGAACCCCATGCAATCTTGGTAGTATGGGCTGCCTGGACCAGAAAAGCTGACTCATCGGATTCAGTCACAGGAAATGTCTTGCCAGACCTGTCAAATCGAACACATACAACTCCCTTTGTAACGAGATGACACATAGCATCTCATGGCACCATCACATACAGAGAAGGGGCGCCGTGATGAGGAACTCATTCAAAGAATGACCTAGCCTGGGCAGGTGGAGCGGACAGGGCTGACTCCTTCTGTGGGGCCAAGTAAAACCAATGGGCCCTCTTTTTGGTAGTTAGGGTCTCATGGAAGTGGGTAGGTAAGCAGAATTTATCTGATGGATAGTTCCTCCTCCAGAGGGGTGTGTCTCGGTAATCAAAGTCCTCAGTGAAGGACAAAGATGAGCTCAAGACAGAAGCCAATGAACGAGAAGCATCCACCGGCGGGCAGGATGAGCCGGGGGCCCGAAAGCCCTCTATCCAGCTCCGCCTGGGATGGCACAGAGCTCCCAACTAGTCTTCATGCTCAGAGAGCATGTCATTAGACTATGAACTCGCCGGGGAGTGGGCACTGGACCGAGCCACCTCCCCCTCATCGCCTGTTGTCATCTGCTGGATGACCTCCCACTCATCAGAGGAGAGGCCCGGCGGAGGAGCAGCCCGATTGGACCGAGGTCCTCACTGGGCAGAGAAAGCTGCACCAGATGTGACGCAAAGGCTGTAGGCTAAGGGGTTTGGGCAGGACCCTGGACCAACCCACCCTGGAGGCTGAAAGGGATGCTTACTGGGGAACTTGTACTGTATGTTGCCCATAGCAGCCTGGAGAGCTTGAAGCAGTATTTGCTACAGCTGCCAGTAATGTAGTATCAGCACCTGTAAAGGACCTGGGTCGAGAACTGAGCCTAGCGCCAGAATGGCCAGAGCCAAAGCCTGAGCTGGAACCATGGATGCCCTGTGACTCTTAACTCTTACAAAAGCCAGTGCGGCGGTCACCCTTGCCACTATCTCTTGAACCCTTGCGGTCCGAACCAGCGTGAGCTTGAGGAAGTGGTCTTTGAACGGGAATGAGATGATGATCGGGAGGAGTAATGCTTGGCACTCCACCCTTGACTCTCAAGCCCTCCTTAGGCATGTGGCACCTAGATGGCTGGGAGTCTCCTTCAAAGGAAGATCTCTCTGAACTGCAAGGGAAAATTGACCCGGCACCCGGCAAGCAGACAAGGTGCCCGAGCTTGAGAGGAGGCCAGAACCACCACCTCCAGTGCTTGGACACCGTCAGTTTGTCTGTAATTTGTAGTAGTTTGTTCCCACAAGATTTGCTACTACCATGAGTTGATGTTACTAGTTAACAATTGCTCCCTTTTTAAAATGTAAATTGGGTGTAATTGTTATTGTAATTTTGTTATTATATTTAGAATATGGTCACTTTTTCAGTATGATTCTCAAAATCTACTTATATCCATTTTCACCAAAACATATTCCAGTCCCCCCCCCCCCCCCTCCTTTTGATAAAGAAGTACAAGTGGTCGCCCTTTAACATGTTTTTTTCAATTTAGAATACACCCATTATTGATTGGTAAGTATTTTTTCCAAAAAATTATGTTTTTTCCTTAGTACAATACTCAACAAATAAATCGCAAAATTTGCAGGTTTTTGCACATTTTTTCTTAAAATCAACCCAAAAGTAACAAGGGATAGTCATACAAATTATTAATCGGGTGTTTTATCTACAGTGAGTATTGCACTTAATTTTTATGTTGAGTAAACACGAAATAAATCTAATTTTGGAATTGTAAAACACTTTTTACAAGTCAGAACTCATAGAAAATATGCGTTTTTCAATATTTTTCGTTTAGAAATGGCCAAATTTGAACCTCTGCTTCAAATTTTTTTAATAATTATATAACAGTGACAAGGAGTTATCCAAAGTGATTATCTGTTGTAAGTTTCAAGTCCCTACTCTAAAAAATGTATTCTCTATAAGCAAATCCCTAAAAATGCACATTTTTGCTCAAAAATGCAGTAAAATGCCCCAAAAAGCACTTTCGCGATGAATGCTGAAAGTCCAACAAGCAGTTTCATGAAGTGTAGAATATGTTCTGACTTATAACCTATGTCCAAAAAGAATATCTTTTGGTCAAACCTTTTCTGATTTTTGAGGTGCTGGGTCCCTGACTAAACTGTTGATTGTTGTTTTTTAGATCAGTGCCCAAGCAGAACTAACAGTGCTGATGAGTGCCGTGCGACAGGGGGAGGAGACCCAGCCTGGGGACCCGAGCCTCAAGGTGCACCGCTTCCAGCAGAAAGTTCCCATCCCCAGCTATCTCATAGCTATTGTGGCAGGTGCACTAGAGAGCAGGTAACTTCTCTATCTAGTTACAAATATTCTATTGTTTTGTAGAGCTGTCATTGATAAGAGTTTTTTATCGATCTGAATTTGATAATCGATAAAATTATTGCAGATGCAGGACTCCTATTCGATTCATATTTATGTTACCTGTAACTGCTGATCTCTACATCAGCAATACCAGCAATATGCGCATGAGGTATGGTGGCGATTCACACATGGGGTGATTTTTTGTGCTGATGATAGGTCACCATTATTTTGTTGACATTAATGTCATACCTTTTTGACTTATTTGGTATGCATCAACCAAGTAAACATATACAAATACAATATAACATAAATATAACATGCCAGTGACCAGTTGAATAGAATAGAATAGACAGAGCGGCATCACTGTATGTTATATATTTCTGCTATGATTAAATTCCTCCTTAGACAAATATCTATGGCTAGCTCTCATACCACCAAGGGAATGCAAATAGAGGAAGGTACTTCCATGGAGTTTCGACTACCTCAGTGAACCATCCTTAAATATTTACACTCCTTGGGGTGTCGCCATTCCGTCACCACTGCTGTGTCGCCATATTCAGATTCTCTGTCACAGAATTTGGCTGGAAAGGTACTGAGAATCAGTGGTAGAATGCATTATCAACACTCTTATTAGTCTTGTCTCTTTCTTTTGCAGAAATATTGGTCCACGGTCAAAAGTTTGGTCGGAGAAGGAAATGGTTGACCAAGCTGCTTATGAATTCGCTGAGGCAAGTTAAATTTGACATAACATTTATTTAAACGTATTTGTTGCATGCCTAAATATGACATCTGAATTGAATGAATAGTGAATAAAATTCCAGTGCTAGGTTTAGGCCTAAATGGTAAAGAAATTTGTTGAATTTATCAACTCATTCAAAAAAAAAAGTTTTTGATGATTTCATGGATGTCGATCATCAGATTCTTAACCTGAAGATCTTGCACAATAGCCTCGTTACGACTCCTAGCCCAGGTGTTGATGAGAACCACACAAGAGGTGCATTCTGCGCATGTTCATGAATAACCTCCTCTATATTGTAAACAAGTAAGAGAGCCCTCATTGGTCTGTCTCCTATTGATATCACACTGAGGCAAGATTAGGTGTGTCTAGGGCCAAATAAAATGGCCCTTATGGTAATTAGTCAGTTGCGACCAATTCATGTTTCTCATCATCTAAGATGATATCTATTCTTTCTGATCTAAGCATCTTATGGAAATCTGAAAGAGTTTCAGGAAGTAAAGTCCAACCAAAGTCTGGCCAAAAAAGTGTGTCATTTCATTTCTATAGGTCAAGCTTATACCACAGAACAACCTGGTTTGGCCCTTCCAATGCTGAGGCTACTTTCGTCCAAAGCACAAGGATGCAAATCTTTTTGAAAACCTTTTAAACCCTGTCATGTTGGTATTCATTGGATAGCTCTCACTGAGTACTCTCAGATGAATGCTCATGCATCAAATTTTCAATAATTTTTCTGGTTTCTTGCATCACTTTGTATTGCCAAATTAGCTACCAGCAGCATAAGGGTTAAGTCAAATTTATGAGTGGATACGTTCAAATGTTCTTGTAAGGCTAATCTGAGGTTCTCCTTGTCTTGTAGACGGAGCAGATGATTGCGGCTGGAGAGGCGCTCCTAGGACCGTACGTGTGGGGCATTTACGATCTGCTGGTGCTGCCCCCTTCATTCCCTTACGGCGGAATGGAAAACCCTTGTCTCACCTTCGTCACTCCAACCCTACTGGTAAGTCAGAGAAGCGAGTTTAATGAAAACCCTAATAATGGCTTATGTATACATGTATCTCATAATGACGAAATTTAGGGTATAGCATTTATGATATTTGTCTCTTAATTCATAATCCTCCATTTTTGTAGAGAAAGATGCATTTGTTGTGTGTTATATGTACCATTATGTGTTTATCTTTATGTGTGCTTGTTGGTAAGAAACAAAAAACATGCATTTTGCAGAAATAAAAAAAGTGTCATGATGTAGGACAGATAGAGTTATATATTCTATTTTCTCCTAGGCAGGAGATCGCTCTCTTGCTGACGTGGTAGCTCACGAGATTGCTCACAGCTGGACAGGAAATCTCGTCACAAACAAGAACCCTGAGCATTTCTGGTGAGTTCCTCTCCTGTCCTCTGAGCCCTAAGCCAATGGGATATCATGGCATAATCCCTCATCCCACATAAGTCCAGGACCCGTCTAGCTTGTCTTTTGAATGGGCAGTTTCCTGCAAAACACATTTTCAGACAGGCAAAAAAGTATATTATGAATTTCTTCATTTTGGCTTTAATAATCAAATCTTTTCTTAACGGAACATCTTCTAAGACATGGCTGAAGTGTAGCTTGCCACTTTTGACCCAATAGGCTATCAAATGTAGTTGAGATAAGGATTTGTAGCAGCCGAGTAGCTAAATATTTTAGTCAACACTTTCAAGTGCCTTTTTGAATCATACAATTCCATGGTTACACTTCAAAAATTGAATTCTGTGACACCTTTTGAAGATACAGTACAGTTTGTTGATTAGGATGAGTTAGGTCAATTTGCATTTTAATGAATGGTTGTTGACTAAGTTGTCTGTGGCGTCTGATAGGATTAATTACTTACACACAGACTATGAAATCATTTCCTTTTCTAGTCATCAAACAGCTTTTCATAGCCAAAAAATAGACAAATCAGTAATTTCAAAGGGTTTCTTTCTCAATTTGATAGTGTCATCAAACAAAACATGTGATAATGGCAACATTGAAAAGTGTTCGAATGAAAACAATGAATTCTTAGAATTTTCTCGCAGAATACAGAAATGGTTTCTGTATCTATCTACCTTATTATCTTAATTCCGCATCTGCTTTAGAAATTAACTCAAAGCACTAATCTACCTAAAATTTTCCCATCTGCACTTATCTAACTATAATTTCCCCATCTGCTTTGGAAATGAACTAACAACAAAAATGTACTTACAATTTCTGCATTTGCTTTGAAAATGAACTCAAAGCACTCATCTACCTATAATTTCCCCATTTTCACTTATCTACCTATGATGTTTCTCCATCTGCTTTGGAAATGAACTTAAATCACTAATCTACCTATAATTTCCCCATCTGCATTGGAAATGAACTTACAGCAAATATGTACTCATAATTTCTCTATTTGCTTTGGAAATGAACTTAAAGCAAAAATCTACTTATTATCTCCCCATCTGCTTTGGAAATGAAATCAAAGCACTAATCTTCTTGAAATTTCCTAATCTGCTTCGGAAATGTATTTACATCAAAATTCTACTTACAATTACCCTATTTGCTTTGGAAAAGAACTCAAAGGTCGAGACTCTTTATACTTTTCCTTTTTGCATTGGAAATGATGTTGTCGGCTGAGACAATTTATAATTTCTCAGTCTGCTTTGGAAATGAATTCACAACACTAACCTACTTATACTATATCTGTTTGCTTTGGAAATCTTCCCTATTTCTTTGGAAATGACCTTATAGCACTTATCTACTTATGATTTTCATACCTGCTTGGAAAGGAACTTAGTTCAAAATTTCTTGGCATTACCAGGTTAAACGAAGGTCACACTAAATGCGTAGAGAGAAAAATAGTTGCTAAGATACATGACGAAGGGCACCGACAACTCTCTGCTCTAGGAGGATGGAAAGCACTTCAGGAAACTGTGAGTCTGACGATGCTTATTTACTCATGATAATTGTTGTAATGTTGTAGGTTAAATGAGGGCCACACTGTCTTTGTGGAAAGGAAAATAGCATCCCGGCTGCAGTCGGAGAAACATAGACATTTTTCTGCTCTGGGAGGTTGGAAGGATTTAATTGATACTGTGAGTAATGCCCTATTCATCTAAATACACTCATGCTTAACCCCTCCGATGCTGAGGCTACTTTCGTTCAGAGCACAAGGATGCAAAGACTTTTGAAATCTCTGAATCCATTCATGTTGGTATTCGTTCGTTAGCCCTCACTGAGAACTCTCAAATGAGTACCCATATGCCCGGGTTTCAGTCATTATTTAAGTTTTTTGCATCATTTTGTTTTTGCTAAATTAGCCACTAGCTGTTGAAGGGTTAATACATTCTTGCTTAAGAGTTCTACTTGCGAAGTATCAAATGCATCCATATCATATGACTTATGAAAGTGACTTGATAAAGTTACTTTCAAGTTGCTAATAAAGCATAAATCCAGCACAGTATCTGAAGGAGAATTGTCAGTTGGGTGCTGACTAACATTTCTCTATAGAATATTTTCAAGGATAGGCTGTCCTTAGAGAGATACTGCCAAAACATTCTGGTCGCTTTTGCTGCTAAAGACACATGCATCACACCACTCAGTGTAAAATATTAGGTATTCAACTTTGGTAGATTAATGACAATTTTGTTTTATAAATCTCTTAAAACTCTAAATGTTTCAGCACTTGCAAGAGTAGAACATTCATTGGCATCTTCCATTTATTGTGCTAATGAAAATTTTCACTTTTTCACCCCCCAAAAAAGAATTATAGTAGTAATAATGATGATGATAATAATAATTATAATAATAATAATGAGAGTAATAATAATAATAATAATAATAATAATAATAATAATTATAATATTAATAATAATAATGATAATGATAATAATGATAATGATAATAATAATTATGATAACAATATTAATAATAATAATAATAATAATAATAATAATAATAATAATAATAATAATGATAATGATAATAATGGTAATAGTAATAATGTTAATAATGATGATATATAATGAGAATAATAGTGATTATAATAATGATGATGATGATGGTGATGATAATAATAATGATAGTAATAATTATAATAATGATAAAAACAATAATGATAATAATAAACATGATAATGATAATAATGATAATATCAATAATGATAATAGTAATAATAATGATAATAATAATGATAATAATAATAATAATAAGACAGACAAATAAGAAAAATATTAGTAAATTGAAAAAGATTAAAACCAAAAATAAAGTTTTGTTTTGTTTGTTTGTTTGCAGATAAATGTGCTTGGTGCTGATAATCCTGTCACCAACCTGGTGCCGGATTTATCTGGTATCGATCCCGATGATGCTTTCTCTACAGTTCCTTACGAGAAAGGCTTCAATCTGCTGATGTATCTGGAACAACTGCTTGGAGGGCCAGGTAAGGAGGGAAGACTGTGATTGGTGAGAATTAGAAGGCTGTGATTGGTCGGAATAAGAAGGCTGTGATAAGTCCGAATTAGAAGCCTGTGATTGGTCAGAAGTGGGAGGCTGTGATTGGTCAGAAGTAGCCTAGATTGTTGTACTACCAGGGATTGGAATGTATGCACCTTGTCAATACAATGCACTTGACATTTGTTTAACTTTGTTCAATTATTACTGTAAATTGTTGTGTTCCTTTCTTATACTATATATATATAAAAAATTATATATATATATATATATATATATATATATATATATATATATATATATATATATATATATATATATATATATATATATATGTATGTGTGTGTGTTAATTTAGCACTTAATAAACAGTTCACAAAGAATGCAATATAATGAAATAGTACACAATACTGTACAATACAAAATGATACAAATCAATTCTCATTTTTTCTTTTTTTTGGGGGGGGGGACATTTAATAAGGATGATATGACTATCGTTCGCGTTGAACGCAGCTTATACTTCTTAATTTTCCTTTTCAGAAATATTTGAGGGTTTCCTGAAGGCATACATCGAGAAGTTCAAGTATCAGTCCATTACGACTGAAGATTGGAAGAATTTCCTCTACTCCTATTTCCATGACAAGGTAAGGAGCTTCTAGTGCATCTTTACTTGAAATCTGTGGCTTGTTTCGGTGAGCATGGTTTGAACCAGGCACGTCATCTGGTTTTGACCAAAGTCGTTTTGGTTAGCTGTTTCACCCCTGGTTAAAACCAAGTCACCACCGATTGATAGCGATTAGGCATTTGGTTTGTTATGTTTCTGGTTTCTAACCAGGCTCGCCACAACAAGCCCCTTAAGCTGGTTAGTTTGAAGAAAATGACCGGTTTATAAATTTGGAATTTTATCGATTGAGGCTGTGATGATGGTGACACACTCAAAATAAGACAACTCCTAGTTTAGCACTCCTGTCCCCTTTCTAACAATAGTTATCTAATCCCTGAGGTCTTGGTGTTTCAAATATAAGTTTTCTTCAACTTAGCTGCTTGAGCCGACCTCGATATCAACACAGTTCCTATTTTACAGTGTTTTACCTCAAATGAGGTTTTCTTGATCATTAAAGTTACATTTGATTTATAGATACCATAATGTCTGCTAAATATACTAGGCTAGGGCAACTGAATGGCAAATTTGGATTTCCTGCAAGATAATACCTTACAGCACGTGATTTTTCTGCCTGCCATACTGCTTCTAAGTCATGACTAGCCATTTGCAAGTGGAGGAGGAAATTGGAGAAGGAAATCGGAGAATCCAGCGAAAACCACCGTCTAACCCTGTCACTGACAACTTTTTCACATGCCCCGGGCATTGATGAGAGACAGTTAGCAGTCAGTGGCAGCGCCTTAGACCACATAGTTATTAGGTATTAAAAGGGCAAATGTGTAACAATTCAAATTTTTCTCCAAAAGGTATGCTGATGCTAGAATTGAAAGACTTAATTGTATCATGTGCTATGTTATATGTTTCAGGTAGCATTATTAGACCAGGTGAATTGGCAAGCATGGTTTCACACGCCGGGAATGCCACCTGTCAAACCAGAGTAAGTTACTGTTATAAAGATACTGTATAACTGGTATTTTTACCAGGCATTTAGTTCTTTTTTTTTTCGCTATTTTCGCACTCCACATGATAGCGCCAAAATAACATCCTTCAAATAAATATACTGCTTTGTATCTTCGATCTGCTGAGTGCTGGAATGCACGAATCTGAAGTAGCACAAATACCCTCCAGCAGGGTACTAAAGCGAAGTTTTTAGCACTCCTAATTAAAGCTGTATACTTTGAACCCAATGCTACTCACCCTTTCATACCTAGAGTTTCCTAAATTTGTTTCATAAACTGAATACTTTTATGATATTGTCCAAAGAACAAAGGCACAAAGACTTTTGAAAACCATCTAAACCCGGTCATGTTGGTATTCATTTGAAAGCTCTCGCTGAGTACTCTCAGTTATGTACCCATGTGCCAGAGTTTCAATCACTTTCCAGTTTTTTTGCATCATTTTATATTGGTCAAATTAGCCACCACCAGCATAAAAGTTAAGGTCAAACCTTGGTGATGGGGAAGATGTGATAATGGAATGTTTCTTTGCCTCTGTAGGTATGACAGCAGTCTGGCGGAGGTGTGCCACGGGCTGTGTCACAAGTGGTGCAAGTTGGGCGAGGAGGAGTGCAAAGAGTTCACCTGCGAAGAGCTGAAGGCGCTCTCCTCTATCCAAGTTAGGGAATTCCTGGCTCTTCTCTTATTGGAGGTAAGAAAATTGTCAGATTGTATGGAGCTCTGAATAGGGATGCCATTGATACCCATTTTTTCGATTTGATTAATTGCTATACTCTTTCAGATATATTGATTTGATTCGATTCAATTTGATACGCTGTGTCTCCGCCATATGCCTGAGTGAAGTACACCATTCCCTCCAATTTCTCTTACAAAAGCCCTAAAGAATACTTTAATATTTAGTCAGAGTTCTGCTTTGCGTTAGATAAACAGGAAAATGACTGGAAAAAGTATACTTTTTATTAAAAAAAAACATACGTCAGAATTGGGGTAGAGAATATCGATTATTTCGATTCGATACCCAAACTTTTGATTCGATTTATTTAACAGCGTGAAAATGGTGATTTATCGATTTGGCGACTATCAATGACATTCCTAGCTCTTAACCTCCTTCACCATGGCTTAACCTTGATAAAGCCCTGCCATATATAAACACCATATCACTTTCTCTTATCTTAATTACTGTGATTGTACATATGTTTGATTTACCGTTTCCTGGCATGCCCGTCCTGTTATTTATATTAGTTTGGTTTATTTCAATGTATCCTCTCTGACCCCTGTTTTGATATGCGTGTAATAATTTTGTGTATAATAATTTTGTAATGCAAATTACAGTTAATAGATGTACATACATACATTGGTATTGGCACCCTTGATGATAATTGATATAGGGCATTTCACTTATGATAATAAACAGCCTGGGATATTGCAACATTGAGACCAGCTCATTATGGGGGCATGGCTCCCAAGCTTGACATGTTTTGAATTTAGATATTTTCTTGCCTATTTTTTTTTTAAAGGAGAATTTCAATTTAAAAAGTAAGCCGCAAACAGGCCTTGCAGTTTTCAGAAATTTGTATTCATGTATAATCATGAAGGATTTTCCCAGTAGTTAATTCTGGACATAATATGCATACAGCGCAGTAGATATCCCATGCAATATATATATATATATATATATATATATATATATATATATATATATATATATATATATATATATATATATATATATATATATATATATATATATTTATATATATATATAAATTATATATATATATATATATATATATATATATATATATATATATATATATATATATATATATATATATATATATATATATATATATATATATATATTTAACAATAACCATAACCATACGTTATCATTGTAGGAACCTCTGTCTAAGGCCAAGATTGCATCTATGCAGAACTTGTATGATTTCAACGCTGTGCGGAATTCCGAGATAAGATTCAGGTAAGTCCTAGAAATTTGGGGGTGAGATTCAGAGACTTAGAAATCCTGAGATAAGATATGCAATAGGTCTCCCTGGACTCCAATGTGAAACAGGCAGTGCTAATAATCTTAGGGATGCAGTGTCCGTTAGGGGTAGTGCTGGGAACATTAATCGTTTTAATCGATTTAACGAAAACAATGCATAAGAATAAACTATTATTGTAATGAACATGAACTATGAGTTTTTGACCATTTATCATTCAAAATTTGGGGGTAACCTGTCATATAACGGACACTGGCATGTGGGCATATTAACATTGATAATAATCGATTTTTATCAATCAAGCAAGCAAAAGGTAAGACGATAAATCAAGCTGAAATTTTCCAACACTTCCCAGCACTAGTTAGGGTATAACTTCTAACATGCTTAACATTTCCAACAATACTTAAAATCTCCAGCTTAATTGGTTTTATTTTTCTTTGTAGCAATACAGCATTACCAAATTTTTTAGTCATTCTACAATGCTTCTCTTTGAAGGATATACCTACCATTTCAGCTATTGTATTGCATTGTTGTATCCAACAATGGCCGATTGTTATCCTGTATTGTTGCACGTTGCCCATTGTTTTCCAGGTGGCTGCGGCTGGGTCTGAATATCACCTATTATTTTGCATTGTTGTATCCAACAATAGTTGATCGTCCTCCTGTGTTGTTGCACGTTGCCCATTGTTTTACAGGTGGCTGCGGCTGAGTCTGAATATCACCTATTATTTTGCATTGTTGTATCCAACAATAGTTGATCGTCCTCCTGTGTTGTTGCACGTTCCCCATTGTTTTACAGGTGGCTGCGGCTGAGTCTGAATATCACCTATTATTTTGCATTGTTGTATCCAACAATAGTTGATCGTCCTCCTGTGTTGTTGCACGTTGCCCATTGTTTTACAGGTGGCTGCGGCTGAGTCTGAATATCAACTATTATTTTGCATTGTTGTATCCAACAATAGTTGATCGTCCTCCTGTGTTGTTGCACGTTGCCCATTGTTTTCCAGGTGGCTGCGGCTGGGTCTGAATGCTTACCATTGTGTTGTATTGTTGTATCCAACAATAGCGGATTGTTGTCCTGTATTGTTGCCCATTGTTTTCCAGGTGGCTGCGGCTGGGTCTGAATATCACCTATTGTTTTGCATTGTTGTATCCAACAATAGCTGATCGTTATCCTGTATTGTTGCACCTTGCCCATTGGTTTACAGGTGGCAGCGACTGGGTCTGAATATCACCTATTGTTTTGCATTGTTGTATCCAACAATAACCTATTGTTGTCCTGTATTGTTGGCCATTGTTTTCCAGGTGGCTGCGGCTGGGTGTGAATGCCTACCATTGTGTTGCATTGTTGTATCCAACAATAGCGTATTGTTGTCCTGTATTGTTGCCCATTGTTTTCCAGGTGGCTGCGGCTGGGTGTGAAGGCGCAGTGTGAGGAGTTTATTCCCAGAGCGCTGGAGTTTGTCAGCGAGCAGGGCAGGATGAAGTTTGTCAGGCCACTCTACAGGTAACCTTATCACTACTGTTGTACCAATTAATCGATTAATCCAAGATCTCATTATTTTTACTTCCAATTTTGATGATCAGTCCAAAATTTTTGAAGACCATTTATTTCCGATTATTTGCATATGATTGAAAGGCATACTTTCTATTTTTCCTATCTATGTTGGATTAAAAGATATACTTTTTGTGGTTCCATTATTTTTTCTACATTGTTTCTACAGGTCTTATCCTAAAATTTCAGGAAAAATGCAAAAAACATGGATGTGTGATGCATATGGGCAAGAGTCAATGTGCACAAGAAGCATCTCAAAATAAAAACTGATCATCGATCACTCTGGTGGAACGATGATCAGTCCTCAAAATTTATGCCGGTTCCCCACACTACTTAAAAAACTCTTTTTTACATATCTGAGCAAACCTTTAAAAAGGATGGCTTACCCTTTTATAGAAATAAGGAAGTAAATAAGTATCCTTCATATATTTGGAGATTAGTTGTGAATGTAGTTCTGCTTGCCATCTTTTCCATCAAATATTTTCCTGAAAATTATTTTGTTAGAGAGTTAAGTTCTGCTTGCCTCAAAATTAAAAAAAAAAGTTCTGCTTGTCGTTTGTTCCATCAATTATATCCCCGAAAATGATTTTGTTAGATTAAGTTCTGCTTGTCATTTGTTCCATCAAATATTTTCCTGAAAATGATTTTGTTAGAGATATATGAAAAATAAACCCTTTCTGTTTGTTTCCTCTAGGGACCTGTACAACTGGGAGACTTCACGGCCACAAGCCATAGCTAACTACAAGAAATGCAGGGCAGAAATGCACCCGTTGACCTCTAGTATTCTAGCAAAGGATCTCAAGATGACATAGACACATGAACAGTGTTTAAATAATTCAATCCCCTTCCCATCTGAAGTGCACAGATTGTCTAAATAATTCTGAAAATAACTCATCAAATTTGTAAATTTAGAAAATATAAAGAAATTATGAAACCTTAAGAAGTTTCATTGTTCTATTGCTGGTTCTATTTCCTCATTTATTTATGACATAATAAGTAATGTAGTTAAAGATGTAAGATGTTTATTTCAGAAATCTCCTTTTTGACATCTTAAAATGGTGGATGGGTAATACTACGAATGGTTGTAATGATTGCTATTTCAAAACGATGACAAAAATAGATGGATTTGAGCTATCCATGTCGCTATTGAGCCAGTATGTTTTAACTAATTTGCTGATTTCTTTCTGGCAAAAGTATATTTATGACAATATATGGTGGAAAAATATTAACGAGAACTCAATTATCATTTTCTTTCATATTTTTTGTGAATTCATGTTTTATAAACGTCCTAGTTTCAAACATAGCTTTTTTAATGGAAACTATAACCATTCACAGGATAAAGGCAACTTGTTGCAAATAGCTTCACATTCAGTTATACTGCCATGTCTTCATGAAATATATTAAGAACCTGAATATTTGTTGTTGTTGTTTTTAAAGATATACTTCTCTTGGAGTCTCCTCTCTCCCCCCCCCCCCCAAAAAAAAAATAATAATAATAAATAAATAAGATTTATATTTCAACAACCAAATACTGCAGAGATTTGTATATCACCAGGCAACATTTTGTCATATTTCTAAATTTGTTATCATTAATCTTACGGAGGAGTGGGTAAAACCATGACTGCTACACTGAAGTATGGCCTTTAGAACATTACTCTTTAGGTAACAAGGGTTACTGTAGTACAACCTAGCTCCTAGTCACTGGGAACTTTCTCACATACCTAGAGCTGTATCCAAACCTGGACAGTAGTGAGATTACAGGGGCTGTGCACTTACGGCAGCGGATACATCGTAACAGATGATAACATAGTTCCTTGAAAGTCCAATAGATGGCAGCCACACCCTACTACCGACATGCATGATATGTATGCGTACAATGGTGCACTGCTGTAGAGCACCATATATTGCAATCAGGAAAATACTAAGTGATTTCAAGTTTTGCCATCTATATAATTTGATGGGTCTCTTAGAAAATCATGGGACGTGAATATGTTCAGAATGAAGCATGGGTTGACAAATACTGATAAGAGAGTTGTAAGTTGGGTTTGATTTAAAATCCATTCTTCAAATAAGTTGGCATGTTTTGTTAGTCAGAAAGTGAGCACCATATTTGTCCATTAAAGGGCCCTACTGGCATGGATGGGTTGACCACTTCTATGGATCAAACGTGAGGGAAATACTTGTACCCTCCCTCTAATATGTTGGACCTTGACCTTGGCTGCAATTGAAATGTTTTAATTTGATACCATATATTTAGAGTGCACATTCTATACCAGTACAGAAACTACAACTCATTATTGAAGACTGTTCACTGATCTAATTGTGTTTATTCATCTAAGACGGCCTTCTGTTCAAAAGCATTCCCCTAATTTCCATTTCTGCAACCACACCAGGAAAGACAGTTCACTCAGATAAGCCAAAGTGAAAGTGAATCTATTCTGGTATTTAAAGGAATACAGCTATTTCCTGGAAATTCTCATCATTTAGAATGTGTAGTCATAGCAGGTATGGGCTGGGGCTGTTATACGATAAGACTTGACCTTCGATACACGTGTGCTGCTATTACTCACACATTTAGGGCACATCTCCCACTACAGGCAATGGTTACTTGATTTATTGGTTCCTAGATCCGCCCATCAAAGTGGAATAGACCCGACAGGAAGATAAATGTATTCCCCCCACTTTATTTTGTGCTCTGTCGCCGAGCCGTAAGTAGCTACACCAAACCTACAATGCATTTACCATGGATGGTATTAAAACTAAAACTACGAAACTACAAGAATATTAATACCAGAGCAATACAACAATACAATAGAAATGCAATACAGTGTTGTGTAAGTGTATCATAGTATTAAAAATCATTCTTTTAATATTCAAAATATGATTAAAGTATGTATTCTAATTCTAGCCAAAAAATCACCTTATTTTTTTTACCTCCCTGTTTGCTTACTTAGATTTCCATGTTTTTAATTGTTTTTTAAAAAATCAACTTTATTTTTAATTACCTCCCTCCCGACCCTGTAGAATTGGTCCGGGAACCAATTAATCAAGTAACCGTCGCCACAGGACACCTGATCCAATATCTGCCTGGCCTGCCCACTATGATATTGGTCTTAATGCAGTCGTAGATTGGTCGTCTGGGGTCTTGATTTGGTTGTGGAAGTTGTGGAAAGTCAGCCGACTTAGTTAAGTATCATAGTACTATCCTGTTATGCAGTCTTATCACCCAGTTATAAAACTACATTTATATCATAGAAAAACTCATCTAAGATTTTTATGAATAAGATTATTATTATTATTTTATTATTATTATTATTATTATTATTATTATCATTATTATTATTATTATTAATTTATTCCAGTTTCAACGTTGGATGTATACAATTTAAGATATGGGGAAATCCCAAAATAAGGGAAAATCCCAAAGTAAGGGGAATTTACTTTCAGTTTCACTTCCTTTTCGCCTTGTGTGTGTGAGTGTTAGATTTATAACCTGGGCCATATAAAGACCTCCCATAACATAGCAAATACGCCCCATGTCTGTGGCAAGAAAAAAACTAGGCCATGTGTGTATAGTAACCCATTCACATATGGAGTACATTGACATGGTCTGACTTAGCTTAGATTTCTAGGCTGTCATATAGTATTTTCCGTCATGTTTTTTTCTGTAACCTAGCAGTAGCACCAAATATTCTAGGAGGCCATAGTGGTCCATTTATTTACACTTATCTCACCAGGATTCAATTTGAATAAGACCTAAATCTCTAGAGATAGGAGGATCAGGTAGTGCCATCTATCTACTATACCTGGTGCTACACCACACTGCTTCAGTTGGTCAGCACAGAAGGGGGTGTCAATTTTTAGGGACTAGGAACCTAGTCTAAGTCTGTCTGACTCAGATAAAGAACTTGTTTAGATAGATAAAAACAAGCCAGGGTTGCTGTTAGATGTAAAAAATCCCTCTTTACATATTCTTTTCCAACAACTCCATTAAATGAGTTTTAAGATCGACGAAAACTTCGTCTCATAATGTTTGGGGAATATATGTTTAAAAAAGAACATGGTCATTTCCAACTGAAGAAGAAATCCGACAGCACGGACACGCTCGGCGTAAATGGGTTAAGCTGTGTTAAGCGGCGGCCATCAGCGTCAATGTGCCAGACTTGGGAAAGTAGGTATTTCTCGGAAATACATTGTACAGAGATGTAATAGTGATGGCAGCGTGATACAAGGCGATGCCACTGGTTGCTAGCCATCTCTCTCTACTGCCGGAGTCGAGTCCCAGCCGGGGCGAGAGAGAAAGTTACCAGTGACGTGCATACCTGTCAACATTCAACCATCCGAAATCAGGAGATTTTAAGCGGGTCACTATTGCGGCCTCTTTCGCGGCATTTTGTTAAGTTCCAATTCTGGCCACTAGGGGTCAGGTTAAAAGTTTAGCTCAGGAGTGGGCTATTTATTATATTTCACAGGGGTTGGCAAATTGATAGCCATGCACATATGTTAAAGAGGAAGTTCAAATAACTTTTATTTTATGTAGCATATCACACTTGCGACATGATATATTCACAGTTTATATTGAAATACTTCCATTTTCAGCATATTATGAAAACCCTTTTTTTTTTGAAGACTGAAAATATTTTTGCAAGATGGTGAATTTTCCTTGTCAGCCATTGCTATGCTACCTGATGATGCTAGCCCACAATGCATCTTTCCCCCTTAATCACATAGAACAATACATGACGAGAATTCCAATTAGTTAAGGGATTAGCTATGAATACCTACTGATAAGAATCAATTACTACATACAGTAATTGGGTCAGATGAGACACACTGGATAGAAGGGAGTAGACTGACCCACTTGCTGAGAAAAAATGGAGGGTTTTTCAAAGTCAGCAAAATCAGTAGCTAATCAGTAGATTACTTCAAATCAGGTGCTCAATCAGTAGACAGCAATTTTGGGGTCTGAAATCAGTAGAGTACTGCTCAAATCAGTAGAGTTGACAGGTATGGACGTGGGGTAAGGTGGTGGTTTTCGCCGGATATTCGTTCTCCTCCATCATTTACAATAGGCTGCTAATGTCCAAAGCACAAGGACGCAAAGATATTTGAAAATCACCTAAACCCTGTCATGTTGGTATTCATTGGAAGGCTCTCGCTGAGTACTCTCAGATGAGTACCCATGTACCAGGGTTCCAGTCACTTTTCAGATTTTTTAATCATTTTGTATTGGCCAAATTAGCTACCAGCAGCATAAGGGTTAAAGCATTCTCAAACCTTTTAAAACGGCAGACGATAATTGACTTCAGAATTCTAAACGAATGATTGGACTGAAAGTAATCTATGGCAAGATAGGTGCAATATCATCAGAAACCACCGCAATGCAAAATGCCACCGTTTATTATAGAATGGGAAATCTTTACCAATACAAGTTATTTGTGTATCATTTATCATTTATTGTGTATCAAGTTATTTGTATATCTAGCTGAGAGTGTGGCTTCAGCGGACAACTTTTATGTAGTGGATCACGTCCTCCAAATAATCACACAAAGGTTCTTATCAATGATTTTCCACTTAGTTGTTCCCTGAAGGAAATTGGATGGGTGCATAGTGGGCGACATGTAATGGATGCTGACCTGTTTAACCCTTCCAATGCTAAGGCTACTTTCGTCCAAACCATAAGGATGCAAATATTTTTGAAAAACAGCTAAACCCTGTCATAGTGGTATTCATTGGATAGCTCTCGCTGAGTACTCTCAGATGAGTACCCGTGTGCTAGGGTTTTTAATCATTATTCAGGTTTTCTGCATCATTTGTATTGGCCAAATGAGCTACCCGCAACATACGGGTAAACGGCAGGCAAAAGGTTAATGCAATATTGCAATAAAGTTTACTTGATTAGAATGAATACGCGGACACAATAATAAAAGTTCATTTATTTATTCAACAAAGCGACAGACTAGAACATTCTATATGGTACTGGTACAGATATTTGGTCAAACAATAACTCATAACAGATGTATGGTCTCAAGTTGTCATGTGATGTTTGCGTTTCGTAATTGGTCTCGCCCGCGTTCGTTCGTTTTTGTCAACCTTATTATTTAAGAACTCCTAGATTTGTCTTATTTCTGCCGTCGGGGGCATGCTTTTTCTAAATTACATTCTGTTCTTACAAAAGAAGTAATTGATAACATGACTATTTGGTATATGCTAACACACACATATCCTTTTTTGCTACAGTGCATCATAACAATTATTTTTTTTTTTTTTTTTTGGGGGGGGGGGGTCCGGAATAAGATTTATATCTGCATAGTAATTCCCAAACATTTTTGATTAAACCATTGCAGTAAGTATACCAAAACGGTTTAGTACATGTATACTTTTTGAAAGATGTAGTTTCTAGTTTGTGCATGATTTATTTCATTTCCAAACATTAACGACTATGCCTGTAGTCTTCTTGACCCTTCCAATCCTAAGACTACCTTCGTCAAATGCACAAGGACGCAACGATCTTCGAAAACCATCTAAACCATGTCATGTTGGTATTCAATGGATAGCTCTCGCTGAGTACTCTCATATGAGTACCCATTTGCCAGGGTTTCAGTGATTTTTGAGGATTTTTGCATTATTTTGTAATGGCCAAGTTATTCACCAGCAGCATATAGGTTAAACTGCATATAATGTCCACACGGCCTTTTACACGTATTCCTTTTCATGCCTCTTCATTCGGTGAACTTGTACGTTTCCAACTCCACGGGAGACTTAAATATACAGCTGGCTACTCTACTATTGCAGACAAAGTGAGGGTAATCAATTTTCCAAAAGATATACTCTCGCCAGTTAGTTGTAATGCTAAGAGTTCAGTCCATGAGAATACAACATACGTTAGTTAACGATAGCTTATTTCGGTGTCATGAGGCGATAGGAAATAAACTGTTCCACCAGGGACAGCACCATGTGTCACTTATCTAACACCCAATCAACCAAGCTGTTCAGAGCCCACCAGTTCGTGGCATGATATGTGCAATCAGAAGCATCTATCGATAATACTACTCACTTCAGGAGGTATCTTTGGTAAGATGTGAATGATATCCCCACATATATATATATATATATATATATATATATATATATATATATATATATATATATATATATATATATATATATATATATATATATATATATATATATATATAGGTATGAATACTCTTATGCGGCTTACTTATTCGTGCATACTGGCACTTTGCAAATGAAACCTTAACCTAAAAAGATAGATTTGCTGCAGTATTTTGCTCTCACCAGTCTTAATCAAACACATAAGTCACTCTTTGATATCTTTGGTAAGATGTGAACGATATCTCTTGTATATATATATATATATATATATATATATATATATATATATATATATATATATATATATATATATATATATATATATATATATATATATATAAATATATATATATATAGGTATATGAATACTCTTATGTGGCTTACTTATTTGTATATACTTGGACTATGCAAATGAAACCTTAACCTAAAAAGATAGATTTGCTGCAGTATTTTGCTCTCACCAGTCTTACTCAAACACATAAGTCACTGTTTGATATAATTGTAGGCCCTCTTAGCCAAATGCCTGCAGTTATTCTCAAGATAATTGTACTTCTGGTTCAGTTCATCCTTTCTCCACAGCCACTTGATGACGTCACGGACCGTTGTCGTTTGTCCTGGCCGAACCGGTTTTCTATGTACCGTCACCGTCCAATAGGAGCCCTTGAGCCGCTTCTCTCGGTTGAATTTGTGACGTACGTTATCTTCATGCCAGCTTCTCTGGATGTGAATCCCCTCCCCGCCCTTTTCTATGGACCAGTAGTAGGAAGGCGTCCGCAGCACCACAAACTCGTGGTAGAAGAGCAGATTGGTCAACTGTGCCTCGCTCAGTGGTTTCGTACACGTCTTCACTTCTGAGATCGGCTCGGAAAGATCGCTGCTGGCAATTTCTTCCAGAGTTTCTACCAGATCTTCATCGGCAATGCGACGGATCGTTCCAGATCCAGAGGATTCGGAATCGAAGAAGACACAGGCTTTCCACGTTCCTCCCTTTTTCACCTTCCCGCTCATGCTTGTGGCTTACGATTGCTACCAGGAATGGCAGTCCTATTATGCCTCTTGCCTTACCCCTGTGAATTAAACAATAAAGATCAATTCATGCTTTTTTCTCTTATGTTCCTTCTTTCTAGTTAACGTGTAATTTTGTTTGTTTAGTTTGTTGATTTACATATTTCGTATTTGCTATGATTTTTTACCTAAACAGTATAGTCAATAAACATGCAATGCAATACAATTCCAAAGTAACATAGATCCGGACAGAATTAGTTAATGAGAAATGTACAGTGCCGATATTTAATTCCTGCACTAAATGCGTGGGCAGCCCAGTCATGATACACGACCGCGCACTTGATTCCCACCCAGTTTCCTGGGCATGGGTGTGTACGAATGACCTCAGAACTGAAAGTAGCTTAGATTCGCAAGGTACGAGAGTCAATAATGCGCTTGGCTTATTTCTTTGACTTGTTATCCTTAGGTGTATGTACAACCAGGCATTGGAAGATATCCGTTCGACTGGTGCAGGAATTAAAATGTCTGTACTGTAGAGGGTACTTCAAAAAACACTTTGGAGGAAAGAAATCACGTCAACCGCAAGGTGTCTTGAACTCTTTTATCTTAATTGCCGGATTCAAAACTGATTCAAGGTGTGTGTGAAAGTTGCCAGTGACTTGGAGTTAAGTGTTATACTAGGTATCTTTGGTTTACTCCATCATTTTACAATTGACTAACCCCAGTTTTGTCTTGATTTGACAATACAATGATGACTCACGAACCTTTTACAAATATCTTTCTTGTTTTCAGTCTGAAAAAGGTTAGGTTTAGGGTTACGTCAGGGTAATATTCACTCAAAACGCGCTCAAATAATTGCATTAAAATGGGAAAGATAGGGAACAATTTTCTCACAAATCAGAATTACAAAGTTGTGTGTGTGTGTGTCTGCTTATGTTTTATGACCAATATAGTGTTGTATATCTGTCAACCTTGCAGTCACTACAGACACACCCATTGTACTAACGCGGATGGATTTCACTTAATATCCTATTCCATTTGTCTACCAGACAAAGTAGGTGATAGAGACAGCCCGTCTACTTGAAAAAAGACTAGCAGAACGTAAAGGAAGGCTGTCCCGATATAAAGCAAGCGGCCATAGCATTGCGCTTTGACTGCTCGCTGCCTCTCACCACTGCTAGAGACCCCAGGTTCGAATCCGTCTCGGCAAATGTGAGTCAGGAAGCCACCAGTGACTTCGGCCAGTCGGTGACTTTTCCCAGCGATAACTCTCTAAACCTCCACATTATCAATAACTGACTAGTTTCTATTCAGCTTCAGCATGAAAAAGGAGTACCGATGGACTAAATTCAAGAACTAGAAGTCCTTAGGCATATAGTAGTTCAATAGTATTGTAACCTCACTATATGCAACGATATCTTTCTGTGGATGTTCAGTGTTGCACATGTAAGCCCTATCCAATATCAGAAATCAGTTAAAAGGGTGCTATGGTTCCGGTACTGAACTATCAAATAGGCATAGATGTAAATCCGCCTACCTGGAGAAGGGAACTCATCCGTATTGAACCGCGATGGCGATGTGCACAGATTACCGCAGTAAGGCTGAAAGTGCTTCACCCACTGCGAATGCCTGTGATTTTATAGTCTGCGGTAGGGGGATTTTTCCTGCTGGAGATAGTTTCTGGGAAATGGGTCAATCCAAGAAGTGGCGAGTTATTTACGAAGTGGGTTTTTCCAGTCGTCACTGGGGAAGTTTGTGGCTGCACTTATCACTTGCCGTGATGGTAAATACTCTGGAAAATAGAACACACTGACAGACTGTCTACTAGCCAGCCTACCAGCCAGCTCTGGTAAGCGATCTTTGTGCTTGTCTGTACAATAGGCCGAAGGTATGGAATGCCATTAATGCATTTATTCACTATTTTTCTTTAAAGAAATATGATTTTTCTTTAATAAGAAGCCATTTTTCTTTAAAGAAAAATCTTTTTTCTTTAAAGAGAAATAGTGAATAAATGCATTAATGGCATTCCATACGAAGGAGAGAACGTTGTTTATCTATAGATATATAGAATAGTCGGAAATAACTTTTCATAGTAAACACGAGCTGCCAGGGCTCTTGGTCGACTTATCTATAACAATACTAAACTAGCATTGTGTCCATCATTGGCGGGGCCCTCAGGCCGCGCCTATCTGGGAAGCCGATTTGAAATGTTCATGGGCCAGACGTCCGTGCTGGAAACCCTGAGGCCGGACTGAATATAATTCTCTATTCTGATTGGTTATAATATAAATGTTGCCTTTGCCGCGGAAAATCGTGCCTTCCTTATTTTAATTTAGCATGAAGTTTTCAAATATATAGAATATTTTAAGCGGACATAAAGTATATTTTCAGTATAGGAAGGAAAATTACTAAGAAAAAAATTACTATGTGTATAGACTAGCGCCAGTCTCACAATCACGTCACGGATTAGAGACCGGTATCGCCCACCATCTATTGTTGGCGTGAAGCGGCTCATAGGACTGGCACTAGTCTACTATGTGTATAGAATGAAATCAGGAGACTTCGTAACCAAACTGGTTCGTAACCAAACTGATGCGTACCCAAGTAGCTTCGCACCCAAGAAATTTCGAATTCCGATATTTGTTTCATTTCTACAAAAATGATACAAATCTAGTCATTATAAATTATTTTCCTCTATAATGTTAATGTTCTTTATACATCCGGTTCCCTCACAAGTTCATAAATAACTTGGCCCCGCCTTTTGACTATTGATGCTTTGCATCTACAACCGTACTTGTATTACTTTGTGCACTTCTATGCAATTGGACACGCTGATAGGCTGTCTACAGGCCAGCTCAAGTACCGTAAGTGATCTTTGTGCTTGCCCCCACAACAGGCCGTAAGAGAGAATGTTGTTTATCTATAACAATACTATACAGTGTATACTATCATTGTGTTATCATATTGCAATGTGCACTTACATACATATACATATAGTTTTGCTAAGGTCAAGATGGGTCTTTATTTAAACATGTAGTCATAGGAGGTTAAGGATAAGCTTCATTTATTTCTATATCGCATTGTTTATTGATTTCCATTAAAAGTCCGCTTGAGGTCAATTTTCCTATTTCTTCAAATGTTCAATTGGTAATAAAAACTTTCGTACACATACATTCATACGTACGCACGTACCTATATACATACTAACATACACACACATACACATGCACCTACATACAAGTATCCGTGCATACATACACACAAACAAACATTGAAAGACAAACAGGCATACATACATACCCTCATATACCTACATACACACATAAACACATACAAACATATACAACCATTGAAAGACACACAGGCATACATACATACCCTCATACACCTACCTACATACATACACACACATACAAACATATACAACCATTGAAAGACACACCTACATACATACATAAACACACATACAAACATATACAACCATTGAAAGACACACAGACATACATACATACATACACACACATACACACATATATACAACCATTGAGAGACACACAGGCATACATACATACCCTCATACACCTATATACATACATACATAAACACACATACTGACATATACAACCATTCATAGATGGAAACATACATACACACATAAATACAAACGTTTATGTTATTTCATACATAGAATTAATTTCTCTTATCTTGAATTGTGCATGTTTACGACTCGGATGGTGCTGGTGCGAACGGCAGATAAAAGATTCTGCTGTTTTGGCAAACAATGGAATTTTCTTTCTGTCGTTTTCCCGAATAACAGCGGATTTTTTTCTGCCGTTCATACCTGCACCATCGTCCACGTTTCTTTTCAGAGTGTAAAGGAAAGGAGAACCATTTAATTCTGCCACGCACCATGCCGGGGGGACAGCCCACGAAGCAAGGGGGACAGCCGACCAAGGCCCAGGGCATATGGGAAGGCTGCGTTTTCCTCTATTCACAGGCGGCAGCTGAACCGAGCACCTTTCACCAACTCAGGGACCTCCTTCAGACCCTGGAAGGAGTGGTCGATAGCGATCTAACAGGGGAGGTCATCGACGTCAAAACTTACAAACAGCCTCTCAGTGAACAACTGCAATGGACAAATCTACTTCTTTTCCACGAATTCGTCATTCTTAGGACCCCGACTTTCTATTGGTCGATTGAGAAAGGAGGCGATGGGATACACATTCAAAGAAGTGATCTTCAAGAAAATGTTCGTTCCAAATTCAATCAAGAAAGAAGAATAAGTGGTAGCTATTGGACCGTGGAGGTGACCAGGCAACCAGTTCGTCCGCGCAATGCAAAGACTGCTCGTGACGTCATCGAGTGGGTTTGGGAATTTGAAGTGAACCGAGCATATGAACCAATTACGAATAATTGCAAGGATTTGGCCCGGAGGGTATATAGCTATGTAAAATCCTAACGTATTTTACTCAATTGAAACTGGTGAGCAACAAAATGTTATAATCTTCCATTAATCACATTCTTTCACCTCGACTCTCCGAGGAGATGTGTTGTATTACTGTACAATAGACACATACATACATACATATATATATATATATATATATATATATATATATATATATATATATATATATATATATATATATATATATATATATATATATATATATATATATATATATATATATGGAGAGAGAGGGAGAGAGAGAATCATGGAAAGAGTGTTGACTTAGCTTTTAAGATTTTAAGGTGTTTGTAACGGAATAAAACATCATTAGCAATGACTAAAGAACATATGCAATGACAGAGTATGGCATGACTGTTAAGATGAATATTACTAGTTTCTCATAATATTGTTAGACAATCAACTGTTTCTAATCTAAAGACAATTGGTAAACATACTGTACAGATAAGTTAAATGAGTCGTTATTATCCTAATTGATGGACCTACCGGTGTAGGAGAAATATCCATTTCCTGGAAATACCCATTTCTAGCCTGTTGAATTTCTTACCCACACAGCCGTCTGGCTCTCTTGTTTATACTGTTCTATGTCAGCTTCATGTCGACAGCTCTCAGACACGTCACTCCAGGGATAGTGACAGGCACTTGACCCTGGGCCTGCAATGTACTCGTCGCAAATCAAATATATAAATCAAGTGTTAGATATACCTTGTTTGTTTTTTCTTTTCTTTCGTTGCTTTCAGTAATAGTCGGTCATACCACGAGATGATAAAGACCCACCGTCACAAGACAGTATCTATTGGACCGTGGCCTTGTTAAAGGTTCTTTTTCATTTCAAATCTCATTTTTCCGCATGATTTGATTTGATTTTATTCGGTCTAGAACAATGTATATTACACAGCATTTGGCACATAAAAATGAAGTAGTCATATATAAAGGTGACTAGGTGGAGAGTCATTAACTGCTATGCAACATAATTCTAACCAGGGGCCTGTTTCTCGTATCGTAAAGTACGAATCGTTCGTAATTTACGATTCGTAAATTTAGGAACGTTTTTACGAAGATGAGTTATTGCGTTTCTTGAAGCTCTTCGTAAATGAATTCGAAATTTCTTAATTGATGACGTCATTTACGATAAAATATTGTTGTGACGTCCATTTGTTGCGTATATAGTCCATTTGTTGCGTACATAGTCCTATTGTTGCGTATGCCACTCACTATGGGAGTGGCATCAGTGACATGAACGTCAGGGATGGATGGGGCATTTATCCCGCCGTAACGTACTATTGAAGGATACAGCGATTACCTTTCCGCCCTGCGTACAGAGGCAACACAATATTCCATAATAAAACATGGACATACTACCATATGTGTGCGTGAAAAGGGTAGATAAATTGCGTTTTTATGCAGTATTGTTCGTCCTTTAAATCAACTGCTTAAATGGTTAACGGTTATAATTATCGGGGAAAACCGAGGAAGTATAATTATTACTGAGAGGGGCTGTATTAGACAACCATTATTCAACAATAAACTCAAATCTAGCAAAAATTCCCGGGTTAGATAGTGCTTTTTGGCTTGTCTGCGATGGACCAAGTGTGAAAGAGCATTTATTTTCATAACCGTTTTTTTTTGAGGGGGGGGGGGGGGGGGGGGGGGGGAGAAATAAAAAAAAACACTTTTATTTTCACGACCGTTTTAAGGGGAGGGAGAATTTAAAATATATTCATGACTGTTGTTTTGGGAGAGAAAATGAAGAAAATTTTATTTTCACTACCGTTTTTTGAGAGAGAAAATAAAGAACTTTTTTTTCACGACTTTTGGGGTGGAGAGAAAATTTAAAAAATACATTTTTTATTCACGTCCATTTTTGGGGGAGGGAAAATAAAAAGATATATAGATATACGTGTACAGACAGACAGACAGATAAATACATACATACATACATACATACATACATGCATACATACATACATACATATATACATGCATACATACATACATACAGATAGACAGATAGATAGATGTTAGATATTGATAGATATACATACGAATAAATACATGTTTCCATTATTGATATGGTCGTTTTACTTTGTATAAATGATATTCCATGATATACACGCACGTGGTCTATATTGCGAATTTCGCAAATTAATAGGCTACCTTTACTACGAAAACGAGCCAAGCAAACAGTCATTTTCACGGCCGTTTTTTGGAGGAGAAAAGTTTGAACTTTATTTCTCCTCATCACTCTATCTTTTTCTTTCCCCCACCCCCCCAAGAAAAAATATGGTCGTGAAAATAAAGTTTTTGTAATTTCTCTCCCCAAAATGGTCGTGAATATAAGTAGTTTTTGCATTTTCTACCCCCCCACCCCGTCGATAAAATACAAGTTTTTATTTGCTCATTCACACTTGATGATGCATCATACTTGTCGCATGTTTTGGCATTAATAAACGATATATAGATATAACGTATACACATTTCAAAATCAAAAGTATCTATACATTATTTATGAATGATTATATTTTTCTATTGATTCGTAAATAATTATGAGATCTAATGAATATTCAGAAACCATTTATTTTATTATATTTAAACAATTATCCATAGGTAAATGATTAATATATATGTACGTGTATGTATTAATTAAACATATATTAACATACACAGGTTATTTATAAATAGTGATAAATTATATGTGAATATTTATAAATCACGGGCCTGCCCTGGGGCCTGTTTCTCGTATCGTAAAGTACGAATCGTTCGTAATTTACGATTCGTAAATTTAGGAACATTTTTACGAAGATCAGTTATTGCGTTTCTCGAAGCTCTTCGTAAATGAATTCGAAATTTCGTAATTGATGACGTCATTTACGATAAAATATTGTTGTGACGTCCTTTTGTTGCGCATATAGTCCTATTGTTGCGTACATAGTCATATTGTTGCGTATGCCACTCACTATGGGAGTGGCATCAGTGACATGAACGTCAGGGATGGATGGGGCATTTATCCCGCCGTAGCCTACTATTGAAGGATACAGCGATTACCTTTCCGCCCTGCGTACAAAGGCAACAAAATATTCCATAATAAAACATGGACATACTACCATATGTGTGCGTGAAAAGGGTAGATAAATTGCGTTTTTATGCAGTATTGTTCGTCGTTCAAATTAACCGCTTAGATGGTTAACGATTATTAATTATTTGGGAAAACCGAGGAAGTATAATTATTACTTTTTCTGAGAGGGGCTGTATTAGACAACCATTATTCAACAATACACTCAAATCTAACATAAGCCCCCCCCCCCCCCTTTGTTCCTCTTTCTGGAATAGCCTAAGCAGAATTAGGGGTGTCCGAATATCTTAGTGGCGGAGCACAGTCAATGTATGCATGTATGTATCAATATTGTATCATGGTTGCACTACTATATTAGCCCTTAGAGCAATAGTTAAGACCATGATAAATCAATAGACATTTTTTTCTCTAAATTAAGTTTACTAGGGCTTTAAATACAATTTGTATCAAGAAAAGTTCAAGTGAAATATATAAAAGCGCACATTGGTCATGTGTTTGCGAAAAAATTCCCGGGTTAGATAGTGCTTGTTTGCGATGGACCAAGTGTGAAAGAGCATTTATTTTCATAACCTTTTTTTTTTGGGGGGGGGGGGGGGGAGAGAAATTAAATAAAACACTTCTATTTTCACGACCGTTTTAAGGGGAGGGAAAATTTAAAATATATATATATATATATTCACGACTGTTGTTTTGGAGAGAAAATAAAGAAATTTTTATTCTCACTACCGTTTTTTGGGCGAGAAAATAAAGAACTTTTTTTTCACTACTTTTGGGGTGGAGAGGAAATTTTAAAAATACTTTTTATATCCACGTCCATTTTTGGGGGGAGAGAAAATAAAACGATAGATAGATATACGTGTACAGACAGACAGACAGATACATACATACATACATACATACATACATATATATATATGCATACATACATACATACATACATACATACCGATAGATAGATGTTAGATATTGATAGATATACATACGAATAAATACATGTTTCCATTATTGATATGGTCGTTTTACTTTGTATAAATGATATTCCATGATATACACGTACGTGGTCTATATTGCGAATTTCGCAAATTATTAGGCTACCTTTACTACGAAAACGAGTCAAGCAAACAGTCATTTTCACGGCCGTTTTTTGGAGGAGAAAAGTTAGAACTTTATTTCTCCTCCTTTTCTCTCCCCCCCCCCCCCCCCCCCCAAGAAAAAAAATGATCGTGAAAATTAAGTTGTTGTATTTTCTCTCCCCAAAATGGTCGTGAATATAAGTAGTTTTTGTATTTGTTCCCCCCCCCCCCCGTCGTTAAAATATAAGTTTTTATTTGCTCATTCACACTTGATGATGCATCGTACTTGTCGCATGTTTTGATATTAATAAACGATATATAGATATAACTTATAGACATTTCAAAATCAAAAGTATCTATACATTATTTGTGAATGATTGTATTTTTTTATTGATTCGTAAATAATTATGAGATCTGATAAATATTCAGAAACCATTTATTTTATCATATTTAAACAATTATCCATAAATGATTAATATTTATGCACGTGTATATATTAATTAAACATATATTAACATACACAGGTTAT
>OZ012687.1:28314297-28359344 GCA_963942565.1 Maea johnstoni
GGTGATGGTTACTGCAGGTTCATAGTTACTTTAGGGATATCATTGGCTATGCCCAATAAAACGTATTTTTTTGATTTTTTACTGCTGAAGATTTTTACAGGCCATAACGTTGAAAATTTTAGTCAGAAATCTCCACACCACGTACACTTGGTAACCTCGTATGCTCATAGCTAGCATCTATTTATAGCATCCTGACCACAAGCCATTGTCTTGAGATCGTCGAGGTGTATCTTTGTGCAACTTTCTTTTGTTTCAAGTGCTCAGAAGTGATCAGCGAGGTATGTCCACTACTATCAAAGGGGTTCCCATGCCTCCACACACGAGATATCTCACTAAAATTTTCAATGTTATGGCCTGTAAAAATCTTTAGCAGTAAAATATTTAAAAATTACTTCTTATTGGGCATAGTCAATGATATCCCTAAGGTAACTGCGAACCTGTAGTGACCATCACCTGCGTAAGTAATGAGAATATGTCATTTGAGTGAAAAGTTGTAAATATTGAAATGAATTAAAATATGGGTTGACTAAAGACGGCTGACTATGCTATTCTCTCTCTGATAACACTCAGGAACCTGTAGATACACCTTGTTATATGCTTATGCTGCTGTGAGGTGTGTTTTGGGATGGGGCTTTTAACTCGCTTGCAATGGTACCCATCACCTTAAGGTCTTACGATACTCTATACCGATGACACCTATTGGGTATTGGACAAACTAAAATAATTTATTACAATTTACCAGACATCACTGGAAAAATTGAAAAGAAATTGATTTTTATTGAATATGTATCAATTCTGATTATATCTGCTTATTATCAATGGTATCCTTTGATTTTTTGATTTTTTAGAGTGATTTCCATATTCATTGAATTTACTGTTTTGACACGTTTTCAGGAATAATGTGTGATAATTCATGTGTATAAAATGGGGTTCCCTTGCTCAACAGTATCTTATATAAGGATGGGCATATACGGTAACAATTGAGTAACTCTTTTCTAACATTTTCATGAAATTTTGCCAAAAAAAGTCCTATTTCACAAACTTTGACCATATGTGGTTCGAAAACTAACACGATGACCTATCATTTGCTTTATGTCTTCTTATTAAGAGCACTGTGTAGATAGTTTAGACAAAATTGGTGAAAATTAAACTAGGCGATTCTGACTTATATCAATTTTGGGTCAAAAACGTGTTTCTCGAATTCGTTGATTTTGCCCAGTAATTCCTATATAACAGCAGAAAAATAATTTCAACCATGCAGAACAGTATTTCATGCAGTGTCAATATATTTGAAGGGATAAATCTAGCAAAGAAAGACACCAATTTTGGAGAAAGTAATGGTTGTGACATCAGAGAAGTTGATTAGAATGAATGAACATTCCTGGTGACATGAATTGCATTAATTTTTCAAAAATCTGTAAAAAAACAAACTAAGTCGATGGCCCCATGATTTAAGTTGTTTTTAAAAGATCACTTTTCTATGTTCTTTCCTCATGCTAAGTTTCAGGAAAATTAAACAGATTTCAAAAAGTGTCGTAAGACCTTAATACTAATCAATTGGCATTATCAGTCTCCAGAGACCTGTTTTCCAATCCAAAGTGCACAACATTGAAATCATGGCAGGCCGGCTCAGCCCTGACGACCCAAGTTCCTATTCACGCCCGGATCAGTGCAAAGTCGAACATATCCACCTTAAACTTCAGATCGATTTCAGTCAGCAGATTCTACATGGAACGGCAACATTGAAGCTCGAACGAAAAGCGGACGGTGTTGACAGCTTGGTGAGATGTCTCCTGTTTTCACCAATTGGCAATTATCGCTCACTGACAGTGACCCAAGAATGAAATGGATTTTTTCTTGAGTTAATGATTAGTCAAATTAGCTAATGCACTATTTACTGAGCAAACTTAAACTAAGAGTACATGGCTACCAAAACCATGTTAAATCTTATCCTATGTCCTTATCAATATCAGTTGGGCAGAGGCTTAGATAAATAAAAACAAGTGGATATGAAACCAGCCCATCAACCTGTAGCTCACATGAAAGGTATTTAATAGCGCCATCTCTTGACAGATGTTTTCAGCTGCTAAAATACCGCTCACAACTTAGGGTTCATAAACGAGAAAAAAAAAAATAGAAATTTTGATATGCTCAAATCTGATGAGAGCGCTGCAACTCTACTTGCATCTTGGCTCCTTTATGGACAAACTGCATCATTCGGCAGTAAAATTAATTTTGATTGCTGGCTGGGCACTTTATTGCACGCCTATGGCTAATTAAAAAATTGAAGAGGAGTGTCTGCTAGCTCCGCCATTTTGACGGATATCCTTTTTTTTGTTCATGATTTTTTCTTATTGGCTAGCTCCGATCGTGTGGTCAATGATATCACTAAAATATCCACCATGACAAAAGGAAGAAACCCACAGATTTTCACTCGTAGAAGAAAATTAAATATAAAAGCAGTTTTTTTTTGGCAATGGCTACAAAAAAGTGTGATATTTAGGTAAGGAAGTATATAATACATCAGCCTGCAGCTTAATATTATAATAGGAGTTTTAGCATGCTCTTGAGGGTTGAATGTTGTATCTAGTGACTTTCAAAAGTCTATGTGACCATTTCCTGTCATGCTCTTCTTGCTACGTATTCATTCTTTTATTCATTTAAGGCAGAGGTAAACTTAAAGATTGGAGAAGCAGACCTTATATGTTATCATGTCGGATATGATGCTGGTAGCTAGCCTAGATTGTAGGCTGTTTAAAGGACAATTAAACTATGAATAAAACGCATGCTCAAATAGTTTATTGGAGTATTCTCTACTTAAACCCAAGTTCCCACCACTGCCATCCTTCATACAAGAAACACATTCTGTTTAAACACATTCTAACACACAAGAAATGGAGGTACTGTGTCCGGCCATTTTAGTCTATTTATAATAGCTTATCTCAGGCTTTTTGGTACCCATATGTCATTAGCGGCTACCTAACTATCATCTTAAGATGAAAAGATTTGGAAGATGATGATATTGCATCAGAGAGGGAGTGCTCATTCAGGTGCAAAGTATCACATATATGGGAACTGAATAACAGCACTGCATTGTGAATGATTCTCATAATGTCACCTAATGCATCCTGCTTATAGTTCATCTGTATAGCCAACCCAGGAAGCATCAGTTAATGTTTGAAGTTGTGCTGGCTATCTGTCCATGCCAGCATCCTCTTAACAATATCTATTTTGGTTCTGATATATTTCCTACATTGACAATGCAGTAAGTACTTAGTATCGTGAGCTTTCTCCATTTTTGTACATTTTGGTGGTGCCAGGCCCGGCAGGCCGCCAATTTAGCTTATTAGAGTATAAACAGATAGAGATATTATATGGTATGATTGGTACCAACTTTATACTTATTGACATAATACTCAATACACCGCCATTAAACCAGGTTCGTCAACTTAATTTTTCTAGGGCTAGGAACCAAGTCTACCCATAAGCAGGTGGGAAAAAATGGGTGGCCAACCATTTAAAAAAAAATGTCCAGACTTGGCCGTTGATTCTTACAGTGTATTTATCATTGCAGGTACTTGACACTAGAGATCTAGACATACAGAAGGTGTTGGACAATAGCAATGGACAGGAACTGAAGTTTACGCTCGGAACCGATGGACCTGCATTTGCTGGTCAGAAACTTGAGGTGGCACTTCCAAGTTCAAATGAGAAAAGGTGAGGGCAGGTTTGATAAGGCCACATTGTTATTAATTGTAATTAAAGCCTGGGGGTGGGTTTTGTTTGACGACCCAACCAGTTTTGGGTTCCTGTTTGATAGATACTTGTTTTCACATGCAGGGTTAGTTACCTCATCTTTGGCACAGTTCCCGCCAGTGTCAGCAGCAGCGACAATGTCAGCGACATGTCAGTATCTCAAAAACGTTAAAAAAAGCATTGAATGAAATCTTTTAAAATTTCCAGTGATCTTGCTATGGCACTTTCAGGAATATTAGATTTTGGTAAATTCGGAAGTATATTTAAGGTCATAATCAAGCGTTTCTGGATCAAAATCCCTATACTGGTCCAAGCAAATCAGTCTGCAAGAAAAAACAATCAATGTGAATTCTTATCAAATTTTCTGGATTATTTTCCATGGCATTTCCATGAATGGTTTTATTTTTGGAACATTTGATTTGTTTTAAGGTCATTTTGGTTGTTTAAGATCAAAATCCTTATGTTGGTCCTGACAAGTTTTTATTTCAAGATATCTCAAAAAACATTCAATAAAATCTTTTTATGTTTTCTGGTATTCTTTCTTATGGTGCTCCTAATTATTTGTATATTGTAACTGATTTCTTTGTCTGTTTCAGTTTGGAGATTATTATCCACTATGCCACCAGGCCTCAGTGCACCGCCCTCCAGTGGCTAAAACCAGAACTAACTGCTGGCAAGAAGCACCCCTATCTCTTCAGCCAGTGTCAGGTGTGTCACGCCTAGGAGTTTCTCTTAAAAATAACCTTCAGGATGTGAAGTTGTGAACACCATGGAACCAGGTTAAAGGCGTTTCGATCAGGGGGTGTTCACATCTCTGAGGACTTTTCATAATGTGCAGTGAAACCTCAGATTTGTGAACAACTTGAGACCAGGGCAAAAGTGTTCACCAGAGTTCGACAACTTCGACTTTCCCAGGGGTCGGAGCATATGCCCATAGATTTTGCTGTGGGCCCCTAGATTTTTCAGTCAAGGGGCCCAAAATAGTATGAAAAATAACCAGAAATCCTGTTTTTGACCACTTATTTTTATTGAAAGACCTTTTCGGGCCCCTAGCCTGAAATCTAAGTGTCAGACCCTGTAAACACATTAGGGGGTGCTCACATCTCAGAGTTTTTTTTCATAATGTAAAAGATACACATGGGATCAGGAAATTGTGTTCACAAAATGGAGGTGTTCACATCTCAGAGGTCTGTTTCATAATGTAAAAAATACAAATGGTACCGGGAAATTGTGTTCACATCTCAGATGTCTTTTCGTAAATATAAAAAATACAATGGTTTCAGGAAATTGCGTTCACATTAGGTGTTCACATTAGGTGTTCACATCTCGGAGGTCTTTTCATATTGTAAAAGATACAAACGGTACCAGGAAATTTTGCCCATATTAGGAGGTGTTCACATCTCTTAGGAGTTCACAAATGGTAGGTTTCTCTGTATTGTTTTTCTCTGAATCATTGTCACTTTAAATGTTAAAGCATAAATTCACAAAATTTTCACAGGAGGCTGGCAGGAAGGTAGGTAAATAATTCAGCCTCATTTAAATTCTTTCACATATTGTGTTGATTTGTAAAATATCATTCCATGTGACAATTCCTTTCATGTGATTTGTGTTTGTCTCTTCAGGCTATCCATGCACGCAGTATGGTGCCGTGCCAGGATACACCAGCCGTCAAGATGCCTTACACAGCAGAAGTGAGTATCAAGTAAATTCCCTACAGAAAATTGATAATATCGGCCAAAGTGAAAGACATGTTTACATTTACGAAGTTTCCGATTGATTTTAGATTATAAACTAACATTTCTAGGGTCCCTATATCTGCCAAAACACACCGGCTTTGAAACCGGAAGTAAACACATCGATCTCATGGGCTTAGCCATTTTGGAAGTTGAACTTGTCAACAAGTATAATTCAAGGCTTAATTAGCGTGCGGCAGCAAGAATTAACAAGTAAACAACATACAAGGGAGGCAAGTTACTTTATTATTACATATATATATATCAGAGAATATACGGTAGTATGCCATATTAGTTTGTGGTATCCCCTACGCTGAAATTATACTGTGTATCAAAGGCTGCTGCCTGTCAAGCGCATCACTTTATATGCACAAAATTAACACAGTATAGAGTAATTTGATCCATGCCAGAGACATGGAAAGAGGCACATGAAACTTTTAGTGCGTTAGGTTTGGAGAGGGATCTTCATATCTCAAATTAGGGATAGGTACTGGTACTTGATATGATACCAAATAATGGTATCAAATGTTAAGAATTATTGTATAAAAAAAGTTGAGTGTCGTATCATATTGTTTAAGGTTTGAAATATATATTTAAATTGACTTAATAGCTAACTGGATGTCTCTGCGGGAAGGAAGGTCACTATATATATTTGAGAAATTTCCTCGATTACTGAAGCCAGACGAGGCGAGCTCGAACTTGAGTGGTCGACTTGTCTATGTAGGGAACACAATGCTAACACAGAACACCTAACACACACCTTCTCATTACTGCTTATCGCTGTCATGTCTTGTTTACAATCCACAATGTATACAGGCAGTGTTGATTGACTTAATAGCTAACTGGATGTCTCTGCGGGAAGGAAGGTCACTATATATATTTGAGAAATTTCCTCGATTACTGAAGCCAGAAGAGGCGAGCTCGAACTTGAGTGGTCGACTTGTCTATGTAGGGAACACAATGCTAACACAGAACACCTAACACACACCTTCTCATTACTGCTTATCGCTGTCATGTCTTGTTTACAATCCACAATGTATACAGGCAGTGTTGAGTGTTATACTGACTTATGTACCATTATATAGAAAGCATGTAAATATAGATTAATATATTCTTTTATGCTTGTGCATTTTAAAATGAAATAAACATGCAAATGTTAATAGTAAGTATTTATTTCTTAATTGCTGTGCTGAATAATAAATACTTGTTTTAAAAAGCTGCGCTTTCGGGAGCTCATGAGTCAAAATGGTGCCGAGTTCATGAGTTGATCTTCCTCTGTGAGTGCATCTCTAATCTTTGATGACGGTTGATGTTGATTGTTGCTTTTCAGATCAGTGCCCCTGCAGAGTTAACAGTGCTGATGAGTGCCGTGCGACAGGGGGAGGAGACCCAGCCTGGGGACCCGAGCCTCAAGGTGCACCGCTTCCAGCAGAAAGTTCCCATCCCCAGCTATCTCATAGCTATTGTGGCAGGTGCCCTAGAGAGCAGGTAACTTCTCTATCTAGTTACAAATACTGTACACTGCCTTAATAGTCCGTGCTTAAATAGTACGGATCTCTTAAAATGAAAAAAATCTGTTTTTTAATTGTCCAGATTCGACCCCCACCTGCCGCGCCATCTATCTATCATAACGCAAACTAATTTTTGGCAAATGAACCGTGATAATAGAGCCGATAATAGATGGATCAAAGTCAGACAAGTTCTAGTAGTGGGGGGCCCTTACATTTTTTCTTTGACAGGGAAATTGCAGGCAAATAATTGCAGTTAAAGTGTTCACTGCCAACCCAGATGATGCCTGCCAGGTGAGAGCTTGAGGCCCAAGCAGGGGGAAAATGAGCAAAACTCACCTGGTTGCAATTAGCAACCAGGTAAGACAAAGGAATGAATGTTACAAACATTTTGTGAGGGCGTCATACTCACGAATCACTCAAACAAAGGAATGGGGAAAGGATGTGTTAAAATGGCCAAAAACGATATGATTTTTTTCATTTTGTTATACTAGCAATGTTAAAGGGTTTAAAGAGGTGCTAGAGAGTTAATTTTGCGTATATTACGCCTATAAAGGTGATTTAAAGTGGCGCCACTATTGACTGACAGGGAAACTATCGGACAAATGGACGAATGTAACCCCCCTTCATTACGTTTTTGTCCGTTTTTAAACATTCCGGATTCTTCCAAACGGAAAAATCCGGAATGTTTTTACACTCGGACTATTAAGGCAGTGTACAGTATTCTATTGTTTTGTAGGGCTGTCGTTGATAAGAAGTTTTTATCGATCTGAATTTGATAATCGATAAAATTATTGCAGATGCAGGACTTCAATTCGATTCATATTTAGGTTACCTGTAACTGCTGATCTCTACATCAGCAATACCAGCAATGTGTTCATGAGGTATGGTGGCGAATCACACGAGGGATGATTTTTTGTGCTGATGATAGGTCACCATTATTTTTCTGACATTAATGTCATACCTTTTTGACTTATTTGGTTTGCATCAACCAAGTAAACATATACAAATACAATACATGCCTTCTTACTAATCATAAATATAACATGCCAGTGACCAGTTGAATAGAATAGAATAGACAGAGCGGCATCACTGCATGTCATATATTTCTGCTATGATTAAATTCCTCCTTAGACAAATATCTATGGCTAGCTCTCATACCACCAAGAGGAATGCAAATAGAGGAAGATATTTGCATGAAGTTTCAACTACCTCAGTGAACCATCCTTAAATATTTACACTCCTTGGGGTGTCGCCATTCCGTCACCACTGCTGTCACCATATTCAGATTCTCTGTCACAGAATTTGGCTGAAAAGGTACTGGGAATCACTCTTATTAGTCTGTCTCTTTCTTTTGCAGAAATATTGGTCCACGGTCAAAAGTTTGGTCGGAGAAGGAAATGGTTGACCAAGCTGCTTATGAATTCGCTGAGGCAAGTTGAATTTGACATAACATTTATTTAAACGTATTTGTTGCATGCCTAAATATGACCTCTAGAATGAATGAATTGTGAATAAAATTCCAGTGCTAGGTTTAGGCCTAAATGGTAATGAAATTTGTTGAATTTATCAACTCATTCAAAAAAAAAGTTTTTGATGATATCACGGATGTCGATCATCAGATTCTTAACCAGAAGATCTCGCACAATAGCCTCGATACGACTCCTAGCCCAGGTGTTGACGAGAACCACACAAGGGGTGCATTCTGCGCATGTTCATGAGTAACCTCCTCTATATTGTTAACAAATACGAGAGCCCTCATTGGTCTGTTTCCTATTGATGTCACACTGAGGCAAGATTAGTTGTGTCTAGGGCCAAATACAATGGCCCTTAAGGTAATTAGTAAGTGGCGACCAATCCATGTTTCTCATCATCTAAGATGATATATATTCTTTCTGATCTAAGCATCTCATGGAAATCTGAAAAAGGCTCGTGAAGTAGAGTCCAATCAAATGACCTCTAAATCATATACCGTCACTTTTTCAGTCCGGCAGACAGGTGTTTTTTAATACTGGAGGGATGTACTAAATGTTGGAAGGGTCCATTGCTTTTACCCTGTCGGGTGCCACCAACTCTAAATTTAAGGCCCTTTTTTCAGTTTGGCTCCCTGACTATTCCAATGCTGAGGCTACTTTCGTCCAAAGCACAAGGACGCAAAGCTTTTTGAAAACCTTTTAAACCCTGTCATGTTGGTGTTCATTGGATAGCTCTCACTGAGTACTCTCAGATGAATGCCCATGTGCCAAAGTTTCAATGATTTTTTTTTTTTTTTTTGCATTTTTTTGTATTGGCCAAATTAGCCACCAGCAGCATAAGGGTTAAGCCAAATTTATGAGTGAATACTTTCAAATGTTCTTGTAAAGCTAATCTTAGGTTCTCCTTGTCTTGTAGACAGAGCAGATGATTGCAGCTGGTGAGGCGCTCCTAGGACCGTATGTGTGGGGTGTTTACGATCTACTGGTGCTGCCCCCTTCATTCCCTTACGGCGGCATGGAAAACCCTTGTCTCACCTTCGTCACTCCAACCCTACTGGTAAGTCAGAGAAGCTAATTTAGTAGATGAAAACCCTAATAATGGGTTGCTGGGACAGGATTTCATTGGCTGCACTTAGATTTCAGGAACATAAATATAATTTTGAGAACTTAAAAGTGATTAAGGAAAATATCATGTTTTAGGGGGTAAAAATCTTTATTCATGGCTAGTTCCTTAATTTTACATGTATGAGGATGCGATCCTCAGAACATGAAAGGGCATCGCCTGGGCCTTTTTGAGTCGTCCTTACACCTATTCCTTGGTCTGGAATCCTTGCAGCCTCAGGATTATACAAAGTAGTGCATTTCTGGCCCCCTAAATTTTTTTTTAGTGAAGATGAACCCTTTTTGTTTAGTTATGTTGATTTCATGTTTATTATGTAATTATATGATATATATATATATATATATAATATATATATATATATATATATATATATATATATATATATATATATTTATATATATATATATATTAGGGCTGGGCTCAATAAGCGCAGCATCGAGTGATCGGCAAAGTCGTAAGATCGATGTTCAACATGAGAGAACATCGATTGCCGAACTCGATATAGCCCCCCCTACCTCCATTGTTTTCCCTACCCCCAAAACACAAAAGAACCTACCCTATTCTTTAAAATGACAGTGGCGCTGAGGCGGCGATAGCCGTCCGCCATTGAACAGCACTACGATAGATACTATCGCGCGCAGTAGTACTTGGAAAAGTGTGGAGAGGGCCACGTATGCATATTACATGGTGCTGGTACGGCCCTCACCACAATTTTCTTAATAAAAGTTCGCGCAATACACGTATTAATTTACCAAAACATAAACCCTGGTTCCCGCCTTTTGGGTGCATCCAAGCCAGCAGGAGTACAGGTATTGATAATTTGATACTAGTGTGAAATAGCTGTGATGATGTGAACTACTATAAAATGAACAACAATAAAATGAACAATAAAATGAACTATGAAACAAATATAGCAAAATAATGAACTACTATAAAATGAAGAACAATAAAATGAACAATAAAATGAACTATAAAATGAACTATGAAACAAATATAGCAAAATAAAAGTTTATTAAAATAGAAAGTACAGGTATTGAACTAATGCATGAATTTGTATATTTTCTATTATGTTGATGTTAGGCAGTTTTTTAATCCATATGTTTCAATTGGGATTTTTGACATGTATCCAAGCTATACAAATATTCTCAAGGTTTAGATCCACACATACAATAATAATAATAAAAAAGATGTTGCTTTATAGGATTTATTTGATAATACCTTAATGAACATAAGATAAAAGAATGATGGGATAGGCTGTACATTTGTTTATTTTCCACATATGGTAACAGGAACTGGGACCAGTGTGTGTTATGATAACAAATAGGAGAAGCAAACATATATCAAAGATTTCATTTTTGTTTCTAGATTAAACAAACAGTTTTCAAATTCAGGAATTTGCTTATGGCAAATTTTGTTAATTGATTATAAATAAAACCTGTTCCTATAAGTCTTGTTCTTCTTAATTGTCTTCTTTCTTCATTGGCAACATCAGTCAAGGAGCACCTATCTTTAAGTTTGAGCAGTAGTCATTAGTAGGAATAGTCATGCACAAGGGTTTGAAGGTAAAAAGGAAAACACCAAAGCCCATAGATAAGATTAATTCAGAAATAAATAATAGTCATAAGTTCACAACATGAATTACTAGTGCAGACTACTCTACTACTGATAGTGATAGGTGGTCCTAGTCCAGCCACGCCACGGGGAGGCTGTTGCATGTGACCGTTTTTAACTAAAAAGAAAAAAGCAGAAATGGTACAATAACTAAAGCATACAGAATCGAGAATCGAATCGAGAAAATCGACATCGAAAAAAATTAGTCAATTAATCGAATCGGGAAAAATTGGCTGATGAGCACAGCCCTAATATATATATATATATATATATATATATATATATATATATATATATATATATATATATATATATATATATATATATATATATGTATGTATGTATGTATGTATGTATGTATGTATGTATGTATGTATGTATGTATGTATATATATATATATATATATATATATATATATATATAGAGAGAGAGAGAGAGAGAGAGAGAGAGAGAGAGAGAGAGAGAGAGAGAGAGAGAGAGAGAGAGAGAGAGAGAGAGTGAGTGAGTGACTGAGTGACTGAGTGAGTGAGTGAGTGAGTGAGAGAGAGAGATGCAGCTATGCTTTGTGTGTAGCTGCACATGTAACAAGTGTCATGATGTAGGACAGATTGATTGATATATTCTATTTTCTCCTAGGCAGGAGATCGCTCTCTCGCTGATGTGGTAGCTCACGAGATTGCTCACAGCTGGACAGGAAACCTCGTCACAAACAAGAACCCTGAGCATTTCTGGTGAGTTCCTCTCCTGTCCTCTGAGCCTTAAGCCAATGGGATATCATGGCATAATCCCTCATCCCACATAAGTCCAGGACCCGTCTAGCTTGTCTTTTGAACGGGTAGTTTCCTGCAAAACACAATTTCAGACAGGCAAAAAACTCTAGGATGAATTTTTAAATTTTGAGGTACTCATCGAATCTTTTCTTAACAGATAATCTTCTAAGACATGGCTGAAGTGTAGCTTGCCCCTTTTGACCCAATAAGCTATCAAATGTAGTTGAAATAAGGATTTGTAGATGCTGAGTAGCTAAATCTTGATGAAATTCTGAGATTGCTGTTTTGGACAGGCATTTTTGAAATCCCGGCTAAGTCCTATACCTTGACTCCCAATTATTTTAGTCAACGCTTTCCCGTGTCCTTTTGAATCATGTGATTCCATGGTTACACTTTAAAGTGAATTCCAAGACATCTCTTGAAGATACAGTACAGTTTCTTGATTAGGTCAATTTGCATTTTTAATGAATGTTTGTTCGTTATGTTATGTGTGGCCTGTGATATGCTCAACTACACACAGACATTCTAATACGTCACCTTTCTGTAGTCATTTAACAGCTTTTCATAGTCAAAAAATAGACAATTCAATAATTTCAAACAGCGTCATCACACAAAACACCTGATAATGGCAACATCATTAAGTGTCAGAGTGAAATCAGAATAAATTCTTAGAATGGTTTCTGTATCTACCTAGAAATGTACCTTGAGCACCAATCTTCTTATCATCTTGTTTTCACATCTGCTTTGGAAATTTACTCGAAGCACTTATCTACCTAAAATTTCCCCATCTGCACCTATCTACCTATGATTTCCCCATCTGCTTTGGAAATGAAATTACAACAAAAATGTACTTATAATTTCTCCATTTGCTTTGGAGATGAACTCAAAGCACTAATCTACCTATAATTTTCCCATCTGCACTTATATACCTATGTCATTTCTCCATTTGCTTTGGAAATGAACTTAAAGCACTAATCTACTTATAATTTCTGCATCTGCTTTGGAAATGAATTCAAAGCTTCTTCTAGAAATTCTCCATTCTGCTTTTGAAATGAACTTACAGCAAAAATCTACTAATTATCTCCCTATCTGCTTTGGAAATGAAATCAAAGCACTTATCTCCTTGAAATTTCCGAATCTGCTTCGGAAATGTATTTACAGCATAATTCTACTATTTAATTACCCTATTTGCTTTTGGAAAAGAACTCAAAGGTCGAGACTCTTTATACTTTTCTCTTTTGCATGCAAAATGAATTCATAGCACTAACCTACTCATAATTTACCTGTTTGCTTTGGAAATTTTCCCTATCTCTTTGGAAATGACCTTATAGCACTTATCTACTTATGATTTTCATACCTGCCTGGAAAGGAACTTAGTTCAAAATTTCTTGGCATTACCAGGTTAAACGAAGGTCACACTAAATGCGTAGAGAGAAAAATAGTTGCTAAGATACACGATGAAGGGCACCGACAGCTCTCTGCTCTAGGAGGATGGAAAGCACTTCAGGAAACTGTGAGTTTGACAATGCTTATTTGGTAACGATGATTGTTGTAATGTTGTAGGTTAAATGAGGGCCACACTGTCTTTGTGGAAAGGAAAATAGCATCCCGGCTGCAGTCGGAGAAACATAGACATTTTTCTGCTCTGGGAGGTTGGAAGGATTTAATTGATACTGTGAGTAATGCCCTATTCATCTAAATACACTCATGCTTAACCCCTCCGATGCTGAGGCTACTTTCGTTCAGAGCACAAGGATGCAAAGACTTTTGAAAACTCTGAATCCAGTCATGTTGGTATTCGTTCGTTAGCCCTCACTGAGATCTCTCAAATGAGTACCCATATGTCAGGGTTTCAGTCATTATTTTAATTGTTTTGCATCATTCTGTTTTGGCTAGATTAGCCACTAGCTTTTGAAGGGTTAATACATTCTTGCTTAAGAGTTCTACTTGAGAAGTATCAAATGCATCCATATCATATGACTTATGAAAGTGACTTGATAAAGTTACTTTCAAGTTGCTAATAAAGCATAAGTCCAGCACAGTATTTGAAGGAGAATTGTCAGTTGGTGCTGACTAACATTTCTCTATAGAATATTTTCAAGGATAGGCTGTCCTCAGAGAGACCAAAATATTCTGGTCGCTTTTGCTGCTAAATACACATGCGTTTATCACACCACTCAGTATTTTGCCTTGGTAGGCTAATGGAAATGTTGTGTTTTGTAAATCTCATTAATCTATGAATGATTCAGATGTAGAACATTTTTAGGATCTTCCATTTATTGTACTAATTAAAAAAAATTGTTTTTGTTTCTAGATATGTATAAATGATACCTCCCCCTGCCCCCCCCCCCCCAAAAAAAAAATATAATGATAATAATAATAATAATAATAATAATAATAATAATAATAATAATAATAATAATAATGGTAATAATTATAATAATAATGATAATAATAATAATGATAATAATGATGATAATAATAATAATAATAATAATATTAATAATAATAATAATAATAATAATAATGATAATAATGATAATTATAAAAATGATGATGATGATAATAATAATGATACTGATGATGATAATAATAATAATAATAGTGATGATAATAATGATGATAATGATAATAATGATAATAACAATAATAATAATAATGATGATGATAATAATAATGATAAGAAGAAGAAGAAGAATGATTATGATTATAACAATGATGATGATAATAATAATAATAATAATAATAATAATAATAATGATAATAATAATGATAATAATAATGATAATAATTAGAGCTGCACTCACCACTCACGAACTCGAGTGGATCGAGCCATGGGGCATACTCGCCGAGCTCGAGCTGAAATGTTCAAATCGTGAGCTTGTCTATGTAGGGAACACAAACGTAACACAGAGCACCTAACACACATTATTAGCATACTTATCGCTGTCATTTCTTCTTAACAATCTCCAATGTATACATTCAAGCAGTTGTGAGTGTTATACTGATCTTTGTACCTCATCAGCACGTTTTAAAATTAAATAAACATGGCAATGTTAATAAATCTCCGCCAATAAATACTTATTTCTTTATAGCAGGGCTAGAAAATAACTATCTTTTTGGAAAATCTGAAGGTCCGTGAGCTCATGAGCTCACGAGTCAAACGGGTGGTGAGCACATGAGTTGATCTCCCTCTGTGAGTGCAGCTCTAATAATAATAATAATGATAATAATGATAATAATAATGATAACACAGACAAATAAGAAAAAAGGAGTAAATCTAAAAATTAAACCAAAAAAAAGTATATTTTCTATGTTTGTTTGCAGATAAATGTGCTTGGTGCTGATAATCCTGTCACCAACCTGGTGCCGGATTTGACTGGTATCGATCCCGACGATGCTTTCTCCACAGTTCCTTACGAGAAAGGCTTCAATCTGCTGATGTATCTGGAACAACTGCTAGGAGGGCCAGGTAAGGATTGTGATTGGTCATAATTAGAAGGCTGTGATTGGTCGGAATAAGAAGGCTGTGATTGGTCGGAATTAGAAGCCTGTGATTGGTCAGAAGTGGGAGGCTGTGATTGGTCAGAAGTAGCCTAGATTGTTGTACTACCAGAGATTTGAATGTATGTATGTATGTGTGCAGGTGTGTGTGTGTGTGTAAATTTAGCACTTTATAATACCAGAGAAGTTTATTAAATCAAATCTCTGATAATACAGTTCACAAAGAATGCAATATAATAAAATAGTGCACAATACTGTACAATACAAAATGATACAATGCAATTCTCATTTTTTTTTTTTTTGGTGGGGCAAACATTTGATAAAAATGATATGACTATCGTTCGCATGGAATGCAGCTTATACTTCTTAATTCCCTTTTCAGAAATATTTGAGGGTTTCCTGAAGGCTTACATCGAGAAGTTCAAGTATCAGTCCATTACGACTGAAGATTGGAAGAATTTTCTCTACTCCTATTTCCATGACAAGGTAAGGAACTTCTAGTGCATCTTTATCTGAAATCTGTGGCTTGTTTTGGTGAGCATGGTATGAACCAGGCACGTCATCTGGTTTAGACCAAATTTGGTTTGGTGAGCTGTTTCACCTGTGGTTAAAATCAAGTCACCACCGATTGATAGTGATTAGTCATGTGGTTTGTTACGTTTCTGGTTTTGAATCAGGCTCGCCACAACAAGCCCCTGGTGCCGGTCAGTTTGAAGAAAATGACCGATTTATCAATAAGGAATTTTATCGATTAACACCCTTCATGCCATATGAAGACTAAACGCAACTAGCATGTTTAAGGAGTCTTGCATATCTTTGGAATGCTACCAACTTATACCATTATCAACTTTCTCACATGCCTCAAGTCTGATTCAAGCCTGGCACCATGGGTAGTTGTCAGATACAGCAAGCATTACAAATGCTACCGTAAATTCTCAGTTAATTGGGACACTTTAATAATTATGATTTTTATGGGTTTGGTGTGGCCCATTTATTTTGAAAATACTTTGATGCTGTATATGCAAGATTTACAGCTAGGTCCATATTTTGTGAAATGGCAACTGATGATAAATTGAGGGTTGCCCAGATTTCCCATTTATTATTTTGCAAAATCATTGTCCTGGGCCAAATTCCTAGGGTGGTCTAAATTTCCGAGAATTTAAGGTATGCTCTAGATAACACTAGCTTATAAGGGTAGCTTGTAGGTCCCCTCAAAAAATGTTGTCCAGATCTTTGATATATATCTTTGGAATAAGGCATTAAGTCCTCATATATTTGAAGGAAAGTTGATGCTAAGTAAATGTATTAACCCTTCCAATGCTGAGGCTACTTTCGTCAAATGCACAAGAATAAAAAAAAATATGAAAATCATCCTAACCAAGTCATCTGGGTATTCACATGAAAGCCCTCGTTGAGAACTATCAGATAAGTACCCATTTTCCAGGGTTTCAGTCATTTTTAAGTTTTTTTAATCTTTTTAAATTAGTCAAATTAGCCACCAGCAGCATAAGAGTTACCAATCAACATAACTGGCTTTGTCAACTCAAAGCAACTATTTGACATAATCAATTTTCAATTTAACTTTTAAGTTTTGCCAAGAAAATTTTATGCTTTTTAGAATGCCTGCCTGAAAAGCAATCGCAAAGTTTCTACCCATCCAGATTTACTACTCTAGTACTTTAAATTCTCGTAACAATTACATCTGTCCATCCATAATGTCTAAAAAGACAAATTACTATTTGGCTAATTCTTAGAAAATGCTTTGTCAGGCAAAGTTTGGTCATCACCAAGTCAAGAAAAAATACTTCCTATAAGTTTTTTTTTTCTGAGAACTGTGAGTCCAACAGACAGGTGCTGGCTGAGGCCTTGAATGTGATGAGAATTAAATTGTAATTTCGATTTTTCGTCACTTTTTCTGCTTGCCATACTGCTTCTAAGTCATGACTAGCCATTTGCAAGTAGAGGAGGAAATTGGAGTATCCAGCGAAAACCACCGTCTAACCCCGTCACTGACAACTTTCTCACATGCCCTGGGCATTGATGAGAGACAGTTAGCAGTCAGTGGCAGCGCCTTAGACCACATAGCCATCAGGTATTAAAAGGAAAATTGTGTAACAATGTAAAAATTTTCTCCAAAACGTATGCTGATGCTAGAATTGAAAGACTTAATTGTACCATGTGCTATGTTATATGTTTTAGGTAGCGTTATTAGACCAGGTGAATTGGCAAGCATGGTTTCACACGCCGGGAATGCCACCCGTCAAACCAGAGTAAGTTACTGTTATAAAGATAAGACCTTGAACCCAATGCTACTCACCCTTTCATGCCTAGAATTTCCTGTGAAAAAGTGTTGTACAGATCTGTGAGGTTTTGGAAAATTGTTTGGTAATGACAAATAAACTTGGAACGAGAAATAAAGGCGACTTACCGATTAACATTTCCAAATATTTTTGACAAAATCTTTTCATAAGATTGACATTGAGGCCTAAAAAAAGTAGTTTGTTTCCTGTAACCCTACCCTAAGTAGTTTTTATTCAAAGAAATCCCTACCCTAAAGTTTTTTCCGCCCTCCCAACTCCCAATCAATACGAAACATGCATAAAACACACATTTTTGGCCAAAAAAAATTTTTTTACCGACTACCTACCCTATTTATTTCGTACCGTTACAGGAAACAAACAATTTTTTTTCTAGGCCTGATGAAGAATCATGATAAAGAAATCAGGTTGCTGAAGTGTGTTGATAAAAATATGGTGAAGTGTGACAATAAAAATGTAATGATAAGATGTTATGTGATACTGTTAAGTGTTAGTGAGAAAATGGTGAGGATTAATGATCAAATGGTATGTTAAAATGTGTTAATGGACTGTGATTAGGGATCAACCTTAACCCATTCACACTCAGACCGGCCAAAACAGGCCTGACAAATTTGGAAATATTTTTGTTACAAAAGCATTTTTTGGAAAATATTTCAAAGAGGAATGTTGACCAGAAGTCAAACAACAACCTTCCTTCAAAAATTTTGTGAACGTTATTTTCAAAAGTATGAAAGTAGCAGATGATACTTTCTAGAGGAACTCTGAGTGTGAATGGGTTAACATTTTCAGGCAGTAGCAGACTTAGCACTCACACTTTAAAAATTTAGAAGCAAATAAATCCCTGTGCATGCAGCGCACACCCCTGAGGGTGATGAGGTAGATGTGATGTAAAATGTTTCTCTTCCTCTGTAGGTATGACAGCAGTCTGGCGGAGGTGTGCCACGGTCTGTGTCACAAGTGGTGCAAGTTGGGCGAGGAGGAGTGCAAAGAGTTCACCTGCGAAGAGCTGAAGGCGCTCTCCTCTATCCAAGTTAGGGAATTCCTGGCTCTTCTCTTATTGGAGGTAAGAAAATTATCAGATTGTATGGAGCTCTGAATTGGGATGCCATTGATACCCATTTTTTCGATTTGATTAATTGCTATACTCTTTCAGATATATTGATTTGATTCGATTCAATTTGATACGCAGTGTCTCCGCCATATGCCTGAGTGAAGTACACCATTCCCTCCAATTTCTCTTACAAAAGCCCTAAAGAATACTTTAATATTTAGTCAGAGTTCTGCTTTGCATTAGTTAAACAGGAAAATGACTGGAAAAAGTATACTTTTTATTAAAAAAAAACATACGTCAGAATTGGGGTAGAGAATATCGATTATTTCGATTCGATACCCAAACTTTTGATTCAGTTTGATTAACAACGTAAAATGGCGATTTATCGATTTGGCGACTATTGATGACATTCCTAGCTCTTAACCTCCACCATGGCTTAACCTTGATAAAGCCCTGCCATATATAAACACCATATCACTTTCTCTTATCTTAATTACTGTGATTGTACATATGTTTGATTTACCGTTTCCTGGCATGCCCGTCCTGTTATTTATATTAGTTTGGTTTATTTCAATGTATCCTCTCTGACCCCTGTTTTGATATGCGTGTAATAATTTTGTGTATAATAATTTTGTAATGATGTACATACATACATTGGTATTGGCACCCTTGATGATAATTGATATAGGACATTTCACTTATGATAATAACCAGCCTGGGATATTGCAACATTGAGACCAGCTCATTATGGGGGCATGGCTCCCAAGCTTGACATGTTTTGAATTTAGATATTTTCTTGCCTATTTTTTTTTTTATAGGAGATTTTCAATTTAAAAAGTTAGCCGCAAACGGGCCTTGCAGTTTTCAGAAATTTGTATTCATGTATAATCATGAAAGATTTTCCCAGTAGTTAATTCTGGACATAATATGCATACAGCGCAGTAGATATCCCAAGCAATATATATATATATATATATATATATATATATATATATATATATATATATATATATATATATATATATATATATATATATATATATATATATATATATATTTATATATATATATGAATATATATATATGAATATATATATATATATATATATATATATATATATATATGTATATATATATATATATATATATATTTATATATATATATATATATATATATATATATATATATATATATATATATATTTAACAATAACCATAACCATACGTTATCATTGTAGGAACCTCTGTCTAAGGCCAAGATTGCATCTATGCAGAACCTGTATGATTTCAACGCTGTGCGGAATTCCGAGATAAGATTCAGGTAAGTCCTAGAAATTTGGGGGTGAGATTTAGAGACTAAGAAATCATGAAATGAAATATGCAATAGGTCACCCCGGACTTCAATGCGAAACAGGCAGTGCTAATAATCTCAGGGATGCAGTGTCCGTTAGAGGAAGTGATGGGAACATTAATCGTTTTAATCAATTTAACGAACAATGCATAACAATAAAATATTATTGTAATGAACATGAACTATGAGTTTTTGACCATTTATCATTCAAAATTTGGGGGTAAACTGTCATATAAGGGACACTGGCATGTGGGCATATTAACATTGATAATAATCGATTTATATCAATAAATCAAGCAAAAGTTAAGACGATAAATCAAGCTGAAATTTTCCAACACTTCCCAGCACTAGTTAGGTTATAACTTCTAACAATGCTTAACATTTCCAACAATGCTTAAAATCTCCAGCTTAATTGGTTTTATTTTTCTTTGTAGCAATACAGCATTACCAACATTTTTAGTCATTCTACAATTCTTCTCTTTGAAGGATATACCTACCACTTGACCTATTGTATTGCATTGTTGTATCCAACAGTAGCTGATCTTTATCCTATATTGTTGCATGTTGCCGATTGTTTTCCAGGTGGCTGCGGCTGGGTGTGAATATCACCTATTGTTTTGCATTGTTGTATCCAACAATAGCGGATTGTTGTCCTGTATTGTTGCCCATTGTTTTCCAGGTGGCTGCGGCTGGGTCTGAATGCCTACCATTGTGTTGTATTGTTGTATCCAACAATAGCGGATTGTTGTCCTGTATTGTTGCCCATTGTTTTCCAGATGGATGCGGCTGGGTCTGAATGCCTACCATTGTTTTGCATTGTTGTATCCAACAATAGCAGATCGTTCTCCTGTATTGTTGCCCATTGTTTTCCAGATGGATGCGGCTGGGTGTGAATGCCTACCATTGTGTTGTATTGTTGTATCCAACAATAGCCTATTGTTGTCCTGTATTGTTGCCCATTGTTTTCCAGGTGGCTGCGGCTGGGTGTGAATGCCTACCATTGTGTTGTATTGTTGTATCCAACAATAGCCTATTGTTGTCCTGTATTGTTGCCAATTGTTTTCCAGGTGGCTGCGGCTGGGTGTGAATGCCTACCATTGTGTTGTATTGTTGTATCCAACAATAGCCTATTGTTGTCCTGTATTGTTGCCAATTGTTTTCCAGGTGGCTGCGGCTGGGTCTGAATGCCTACCATTGTGTTGTATTGTTGTATCCAACAATAGCCTATTGTTGTCCTGTATTGTTGCCAATTGTTTTCCAGATGGATGCGGCTGGGTGTGAATGCCTACCATTGTGTTGTATTGTTGTATCCAACAATAGCCTATTGTTGTCCTGTATTGTTGCCCATTGTTTTCCAGGTGGCTGCGGCTGGGTGTGAATGCCTACCATTGTGTTGTATTGTTGTATCCAACAATAGCCTATTGTTGTCCTGTATTGTTGCCAATTGTTTTCCAGGTGGCTGCGGCTGGGTGTGAATGCCTACCATTGTGTTGTATTGTTGTATCCAACAATAGCCTATTGTTGTCCTGTATTGTTGCCAATTGTTTTCCAGGTGGCTGCGGCTGGGTCTGAATGCCTACCATTGTGTTGTATTGTTGTATCCAACAATAGCCTATTGTTGTCCTGTATTGTTGCCAATTGTTTTCCAGATGGATGCGGCTGGGTGTGAATGCCTACCATTGTGTTGTATTGTTGTATCCAACAATAGCCTATTGTTGTCCTGTATTGTTGCCCATTGTTTTCCAGGTGGCTGCGGCTGGGTGTGAATGCCTACCATTGTGTTGTATTGTTGTATCCAACAATAGCCTATTGTTGTCCTGTATTGTTGCCAATTGTTTTCCAGGTGGCTGCGGCTGGGTGTGAATGCCTACCATTGTGTTGTATTGTTGTATCCAACAATAGCCTATTGTTGTCCTGTATTGTTGCCAATTGTTTTCCAGGTGGCTGCGGCTGGGTGTGAATGCCTACCATTGTGTTGTATTGTTGTATCCAACAATAGCCTATTGTTGTCCTGTATTGTTGGCCATTGTTTTGCAGGTGGCTGCGGCTGGGTGTGAAGGCACAGTGTGAGGAGTTTATTCCGAGAGCGCTGGAGTTTGTCAGTGAGCAGGGCAGGATGAAGTTTGTCAGGCCACTCTACAGGTAACCTTATCACTACTGTTGTTCCAATTAATCGATAAATATATAAGCGAAGACTTCCAATTTTGATGACCAGTCCAAAATCTTTGAAGACCATTTATTTCCGATTATTTGCATATGATTAAAAGGCATACTTTCTATTTTTCCTATCTATGTTTGATTAAAAGATATACTTTCTGTGGTTCCATTATTATTTCTACCTTGTTTCTACAGGTCTTATCCTAAAATTTCATGAAAAATGCAAAAAACATGGATGTGTGATGCATATGGGCAAGAGTCAATGTGCACAAAAAGCATCTCAAAATAAAAACTGATCATCGATCACTCTGGTGGAACGATGATCAGTCCTCAAAATTTATGCCGGTTCCCCACACTACTTAAAAAACTCTTTTTTACATATCTGAGCAAACCTTTAGAAAGGATGGCTTACCCTTTTATAGAAATAAGGAAGTAAATAAGAATCCTTCATTAGATGGAGATTAGTTGTGAATGTAGTTTTGCTTGCCATTTTTCCAACTAATATTTTCATGAAAATGATTTTGTAAGATTAAGTTCTGTTTCCCATTTGTTCCATCAAATATTTTCCTGAAAATGTTTTTGTTAGATTAAGTTCTGCTTGCCATTTGTTCCATGAAATATTTTCCTGAAAATAGTTTTGTTAGATTAAGTTCCATTTCTCATTTGTTCCATCAAATATTTTCCTGAAAATGATTTTGTTCGAAATATATGAAAAATGAACCCTTTCTGTTTGTTTCCTCTAGGGACCTGTACAACTGGGAGACCTCACGGCCACAAGCCATAGCTAACTACAAGAAGTGCAGGGCAGAAATGCACCCGTTGACCTCTAGTATTCTAGCAAAGGATCTCAAGATGACATAGACACATGGACGAAGTGTTTAACCAATTCATCCCCTTCCCATCTGAAGTGCACAGATTGTCTAAATAATTCCGAAAATAATGCATCAAATTTGAAAATTTTAAAAATATAAAGAGATTTTGAAACCTTAAGAAGTTTCATTGTTCTATTGCTGGTTCCATTTCCTCATTTATTTATGACATAATAAGTAATGTATTTAAAGATGTAAGATGTTTATTTCAGAAATCTCCTTTTTGACATCTTAAAATGGTGGATGGGTAATACTACGAATGGTTGTAATGATTGCTATTTCAAAATGATGACAAAAATAGATGGATTTAACCTATCCATGTCGCTAGTGAGCCAGACTGTTTAAACTAATTTGCTGATATCTCTCTGGAAAAAGTATATTTATGACAATATATGTTGGAAAGATATTAACCAGAACTCAATTATCATTTTCTTTCATATTTTTTGTGAATTCATGTTTTATAACTGTCCTATTTTCGGACATAGCTTTTTTAATGGAAACTATAAGCATTCACAGTTTAAAGGCAACTCATTGTTGCAAATAGCTTCACATTCAGTTATACTGGCATGTCTCCATGAAATAAATTAAGAACCTGAATATTTGTTGTTGTTGTTTTTTTTAAAGATATATTTCACTCGGAATCTCCTCTCTCCCCCCCCCACCCCCCCCCCCCCCAAAAAAAAATAAAATAAGATTTATATTTTAACAACCAAATACTGTACAGATTTGTATATCACCAGGCAATATTTCTAAATTTGTTATCATTAATCTTATGAAGGAGTGGGTAAAACCATGACTGCTACACTACAGTATGGCCTTTAGAACATTACTCTTTAGGTAACAAGGGTTACTGTAGTACAACCCAGCTCCTAGACACTGGGAACTCTCTCACATGCCTAGAGCTGTATCCAAACCTGGAAAAGTGATGAGATGACAGGGGCGGATACATTGTAACGGATGATAACATAGTTCCTTGAAAGTCCAATAGATGGCAGCCACATCTTACTACCGACATGCATGACATGTATGCATACGATGGTGCACTGTTTTAGAGCACCATATATTGCAATCAGGAAAATATTAAGTGATTTCAAGTTTTGCCATCTATCTATTTTGATGGGTCTCTTAGAAAATTATGGGACGTGAATACGTTCAGAATGAAGCATGATTTGACCAATACTGATGAGAGAGTTGTAAGTTGGGTTTGATTTAAAATCCATTCCTCAAATAAGTTGGCATGTTTTGTTAGTCAGAAAGTGAGCACCATATTTGTCCATTAAAGGGCCCTACTGGCATGGATGGGTTGACCACTTCTAGGGATCAAACGTGAGGGAAATACTTGTACCCTCCCTCTAATATGTTGGACCTTGACTCTGGCTGCAATTGAAATGTTTTAATTTGATACCATGTATTTAGAGTGCGCATTCTATACCAGTACAGAAACTACAACTCATTATTGAAGACTGTTCAAGGACGGATCTAATTGTGTTTATTCATCTAAGATGGCCTTCAGTTCAAAAGCATTCCCCTAATTTCCATTTCTGCAACCACACCAGGAAAGACAGTTCACTCAGATAAGCCAAAGTGAAAGTGAATCTATTCTGGTATTTCAAGGAATACAGCTATTTCCTGGAAATTCCCCATCATTTAGAGTGTGTAGTCATAGCAGATATGGGATGAGGCTGTTATACGATAAGACTTGACCTTTGATACACGTCTGCTGCTATAACTCACACATTTAGGGCACATCTCCCACTACAGGGGATGGTTACTTGATTTATTGGTTCCTAGATCCGCCCATCAAAGTGGAATAGACCCGACAGGAAAATAAATGTATTGCCCCCACTTTATTTTGTGCCCTGCCGCCGAGCCGTAAGAAGTTACACCAAACCTACAATACATTTACCATGGATGGTATTAAAACTAAAACTACGAAACTACAAGAATATTAATACCAGAGCAATACAACATTACAATAGCAATGCAATACAGTGTTGTGTAAATGCATCATAGTATTAAAAATCATTCTTTTAATATTCAAAATATGATTTAAGTATGTATTCTAATACTAGCCAAAAAATCACCTTTTTTTACCTCCCTCCCCACTGTTTGCTTACTTAGATTTCCATGTTTTAAATTGTTTTTTAAAAAATCAACATTAATTTTTTTATTACCTCCCTCCCGACCCTGTAGAATTGGTCTAGGAAGGACCCGGGAACCAATCAATCAAGCAACCGTCGCCACAGGACAGCTGATCCAATACCTGCCTGGCCTGCCAACTGTGATATTGGTCTTACCTTGTTCTTAATGCTGTCGTAAATTGGTCGTCTGGGGTCTTGATTTGGTTGTGAAAGTTGTGGAAAGTCTGTCGACTTAGTTAAGTATATTAGTACTATCCTGTTATGCAGTCTTATCACTCAGTTATAAAACTACATTTATATCATAGAAAAACTCATCTAGGATTTTTATGAATAAGATTATTATTATCATTTTATTATTATTATTATAATTATTATTATTATTATTATTATTAATTTATTCCGGTTTCAACGTTGGATGTATTCAATTTAATATATGGGGAAAACCCAAAGTAAGGGAAAATCCCAAAGTAAGGGGAATTTACTTTCAGTTTCACATCCTTTTCGCCTTGTGTGTGTGTGAGTGTTAGATTTATAACCTGGGCCATATAAAGACCTCCGATAACATAGCAAATACGCCCCATGTCTGTGGCAAGGAAGGAAAAACTAGGCCATGTGTGTATAGTAACCCATTCACATTGACATGGTCTGGCTTAGCCTAGATTTCTAGGCTGTCACATTGTATTTTCTGTTATGTTTTTTCTGTTAGCACCAAATATTCTAGGTGGCCATAGTGGTCCATTTAATTTACACTTATCTCACCAGGATTCAGTTTGAATAAGACCTAAATCTCTAGAGATAGAAGGATCAGGTAGTGCCATCCATCTACCATACCTGGTGCTACACCACACTGCTTCAGTTGGTCAGCACAGAAGGGGATGTCAATTTTTAGGGACTAGGAACCTAGTCTAGGTCTGACTCAGATAAAGAACTTAATAACGAAGTTATATTTAGAAAAATATTTAACTGAAATGTTATTTTGTTCTTGTTTAGATCAATAAAAACAAGCCAGGGTTCCTGTCACATGTAAAAATCCCTCATCATATAATCCCTCATCAATATCTTTTTCAAACAACTCCATTACATGAGTTTTAAGATCGACAGAGCGCGTCTAGTTCATGACGAAAACGTCGTTTCATAATATTTGGGGAATATATCGTATGTTTTAAAAAGAACATGGTCATTTCCAAAAAGAAGAAATGAGACAGCACAGACACGCTCGGCGTAAATGGGTTAAGCTGTGTTAAGCGGCGGCCATCAGCGTCAATGTGCCAGACTTGTGAAAGTAGTCTTTCTCGGAAATACATTGTACAGAGTAGTGATGGCGGCGTGATATAAGGCGTTGCCGCTGGTTGCTAGCCGTCTCTCTCTACTGCCGGGGTCGAGTCCCGTCCCTGGGCGAGAGAGAAAGTTACCAGTGACGTGGGGTAAGGCGGTGGTTTTCGCCGGATATTCGTTCTCCTCCATCATTTACAATTGGCTACTAATGTCCAAAGCACAAGGACGCAAAGATATTTGAAAATCACCTAAACCCTGTCATGTTGGTATTCATTGGAAGGCTCTCGCTGAGTACTCTCAGATGAGTAACCAATTGTACCAGGGTTTCAGTCACTTTTCAGATTTTTTAATCATTTTGTATTTGCCAAATTAGCTACCAGCAGCATTAGGGCTAAAGCATTCTCCAACGTTTTAAAACGGCCAGACGATAATTGTCTTCAGAATACTAAACTGAAAGTAATCTATGGCAAGATAGGTGCAATATCATCAGAAATCACCGCAATGCAACATGCCACCGTGTATTATAGAATGGGAAGTCTTGACCAATACAAGTTATTTGTGTATCATTTATTGTGTATCAAGTTATTTGTATATCTAGCTGAGAGTGTGGCTTCAGCGGACATTTTTTATGTAGTGGATCAAGTCCTCCAAAAAATCACACAAAGGTTCTTATCAATGATTTTCCACTTAGTTGTTCCCTGAAGGAAATTGGATGGGTGCATAGTGGGCGACATGTAATGGATGCTGACCTGTTTAACCCTTCCAATGCTAAGGCTTAACTTTCGTCCAAACCATAAGGATGCAAATATTTTTGAAAAACAGCTAAACCCTGTCATATTGGTATTCATTAGATAGTTCTCGCTGAGTAATCTCGGATGAGCTAGGGTTTCAATCATTTTACAGGTTTTCTGCATCATTTGTATTGGCCAAATTAGCCACCAGCAACATACGGGTAAACGGCAGGCAAAACGTTAATGCAATATTGCAATAAAGTTTACTTGATTAGAATGAATACGCGGACACAATAATAAAAGCTCCATTTATTTATTCAACAAAGCGACAGACTAGAATATACTATATGGTACTGCTACAGATATTTGGTCAAGCAATAACTCATAACAGATGTATATGGTCTCAAGTTGTCATGTGATGTTTGTGTTTCGCAATAGGTCACGTCCACGTTCGTTGGTTTTTGTCAACCTTATTATTTAAGAACTCCTAGATTTGTCTTATTTCTGCCGTCGGGGGCATGCTTTTTAAAAATTACATTCTGTTCTTACAAAAAAAGTAATTGATAACATGACTATTTGGTATATGCTAACACACACATATCCTTTTTTTTGCTACAGTACATCAGAACAATTCCTTTTTTTTTGGGGGGGGGGGGGGGGTGGGGTTCGGGAATGAGATTTATATCTGCATAGTAATTCCCAAACATTTTTGATTAAACCATTGCAGTAAGTATACCAAAACGGTTTAGTATAATTTTTTAAAGATGTAGTTTGTGTATGATTTACTTTCTTTCCAAACATTAACGTCTATGCCTGTAGTTTTCTTTAACTGCACATAATATCCACATGGCCCTTTACACATATTCTCTTTCATGCCTCTTCATTCGGTGAACTTGTACGTTTCCAACCCCACGATGAGCTTACGTATACAGCTGGTTACTCAGGACTTGGCCACTATAGGGCAGACAAAGTTAGGATAATCAATTTTCCAAAGCAAATAATCTCACCAGTAATATGTAGCCCTCTTAAGAGTTTAGTCCATGAGAATACAACATACGTTAGTCAACAATAGCGTATTTCGGTGTCATGAGGCAATAGGAAATAAACTGTTCCACCAGGGACAGCACTATTTGTCACTGATCTATCACCCAATCAACCAAGCTGTTCAGACCCCACCAGCTCATGACTAGGTATGATATGTGCAATCAGAAACATCTATACTCACTTCAGAATGTATCTTTGGTAAGATGCGAACGGTATCCCTTGTGTGTGTGTGTATATATATATATATATATATATATATATATATATATATATATATATATATATATATATATATATATATATATATATATATATATATATATATATATATATATATATATATATAGGTATATGAATACTCTTATGCGGCTTACTTATTCGTATATACTTGCACTATGCAAATGAAACCTTAACCTAAGAAGATAGATTTGCTGCAGTACTTTTCCCGCACCAGTCTTAATCAAACCAGAGATTTTGATAGTATAAACGTCTCTGATCAAACAGATAAGTCACTCTTTAATATAATTGTAGGCCCTCTTAGCCAAATGCCTGCAGTTATTCTCAAGATAATTGTACTTCTGGTTCAGTTCATCCTTTCTCCACAGCCACTTGATGACGTCACGGACCGTTGTCGTTTGTCCTGGCCGAACCGGTTTTCTATGTACCGTCACCGTCCAATAGGAGCCCTTGAGCCGCTTTTCTCGGTTGAATTTGTGACGCACGTTATCTTCATGCCAGCTTCTCTGGATGTGAATCCCCTCCCCGCCCTTCTCTATGGACCAGTAGTAGGAAGGCGTTCGCAGCACCACAAACTCGTGGTAGAAGAGCAGATTGGTCAACTGGGCCTCGCTCAGTGGTTTCGTACACGTCTTCACTTCGGAGATCTGCTCGGAAAGATCGCTGCTGGCGATGTCTTCCAGAGTTTCTACCAGATCTTCATCGGCAATGCGACGGATCGTTCCAGATCCAGAGGACTCGGAATCGAAGAAGACACAGGCTTTCCACGTTCCTCCCTTTTTCACCTTCCCGCTCATGCTTGTGGCTTACGATTGCTACCAGGAATGGCAGTCCTATTATGCCTCTTGCCTTACCCCTGTGAATTAAACAATAAAGATCAATTCATGCTTTTTTCTCTTATGTTCCTTCTTTCTAGTTGACGTGTAATTTTGTTTGTTTAGTTTGTTGATTTACATATTTCGTATTTGCTATGATTTTGTACCTTAGCAGTAAAGTCAATAAACATACAATACAATACAATTCCAAAGTAACATAGATCCGGACAGAATTAGTTAATGAGAAATGTACAGTGCCGATATTTAATTCCTGCACTAAATGCGTGGGCAGCCCAGTCATGATACACGACCGCGCATTTGATTTCCACCCGGTTTCCTGGGCATGGGTGTGTACGAATGACCTCAGAACAGAAAGTAGCTATCGCAAATCTCTCCACGAGCCGCGACCTCTGATTTTTGGTTGCACAACCTCTATAAAACCTCAAAAACCTGGAAAACGAACGTGCGACGCTCGCACGTCGGTCTCGTGTTTGGCACCGATTTTTGGTCTTTTTCAGGTCGTAAAGAGGTTTTGCATGGAATGTGACCGGGGCTTTAGATTCGTAAGGGACGCGAGTCAATGATGCGCTTGGCTTATTTCTTTGACTTGTTATCCATAGATGTATGTACAACCAGGCATTGGAAGATATCCGTTCGACTGGTGCAGGAATTAAAATGTCTGTACTGTAGAGGGTATTTAAAAAAAACACTTTGGAGGAAAGAAATCATGTCAACTGCAAGGTGTCTTAAACTCTTTTATCTTAATTGCCGGATTCAAAACTGATTCAAGGTGTGTGTGAAAGTTGCCAGTGACTTGGAGTTAAGTGTTATACTAGGTATCTTTGGTTTACTCCATCATTTTACAATTGGCTAACCCCAGTTTTGTCTTGATTTGACAATACAATGATGACTCACGAACCTTTTACAAATATCTTTCTTGTTTTCAGTCTGATAAATGTTAGGTTTAGGGTTACGTCAGGGTAATATTCACTCAAAACGCGCTCATATAATTGCCTTAAAATGGAAAGATAGGGAACAATTTTTTCACAAATCAGAATTACAGAGTTGTGTGTGTGTCTGCTTCTAAAGGTTTTATGACCAATATAGTGTTTGTATATCTGTCAACCTTGCAGCCACTACAGACACACCCATTGTACTAACGCGGATGGATTTCACTTAATATCCTATTCCATTTGTCTACCAGACTAAGTGAAAGTAGGTGATAGAGACAGCCCGTCTACTTGAAAAAAGACTAGCAAAACGTAAAGGAAGGCTGTCCCGGTATAAAGCAAGCGGCCATAGCATTGCGCTTCGACTGCTCGCTGCCTCTCACCACTGCTAGGGACCCCAGGTTCGAATCCGTCTCGGCAAATGTGAGTCAGGAAGCCACCAGTGACTTTCGGCCAGTCGGTGACTTTTCCCAGCGATAACTCTCTAAACCTCCACATTATCAATAACTGACTAGTTTCTATTCAGCTTCAGCATGAAAAAGGAGTACCGATAGACTAAATTCAAGAACTAGAAGTCCTTAGGCATAGCAGTTCAATAATATTGTAACCTCACTATATGCAACGAGTTCTCTCTGTGGATGTTCTGTGTTGCACATGTAAGCCCTATACAATATCAGAAATCAGTAAAAAGGGTGCTATGGTTTCGGAACAGAACTATAGGCATAGATGTAAATCCGCCTACCTGGAGAAGGTAACTCATCCGTATTGAACCGCGACGGCGATGTGCACAGATTTACCGCAGTAAGGCTGAAAGTGCTTCACCCACTGCGAATGCCTGTCATTTTATAGGCTGCGGTAGGGGGATTTTCCTGCTGGAGATAGTTTCTGGGAAATGGGTCAATCCAAGAAGTGGCGAGTTATTTACGAAGTGGGTTTTTCCAGTCGTCACTGGGGAAGTTTGTGGCTGCACTTATCACTTGCCGTGTGGTAAATACTCTGGAAAATAGAACACACTGACAGACTGTCTACTAGCCAGCCTACCAGCCAGCTCTGGTAAGCGATCTTTGTGCTTGTCTGTACAATAGGCCGAAGGTATGGAATGCCATTAATGCATTTATTCACTATTTTTCTTTAAAGAAATATGATTTTTCTTTAATAAGAAGCCATTTTTCTTTAAAGAAAAATCTTTTTTCTTTAAAGAAAATTCATTTTTCTTTAAAGAAAAATCATTTTTCTTTAAAGAGAAATAGTGAATAAATGCATTAATGGTATTCCATACGAAGGAGAGAACGTTGTTTATCTATAGATATATAGAATAGTCGGAAATAACTTTTCATAGTAAACACGAGCTGCCAGGGCTCTTGGTCGACTTATCTATAACAATACTAAACTAGCATTGTGTCCATCATTGGCGGGGCCCTCAGGCCGCGCCTATCTGGGAAGCCGATTTGAAATGTTCATGGGCCAGACGTCCGTGCTGGAAACCCTGAGGCCGGACTGAATATAATTCTCTATTCTGATTGGTTATAATATAAATGTTGCCTTTGCCGCGGAAAATCGTGCCTTCCTTATTTTAATTTAGCATGAAGTTTTCAAATATATAGAATATTTTAAGCGGACATAAAGTATATTTTCAGTATAGGAAGGAAAATTACTAAGAAAAAAATTACTATGTGTATAGACTGGCGCCAGTCTCACAATCACGTCACGAATTAGAGACCGGTATCGCCCACCATCTATTGTTGGCGTGAAGCGGCTCATAGGACTGGCACTAGTCTACTATGTGTATAGAATGAAATCAGGAGACTTCGTAACCAAACTGGTTCGTAACCAAACTGATGCGTACCCAAGTAGCTTCGCACCCAAGAAATTTCGAATTCCGATATTTGTTTCATTTCTACAAAAATGATACAAATCTAGTCATTATAAATTATTTTCCTCTATAATGTTAATGTTCTTTATACATCCGGTTCCCTCACAAGTTCATAAATAACTTGGCCCCGCCTTTTGACTATTGATGCTTTGCATCTACAACCGTACTTGTATTACTTTGTGCACTTCTATGGACACGCTGATAGGCTGTCTACAGGCCAGCTCAAGTACCGTAAGTGATCTTTGTGCTTGCCCCCACAACAGGCCGTAAGAGAGAATGTTGTTTATCTATAACAATACTATACACTGTATACTATCATTGTGTTATCATATTGCAATGTGCACTTACATACATATACATATAGTTTTGCTAAGGTCAAGATGGGTATTTTATTTAAACATGTAGTCATAGGAGGTTAAGGATAAGCTTCGTTTATTTCTATATCGCATTGTTTATTGATTTCCATTAAAAGTCCGCTTGAGGTCAATTTTCCTATTTCTTCATATGTTCAATTGGTAATAAAAACTTTCGTACACATACATTCATACGTACGCACGTACCTATATACATACTAACATACACACACATACACATGCACCTACATACAAGTATACGTGCATACATACACACAAACAAACATTGAAAGACAAACAGGTATACATACATACCCTCATATACCTACATACACACATAAACACATACAAACATATACAACCATTGAAAGACACACAGGCATACATACATACCCTCATACACCTACCTACATACATACACACACACATACACAACCATTGAAAGACACACCTACAAACATACATAAACACACATACAAACATATACAACCATTGAAAGACACACAGGCATACATACATACCCTCATACACCTACATACATACATACACACACATACAAACATATATACAACCATTGAGAGGCATACATACATACCCTCATACACCTATATACATACATACATAAACACACATACTGACATATACAACCATTCATAGATGTAAACATACATACACACATAAATACAAACGTTTATGTTATTTCATACATAGAATTAATTTCTCTTATCTTGAATTGTGCATGTTTACGATGGTGCTGGTGCGAACGGCAGACAAAAGATTCTGCTGTTTTGGCAAACAATGGACTTTTCTTTCTGTCGTTTTCCCGAATAACAGCGGATTTTTTTTCTGCCGTTCATACCTGCACCATCGTCCACGTTTCTTTTCAGAGTGTAAGGGAAAGGAGAACCCTTTAATTCTGCCACGCACCATGCCGGGGGGTCAGCCCACGAAGCAAGGGGGCCAGCCGACCAAGGCCCAGGGCATATGGGAAGGCTGCGTTTTCCTCTATTCACAGGCGGCAACTGAACCGAGCACCTTTCACCAACTCAGATACCTCCTTCAGACCCTGGAAGGCGTGGTCGATAGCGATCTAACAGAGAGGGTCATAGACGTCAAAACTTACAAAAAGCCTCTCAGTGAAGAACAGTGGACAAATGTACTCTTTTTCCACGAATTCGTCATTCTTAGGACCCCGACTTTCTATTGGTCGATTGAGAAAGGAGGCGATGGGATACACATTCAAAGAAGTGATCTTCAAGAAAATGTTCGTTCCAAATTCAATCAAGAAAGAAGAATAAGAGGTAGCTATTGGACCGTGGAGGTGACCAGGCAACCAGTTCGTCCGCGCAATGCAAAGACTGCTCGTGACGTCATCGAGTGGGTTTGGGAATTTGAAGTGAACCGAGCATATGACCCATTTGGAGATAACTGCAAGGATTTGGCCCGGAGGGTATATAATCATGTAAAAACCTAACATATTTTGTTCGATTAAAACTGGTGAACAACAAAATGTTATAATCTTCCATTAATCACATTCTTTCACCTCGACTCTCCGAGGAGATGTGTTGTATTTCTGTACAATAGACACATACATGTTTATATATATATATATATATATATATATATATATATATATATATATATATATATATATATATATATATATATATATATATATATATGTATATGTGTGTGTGTGTATATGTGTGTGTGTGTATATATATATAAATATATATATATATATATATATATATATATATATATATATATATATATATATATATATATATATATATACATATATATATATATATATATATATACAAGTATATATATATATATATATATATATATATATATATATATATATATATATATATATATATATATTTATATATATATATATATATATATATATATATTTATATATATATATATATATATACAGAGAGAGAGAGAGAGAGAGAGAGAGAGAGAGAGAGAGAGAGAGAGAGAGAGAGAGAGAGAATCATGGAAAGAGTGTTGACAATCAACTGTTTCTAATCTAAAGATAATGGGTAGACATACTAAGATAAGTTAAATGAGTCGTTATTATCCTAATATATGGACTTATAAGAGAAATATCCATTTCCTGGAAATACCCATTTCTAGCCTGTTGAATTTCTTACCCACACAGGCGTCTGGTTCTCTTGTTTATACTGTTCTATATCAGCCTCTTGTCGACAGCGCTCAGACACGTCTGTTAAACCGCATAATGTAATAAACGTTGCGAAATGTAATACCTACGCATAATGTAATACAAAATCGTTGCGAAATGTAATACCTACGCATAATGTAATAAAAAATCGTTGCGAAATGTAATACCTACGCATAATGTAATAAAAAATCGTTGCGAAATGTAATACCTACGCATAATGTAATAAAAAATCGTTGCGAAATGTAAAACCTACGCATAATGTAATAAGAAATTTTCACGAAATGTAATAGCACAAGGTACGCATAATGTAATAAAAAATCGTTGCGAAATGTAATACCTACGCATAATGTAATAAGAAATTTTCACGAAATGTAATCATGTAAGCTGGGTTCGCCCACTCTAACTGGTTTGGTCAGTGGACTGCCATGATTGCTATTTTCAAAATCATACCAGCCTACTGTATATGCTCCCACAAATAGGAAGAATTCACCCAATTCAGCTGACCCCGTTGAAAGCTCATGAATCTTTGATCCCCAAATATATACAGGCCACCTGTTGGCCTTTAGCTAATGACATCAAGGAAAACCTGCAACGATTTCCTGATGCAAATCAAAGCAAAAATACAACAAGAAAGTAGCGAAAACTAAGACTGTAACAAGATAATGGGGAAAACTAAAACTTAATCGGTAGATGACAAATATCTACCAGTTCATTATAACATAAATTCCAATTTAGTTGATTATATGAGAAAAAACAGATTCAAAGGGGAAAATGAAATCTCCACCAGAATGACACAAAGAACATAATCGACCCATTGTTAAAAGGCCACCATGGATTAAAACAGCACACCTGGCAATGACTAAAAAATGATTTGGGGTGTTAATTTTTGATAACAAAAATATTTTGACTTGCTATAGGGTCATTCCGGCTCAAGTGACGCAATTTTCAAAAAAGTCGCCAGGTGACCATCTCAGATTTTGACGAAACTTCCCTCATGTGTGACTTTATGTTTAAGAAGATTGCACGAAAGATTTCAGTTCAAAATTCCAAATGGTTTTTGAGAAAAGTGAGGTTAAAGGCATGGGGGATGTACATGTACAAGTAGCTCATATTTTCACTCATGAATCTAAATAGCGTGTTGGACCATTTTCAGATGCTCACAGTTTTTGTAAAATTTGAGGTGCAAGGCCTAAATTTGCTACTATAACTAACTGATACCTGGAGAATCACATTATGAATTTTTATTTTTCATATCCCTTATGTGTACTGAGATAAAGAGGTCCAAAAATGTGATTTTCGTTCAATTACTTCATTGTTTTCAGTTTTCATGCCATTTCTTCTTCCAAGCCATTCATATTTGATGAAATGTTTTACTTGGTTGATATTGTCTATGCATAGGGGATACTAGAAAAGTCAAGATGTTTTTTTAAAAAGGTCAAATTTTGACACAGTTGGTGGGCAAAAGTTGGCCGGGATCAAATTTTTAGTAATTATGCCTAACTTAATAGCCGAGTTTGACCATGTAGTGAATTATCTAGTACCTTCAGCTTATGACATGATAATCTGACATATATCAGCTATATCTATACCAAATTTTGTGTTGTGGTGTCAATTCCTTTACATAAAAAAACTACTTTTACTAATGGACTTTAGCGACTGTTTCATATCTATCGGTCAATTTTATGGCCTGTGTATAAATTTAGTAATTATTCTACATTATTAGGATTTAACATATTCAGTTCACAGACAATTAGCAAATTGTATTGTTGATTGATTTTGTCAATCTTTTTGGTCTTTTTTGAGGTAAAATGGTCTAAAATCATTTTTTTTGTTCATTTTTCTTAACATTTTTGTATTATTTAGGGCACTTGTACTTCCTAATTCACATTAGGCGAGTAGTTTTACCTAATTTATACTGTTTAATTGTAATTACTTTCCAAGGAAATTCAAGAACTTGAAAAACAGTCAAAATGTTGATGCACCTGTTTTCCAAATATAGTCCCTGATCAAAACGTACCTATTATGCCCCTGATTTCATGGTTTGATTTGACCATGTAGTGAAATGCCCACTGCCATCACATTTCAATGAATGAAATGTACTGATATAGGCTGTTAATATGTCTAGGTTTGGTTTATGGTTCTAGTTCATTCACTCTGAAATTTTTGTTTTTTGACAACTGTGGCTCTTTTTGGTTGATTTGTCACTTTGAAGTCATCCATTGAATGTAATTTTAATAGTACAAAGATAATATTCTCTATAATGTGTGTACATCAATAATCAGATTTTGGAACGATTTTGTTTTTGCTACTAGTTATTCAGACAAAATGAACCAAAATTAGGGTTATGTTTGAACATTTGTTTTTCCCATACAATAACAAAGGAAATGCATATTTCATAATGCAAATTAATCATTTTATTTATAATGTCTGATTAGAGGAGCTTTTAGTGATAAGACTCTTGTTTCAAATTGACCAATGGACTAATTTTAGCCATAGTTGTCGAAAAACAATAACATAAGTGTAATTTAATGGTGAAGGAATGAAAACCATTACAGCAAACTGGGTGTATTAACAGCCTATATTAGTACTTTTCATGTATTAAACGGTGATGGAAATAAATGTTTATCTGCATGGTCAAATCAAACCTTGAAAACAGGGGCAGTGTAGGCAAATTTTGATCTGGGCCAATATTTTGTAAATAATTTTGGACACCTAATTTTTCTGGCAGTAACTACAAATAGACAGTATAACTCAAGTAAAACAAGTCACCTAATATGGGTGAGATAGTACAAAAAGTGGTCTAAAATTAAGAAAAAAACAATAAATAAATTAACAAAAACCCAATTGTAGTTTATCTCTAAAACGCCTTAATGTATAAACAAAAATTAATCCATAATAAGATTTTTTGATTGTCAAATACTACCGCTGTGTCTTTATGACTATGTTTATAAGGAGACCACAAAGTTGACCGATAGACCTGACACAGTCACTACAGTCTATGAGTAGAAGCTAAAGTAGGTTTTTCATATGAAGGAATTGAGACCGCAGAACAAATTTTATTATCGTTAGAATCGTATTACTAAAATCCTCTAAACAGACATTAAAATGAAATAATGAATTTGCATCATATATGCATTTCCTTTAACATTGTATAGAAGTAACCAAAAAAAAAAAAAATTTTGGTTCATTTTGTCTGAATACTAGAAGTAGTAGCAAAATCAAAATTGATTTCAAAATCTGATTCTCTATGTGTTGATGTACTAAAACTATAGTGAATATCATCTTTGTAATATTAGCATTAGATACTTTACAACAGATGACTTCAAAGTGACCTATCAACCAAAAAGACACCTAAACATATTAACAGCTTATCTCAGTACATTGGAAATATTACAATGTGATGGCAGTTGGCATTTCACTACATGGTCAAATTGAACCATGAAAACAGGGGCAATATCGGTACGTTTTGATCAGGGCCAATATCTGGAAAGCAGGTGTACCAAAATTTGGACTTATTTCTAAAAACTTGAATTTATTTAGAAAGCAATTACAAGTAAATAGTGTAAATCAATTAGAACTAGTCACCCAATTTGAATTAGGAGGTGCATGCAACAAGCGCCCTGAATACTAGTAATACAAAAAATTTAACAAAAAAGAACAAAAACATGATTTTAGACCATTTTATCTCAAAAAACACTAAAAATATCAACAAAACCAATTACCAGTATTAATATTTTAATTGTCTGTGTACTGAATAAGTTAAATCCTACCAGTGTGAAATTATTACTGTATTTTTACATAGGCCTTAAAGTTGACTGATAGACCTGAAACAGTCGCTATAGTCCATTAGTAAAAGTAGTTTTTTTATGTGAAGGAATTGAGACCACAATACAAAACTTGGTATAAATGTAGCTGATATAGGTTAGATTAATATATTTAAAGCTTAAGTTATTAGATATTTCACTACATGGACAAACTCAGCTTTTAAGATAGGCAAAATTACTACTAATTTGATACCGGCCAACTTTTGCCCACCAACTGTGTCAAAATTTGACCTTTTTAGAAAAACGACTTGACTTTTCTAGATTCCCCTATGAATAGACAATAAAAATCAAGTAAAACATTACATCAAATATGAATGGCATGGAAGAAAAAATGGCCTGAAAACTGATAAAAATAAAGAAATTGAACGAAAATCACATTTTGGACCACTTTATCTCAGTACCCATAAGGGATATGAAAAATGAAAATTCATAATGTGATTCTCCAGGTATCAATTAGTTATAGTAGCAAAGGTAGGCTTTGCACCTCAAATTTTACAAAAACTGTGAGCATCTGAAAATGGTCCAACACACTATTTAGATTCATGAGTGAAAATATGAGCTACAAAATGTACATGTACACCCCCCATGCCTTTAACCTCACTTCTCTCAAAAACCATTTGGAATTCTGAACTGAAATTTTTCGTGCAATCTTCTTAAACATAAAGGCACACTTGAGTGAAGTTTCATCAAAAACTAAGATGGTCACCTGGCGATTTTTTTGAAAATTGCGTCAATTGAGCCGGAATGACCCTATAGCAAGTCAAAAATATTTTTTTTATCAAAAATTAACATCCCAAATCATTTTTTAGTCATTGCCAGGTGTGCTGTTTTAATCCATGGTGGCCTTTTAACAATGGGTCGATTATGTTCTTTGTGTCATTCTGGTGGAGATTTCATTTTCCCCTTTGAATCTGTTTTTTCTCATATAATCAACTAAATTGGAATTTATGTTATAATGAACTGGTAGATATTTGTCATCTACCGATTAAGTTTTAGTTTTCCCCATTATCGTGTTACAGTCTTAATTTTCACTACTTTCTTGTTGTATTTTTGCTTTGATTTGCATCAGGAAATCGTTGCAGGTTTTCCCTGATGTCATTAGCTAAAGGCCAACAGGTGGCCTGTATATATTTGGGGATCAAAGATTCATGAGCTTTCAACGGGGTCAGCTGAATTGGGTGAATTCTTCCTATTTGTGGGAGCATATACAGTAGGCTGGTATGATTTTGAAAATAGCAATCATGGCAGACCACTGACCAAACCAGTTAGAAATGGGCGAACCCAGCCTACATGATTACATTTCGTGAAAATTTCTTATTACATTATGCGTAGGTATTACATTTCGCAACGATTTTTTATTACATTATGCGTACCTTGTGCTATTACATTTCGTGAAAATTTCGTATTACATTATGCGTAGGTATTACATTTCGCAACAATTTTTTATTACATTATGCGTAGGTATTACATTTCGCAACGATTTTTTATTACATTATGCGTAGGTATTACATTTCGCAACGATTTTTTATTACATTATGCGTAGGTATTACATTTCGCAACGATTTTGTATTACGTTATGCGTAGGTATTACATTTCGCAACGTTTATTACATTATGCGTTTTAACACACGTCACTCCAGGGATAGTCACAGGCACTTGACCTTGGACCTGCAATGTACTCGTCGCAAATCAAATATATAAATCTAGTGTTAGATATACCTTGTTTGTTTTTTCTTTTCTTTCGTTGCTTTCAATAATAGTCCGTCATACCACGAGGTGATATAGGCCTACCGTAACAGGATAGTATATATTGGATGGCGCTTTGATAAGGGTTCTGTTTCATTTCAAATCTCATTTTTCGGCATGATTTGATTTGACTTTATTCGGTCTAGAAAGATCTTTATTGCACAGCATTTGGCACATAAAATGATATATAAAGGTGACTAGAGGGAGAGTCAATAACTGCTATGCATCATAGTTCTAACCAGACACCGGATATATAAACTAAATTAAAAGTTAAAAACTTATTTCCATAGTGGTCCCAGTCTGTCCTGATCGAGTCCAATGGCATCACATGTAATAATCAACTCCACTGCTCAAAATTGACATAACATTGTTATCATATAGTATGATACTGCTTTAAAGGAGGCCCAAATGTTCGGATTAGAAGTGATTAAAAAAAAATTTATGACTCATAGTGGACCGATACAAAATGTTTTTGCATCTCAATTTAAAAGGAGATATAGATATGGATATCAACATATAGTGGATATCAACATGAAAAAATTAGCAAACATAACTCTAGAGATAAAACGCACACATGTAGTATATATATACATATATATATATATATATATATATATATATATATATATATATATATATATATATATATATATATATATATATATATATTTATATATATATATATATATATATATATATATATATAGATATATATAGATATATATATATATATATATATATATATATATATATATATATATATATATATATATATATATATATATAATACATGTATGTGTGTATATATATATATATATATATATATATATATATATATATATATATATATATATATATATATATATATATATATATATATATATACTAGTATATATACATATATATATATATATATATATATATATATATATATATATATATATATATATATATATATATATATATATATATATATATATATATATATATATATATATATATATATATATATATATATATATATATATATATATATATATATATATATATATATATACAGGTGAACTTGGATATGACGGACTCAATGGGACCAGGAAAATTGGTCCGTCATATGCAAAATCCGTCGTATACATATGTCGAATACTTGATATGCATCGGACTGGGACCAAGCATATCGTCCGTCATATGCAAAAATCCGTCGTACAGTGGTCCGTCATATCCAAGTTCACCTGTATATATGCGTACATACGTACATATATGCATGCATAGACATTAGATCACCCGAGCCAACAATTACCTTCATGCAAAAAAAAGCTTTCGTGCTAAAACGTTATCGTCTCTTTCTCATAAGGCTGATACAAGTATGTCAGTGCATCAACGCCTCCTGGCATCAGTGGTAAAAACTAAACAGTGCAAATTCAGCCAGACATCATTCTACTGCTGCAGAGGGGTATCAATGCAGTGACGTCGTAAAACTGGTGTTATCTATATTGTGTTGAAATCAATGAGAAATATAGTTATGAATGAATATGCGATTGGAATACATCAAGATCAATTTTCAATTAAGCTTTCTTTTTTTCTATTTTTTGTGCCTACTCGAACTTACCTTTTTATAAGAAGCTCTGAATTGCATTTTCCTTTTGTGAAGCTGTCTGCTTGTGCGCGGCGAATTATGACATTGTCGTGGGCAGCTCAATCTGCAATCTCCAAACATCATCAAAGGTTGCGCTGATTGACTCTGGCGCCACAAACGGTGCGAATTAGCAGACTACTTTAAAAAGTGACGTCACTGAAGGTGGGATGTATCCGTGACGTGTGGTTGCAAATCGATGCCGTGCACGGTTGACGGACGTTTTAGGAAAGATCCCTCGTTAATTCAGGAACCCTCATGGGCCTCATTGAAAAGAAAGTTAAGGAATGTTGAAAAGTTATTCCTTAAAAGCTATACTTGGGCAGGGATCATAATTAAAGAAATAGAAAAAGTATATATGTAACTGACAATAAAATAATATGTCTAAGCTTGTATAACTGAATTTTCACTTTTTGAAACTTTGTAGCCCCCCCTCGCGTTGTTTTTGAGATCAAAATTATAAAACAGAAAATAGTGGCCTTAAATAAAAGCCTTATGGTCAATTTAGCACTCTTTACTACTTTGCTTATGAGATATAGTTAAATAGTGCTACACATTTCATATCACGATTGTCATTTACATCGATGATTGAACCATTTATATGACCTTAAGGAAAATACTAGACTTTATTACTTATTAGCATAAATTCGTGATAAAACAATTTACCTGATCTGTCTAAAATGGTTCGGTGTATTCTCACAGAAATGTTAGCCATTTGTGCGGACAGATATGATGCAGCAGGAGATTGTGAACGGTCGTCAGAAGTTCGGATTGCTTTTTATATTTAAATCACGAGCAAATTACATAATAGACCATGGTCATATACTACCATAAGGCCTAAAAAAGTTGTTTGTCAAACTCAAAATCAACGTAAAACATGCAGCCCGGGCATAATAGACGAACGTATGTCCAATTGTCACCATTTCCTGGGCATGGATGACCTCACAAATGAAGTAGCTTTGATTCGCAAGTTACGTTGGTTATCGGTGTGCTTGCCTTATTTTTTGGACGTGTAATCCATGGGTGTTCGTATAACCAGGCATTTGCAGACGTCCGGTCGACTGATGCAAGCATTAAATGGCTGTGCTGTATACGACCTATCTATTTCTCGTGTAACGAACACTACAGTACACGTTGAGGAAGATGACTAGTGAATGACCGTGTTACAATGGCAATATATTTAAGATTTATTTTTCACTCGATCGAATACATAGATATATCAACCATAGTATAGACCTGATAACATGGTGTTGTAACCAAAAGCTCAGAAACGCTTATCAAGAAATGAATAAACTCACACGAGTCAAAATATATAGATGTCAGTCCATAATGACGTCACGTTTTATATCAACACAATTTGTAAATTGAATATTTCGAAAGCATTTCAACATAACTTGCTTGACGAAATTTGTATTTGTATTTGCAAGTAGAACCTTAGAAGACCAACACAATCTTTTCTTAATCCAAGGTAGAACACACAGCACAGTGTACGTGCCCCATGTTTTTTTTTCTTTTTTCCTTGTTTTTGGATGTGTATTATTAAAACAAGACGGAAACTTTGATTCGAAATAGAATATTGTGACGGTCAGACGGAAATCATTATATCGTGTAACGTGTCAACCATCGAGTTATTAACTGCTTCCTTCCAACGATGGATGACAAAAACAAAAATTGTTTTCGTTTGTTTTCAAAATAATCGCAACAGGCAGAATAGAGGTCACCGAAATTATGATTTTGGTAATGCGGTCGATTCTATTGTAACACTCTACATGCATTTTTATTTAGAAACATATATTATATGTTTAAGCGATGGATGGTAAAAATTATTTTCAAAATTCAAAATTTGCGTTACGAACATATTAAACTGTGCCAAAAGGTAAGCTTAGCAGATACCGATATTCATCTCGTGATTCGTGCAGACGCGTCCATCAAAGTTGGATTTACCTGTTTTTTGTTACCTATACCCATATTTTGTTTCACAGAGCTGGTTGTTGTTGTCATTCGATAACCTGACAAAACCCTCCCTAAACCACTAGCATGCTCGTACGAAAGGTTTCATGCATGGAAAAAGATTGTAACATGAAAGTTTCATTTTCATGTATAAAAAGAGAATCACATGCATGAAAATAAAATTTCAATACAGGGAAATGAAATTGCCATGCATGAAAACTAAATTTTTGCTAGAAATCTTCTTGGTTGGGAGTTTCAATCATAAATTTTGCCTACAGCCCAATTACCCATGAAAATCCCTGGGGAGAAAAAAATCATCCCAGGGTCAAAACTTTCATGCATGATATTGGAATTTTCATGCATGAAATTTTCATGTCTTTATTTTTTCATGCATGACACTTTTCGTACGGGTACAGCTCAGCAGTTCCGCTATGTACACTACCCCTAATTGGTCGCTGGCAGGCTTTTCTAATTACATGTTCTGACCATTGGTCAATGGTGGTAAAGTGGCTGACCTGTTGTGGACCTTCACTACCACCCCAACACTCACGTGCCCCACACCGATCATTAGACATGGTTAGTAATAGTAACTCCATAAATTTCACATTAATGACGTTGATATTGTATTTTGAATTAGACACACCTTCTGTGACAAAATAATTCCTATTACGGTGGGCTCTCTTGATTTGCCTGTATGACAGATGTTTTCAACATCTAGCAATATTTATATACATACACTACGTCATTGCAGGATCAATAACATTATGGCGATACATAATCCGACCCCAGAGGATATTTTTGAAATATCACTACATACTGAATTACCAATGCAAATGTCGAAGTTATGGATACCACGTTATACATGTATCACATTCCCTAACGGAATTTTTTGTCATAGATTATTAAATACCATCACTCCCTGGACGATAGCTATTAAAGATATTGACCTTTAGTGGTTATATTACACGCGCCAAGTAGATTAATGTGGGGCACGTTACGAAATTAAGGAGGTATTACTCAAGTTTTGACCAAACACACGGATATTTTTACACATA
>OZ012687.1:28364544-28387929 GCA_963942565.1 Maea johnstoni
AGAATAGACCGTTCTTGATTTTCCATATCGTAGACACTTTTCACCTAATTAATTCAAGAATATCCCAACTCTTCACATAGTAGAACAATTTAGCTTGAATATCTCTAAAACAATGAACGTCTTATCATGTAGTCAATACGAAGACCAAAAGCTGTTCTTAATTTATAAGCCCCAATGATGACCTTCGCGAGGTAATGTACATGACTGTTTACCGAAAATGCGAGAAAAGTGTATTTTTCTCCTTTTGTATTGCATACCATTAATTGAAACACAGTCAAAATTGAAAAGGTATTTGTATATATTCGAGACTGTTCTCATGCAAGATTTCGAGTAAAGCCATTAAGATTTAACATTTACCCTGCATGTTGGAAGTGACCATGTTTTGATGATATCCAATTATAAAGAAAAGAGCCAAAACGCTTTCTGTTTATGTGCTGATCAGGGGATAAAGGTGAAGGATTTATCATATGTTAAAATCTCGAAATCTTGAAATCTCCCAAGCTCACAAATTAACCCCATAAGTCCCCATTAACCCATGCTACTCGTAGTGGCCAAAACAAATGTTAATCAGAAAGATTCCCAACATTTTCTCTTCAAATATTTTATTAATTCATTCTTAATTCATAAGTTATTGCTAGAAGTATCATAGAATCAGACGACAATTTCTAGGGTTACTCATACACATTATTGTATTAAGTTTGAATTTTTTTGTTACATTTAAGTAGTAGCATTACCATATCAATAGGTATTCAACAGAGTTCCTCTTTGCATGTCCGTAATCATAACGTACAAGCAATAAACGATTACGTCTATGGTAGAAAGGTGAACGTGAATGTCTTTACATAGAGAAGTATCGTTTTAATTCGATAGGCGATTCCCATGCATATATTCATATACATATATATATATATATATATATATATATATATATATATATATATATATATATATATATATATATATATATATATATATATATATATATATATATATATATATATATATATATATATACATACATACATACATACTTACATACATACATACATACATACATAAATACATACACACACACACACACACACACATACACACACACACATACATACATACATACATACATATATATATATATATATATATATATATATATATATATATATACATATATATATATATATATATATATATATATATATATATATATATATATATATATATATATATATATATATATATATAATATATATATATATATATATATATATATATATCCTAATATCAGGCGACTTTTATACGCCGAACTTTGTATCAATTTCCGGATGTTTGATATATCCACAATGTTAAAAGACGCTTAAGAATAATTTCAGCAAGCACAATAATATGTTAACTCGTTGAGCCATTTCATCTTTCTGAAAGCATGCAAATAAACATAGCATTTAAGGATTAGAAACAGAGTATAATCTTGGAGCCGATTAGCTGCAATGCGTGTGCAGGAATGAGTTAAATCATCTATCTGTTAGAATTGGTTTAACATACTATAATCATAATCAAAATGACATAACGATTCTTACCTGCATGGTATTAAAGACCACTCCCTAGTCTGAGGCGCACCTGACTAGGTTGGGGTGCTGATATTACCTGCGCAAATGCCAAGTCGAATGCTTCGGCATTTCATTGCAACTGTCAGGTGGCGCGGCGAGACTTCCTGGCAGCTTCATAATGAAACTGCGAGTTTTGACGAGATCGGCTGTGTTGCCATGGAAACGTTATGGCAACAACTGACAACTTTCGTTGCCCAAGGATTAAGCGCTAATAAGCGCATCTTCCTCGCACTGAATGTGTTTTTTGCTATCATTATACGTGTGTTGTTATTTAATGCTTATTTGTGAGTAGTCTGTAGATATGTTGAGTAATCAGGTAAAATCAACTCCTTGCTCTTAGTCACTGGAATTGTTAATGACAATGCACCTTGCTGGTCTTTACTTATTTAAGACATCCATCAATAGTGAGGATTCGGAACTATGTGTATCGTTACATTTTCTTTCATAGGCCACCAGCTTGTAATGTATTTATACTGAGACCAAGCTCTACATGTAGGTACTGTCCTCAGGTGCCTGTGCGGATACTTGCCTGTCTCACTTTCTGTGGTGGACTAAAGTATACGTATATGTACAATTTTTGTAACCCTGTTACAGCAAATAAAAATACTACTACTACTACTACTACTACTACTACTACTACTACTACTACTACTACTACTACTACTACTACTACTACTACTACTACTACATGTACTACTACTACTACTACTACTACTACTACTACTACTACTACTACTACTACTACTACTACTACTACTACTACTACTACTTCTACTAGCTGTGGCTCACTCAGGTAACCAGTGAGTTGTTACATATGCAATATCATATAGAAAGGTTTAGATGAAATCAAATTTTGCTGAATACGAGATGATGGGCATCTACATTCTACTAATCATAGAAAGATAGTGACTATAGCTTATAACTGTTTCATATGTAATTCCACATCGAATGGTATTCTCGTGGTTGTCCCGTACGAAAAGTTTCAGTCCCTCTCCTTCGTTCTGCATGTTTCCTGTTTATCTGTTATTGTTTTCCCTGTCTCATCTGATGACACACCTTATCCCAGTTTGTTTACCAATGGGAACATGGCCTGGGCAATTTCCCCATTCCTGTTGTCTAAATAAGGAAACTAAAATATTTTACCCTCGCCCTGAGTGACTCTGCACTCTTACCATTTTACATTCTTGGAATGCTTCCCCGGCATTCTTTTTGTCTCAAGTTATCTAATGATGCTTATTTGGTAATATAAATATTTGTATGGGACATATATAAATAGCAAAACTTTGACTTGTGAGTTGTCAGTGGTAGAGGAGATTAAAGTACTAGTTATGTGGAACATGTGTAGACTGTTTGTCTAATAATACATTTAGTATGTTCTGCTATGGTTGTGACAAGGTTTTTTAATCAGTTTAGATGACTAAATTCAACAATATTCCAAAAATCCTTAAAACTAAGTTGAATTACCCCCCCCCCCGGATTGGACATTTGAATCTTTATTCAAACTTAATACTAGTATAGCCCTTTAGTTTTCTCACTATTTCTCCTTCTATCCCCAATTATTCTGAAAAACACGTCGTATATTTTTTGCATCGTTTGACCAATAATATGTATTGTTTGGTATGAGTTAGAGATGTTAACGGAAATTTTTTTAAGTGATGGGAGGGGTCTAATTCTGGATTATTTTACCACATGAGATTAGACATGATTTCTGGCAGGAGGGAAGGGGGGGGGCGAATTGTGAATTATATTCCTTTCGTTTAGTGCAGGAGTTATATGTCCCCACTGTATCCTTTTCGTGAGGGTTATAAACATATGAAATCATCAATCCAAAATCGATCAATGCCGAATACAGTCAATGGCAAAGTTTTAAGAATGACCATCATCATAAAGTGGATAAATTTTGTCGCAAATTTTGCCACTTGAGATGATGATAGTATAAAGACCACTTTGTTTCCAACTTTCAAAAATCCAACATCATGAGTTTTAACCCTGATTGTAAGATGATGTATTTAACAGCAAGTGACACAGGCAAATTAAAAAAATGTATGTTATAAGCGACTTGTTCAAGGAAGCTTTGGGGAGTCATGTTGACTGTTTCATACATAAAATGGCGGCAATGGCGGCATCAGTCTGCGCATGTGTCAACAAGATGTATTCATTCTTAGATTGCGTAGAAGTATAAACGTACCTTAATGGTTTATCATTGTATGCCATAAGATATGTTCGTATGTAAGCTGCTGTCTAACATTGGTAACCACCTATTGCATATAGCTATTATTTATCCACTTATCTATATCACACTGGGCCAGAATGCCTCAAAAATGGACTTTCATCAATGTGTCTAAAATATCATAATGATTCCTTTCGATACTTGGGATATGCAGTCTATGAGAATTGACCTTCAAATGACCTTGTATTATGAAAAAACACAATTGTAGGAGTACGTATTTAACCCAAATATCGAAAGAAATCGTTATGGCATCCTAGACATATTGATAAGTGTCCATTTTTGAGGCATTCTGGCCCAGTGTGAATTAATATAGTTAATTGATACAATTATAAAATACAAAATGCAGCACTCAAACTCAGTTGAGCCATCTAAAAATGCATACGACGTCTATTATCTATATTTGCAATTTTCTTATATCATGTTGTCCAATTTCGCTGGCTGTTTATAGATGGCAGCATCTGCCACAGAATGAGTCATTCTTTATAGGAGACCTTCATTTGCCATCCATAAGATTATTCAAGCATTATCACCGTCATGATAATATCATATTCCATTATTACTGCTTTTATTATTATAATTATTATTATTATTATTATTATTATTATTATTATTATTATTATTATTATTATTATTATTATTATTATTAATATTATTATTATTATTATTCAAGGTGAATTTGGGCATCTCAGTTGAAATGCTAACAGTGATACATCTAAGCAAGTCATTTGCAGGTTTCAGATATAGATAATTAGTCACTTGTTCTTAATGTTAAATTGGTAGCATGTTAACACTGGTGTTTGTTTTCTTGAGAGAACATTTACTCATATGTGAATACTCATATCATATATAAACAAATAGTATAAAAAAGTCCTTCTCCACCCCTTTCCAATCCCAACCTTCAGTATGATCATCTTGAAATGTGCATGGCAAGAAATGAAATAGAAAGCTCTACACATAACAAGAGGTTAACTTCTTAATGTCGTTGACAGCATATTGGTGGCAGGAGCAGATATGAAGTGTCTAAGTCTAGTTTCCTACTATCAAAAACTCAGACGAGAACTCAAAATTCACTCAGCAGGAGGTGGATTTTGTCTGAAAATTGTGGCCAAAATGTACCTCGAAAATGGACAAGAATAAGTTCATACTTTGATAAGAAGTTCTGAGTTGTTAAGAAATGTCTTAAGAATGTCTAAGGAATAGTCTAGAGAATATCCTGGGAATAAGTCAAGAAAATATAAGACTGTTGTACGAAATTTGCAAACTAACATAAGAAATTCCTGAGTAGCTCTTGTTAAATTCCTAGCACTGTACCACAACTATACTAGGTATTATTTAAGACTTAAGTCCAATAAAACCAACAAAAAAACAACACTTGAACAATAATCAAATGATTTCCTTTCAGCATATCAACATATCTTTTTTACTGACACTCATTTGAGTCATGTATATATATATATATATATATATATATATATATATATATATATATATATATATATATATATATATATATATATATACATATATATATACATATCTATATCTATCTATCTCTCTCTCTCTCTCTCTCTCTCTCTCTCTCTCTCTCTCTCTCTCTCTATATATATATATATATATATATATATATATATATATATATATATATATATATATATATATACATACATACATACATACATACATACATACATACATACATACATACATACATACATACATACATACATACATACATACATACATACATACATACATACATACATACATACATACATACATACATACATACATACATACATACATACATACATACATACATACATACATACATACATACATACATACATATATATATATATATATATATATATATATATATATATATATATATATATATATATATATATATATATACATGGGATTACTCAAACTAATTGATATCATCGTTTTTCACCTGATAAATTCAACCGTGAAAGTGAAACACCTTTTGCATTTTAATGATTAGTAATTTTGATAAGATTAATTCGGGAATTTGAAATAAAAATGATAATCATGGTCAGTAAAATTGCAATATATTCTAACAAGAGGGTTCATTGTAATTGTCAAGGATGTAAAATACTTTATTAAGGATAAAACAAAAGGCCACTATTTTTAAGGCATCTGGCATTCCCTGTATAAAGTGTTGGTGAATTTCAACTGGTTTAGTTGTCCATGCATATCTTAGTCACTTACAATATGATTATATTCATGCAAATAAAATATTCAAGGGCTCAACGTACACAATTTTTATGGATTTCATTTGAAAGTGCAAAAAGTTCGGTATACGCGTTCACAAAGTTCTTCTTACTACTTCAGATATCGAAAGAATAATAAAATCATAAAGTAGAACATATCGAGATATCATTATATGATGTATTGTTGCACGTGCAAAGATTGACAGTAAATACCACGTCCAGCCTTTATGCGAGCCAGCGAGTGGAACACATATTCTGGCTATGATATGTTTTTCTTTGAGTATCAAACAAAGAAAACTAAAATGAAAAAATGCATTCCCCCCTTTCAACAAACTGGTATACAATTCCTCGTTTTTATGTTTACATAGCATTTATATAAAGGGCAATTCCATTGTGTTCTCCGACTTTGCTGGCCGCGCGTGGGTGTTTTCACTTAAATGAATGTATTGTTACTCCAGCAGTGAGAGAGGATCATTTTGCCAGATTAAAATCGACCGATGGATGATTTTGAGGAAGTTCTAAAGTGGGACATATACTTTTGACACTTGTGTGAAGTACATTCAATTTTGTACCCTAAACGAAAAGTTTTATACTAATGACAAGTTGTTCAAGATGGGTATGAAAGAGTCTGGAATCTGTGGAATCTGTAAAATCGAGGAAGATTCAGTAGGACATACGTTTTAAGATGCACGATTTCAAGAGAATCGTGGCCTCAGGTAAATGATTAGATAGTTGAGCTAGGGATGAAAGATTACAAAGTATCGCACTCAAAAATACTATCGGTGACTTGGAGAGTGCATTGGCGATTAATAGCATTATTTTGCATCAAAACATCTACAATGCCATGAAACAAGAAACACATATTTCAAGAGTGAAGAGTGATATTAAGAGTTTCTATTTCCAAGAAAAGCACAGATATAGTATAAAAGCAGAGGCGTATATTACCTAATACATCTCTCTGATAAAAGGAAGAAGAAGACAATTTGACAAAGAGGGTCATCTTCTCACCACCCCCTTGTGTATGGTCAAGACTTGATTTTACATTTATTTATCTATTAACCACGTATGTTTCTATAATGATATGTAACATTACATACTTTATCAGAGCTCAATTCGTCTTCTGATAGTGACTTTTAATATTACAATATCAGAATATGTATCGTTGTATTTATTGATATGTGGGATAATGAATAAATAAACTTTAAAAAAGTGTTAGTTTTATTAGCTAAGGGGACTCCTATATCATTCCAACATTTGCCCAGGCAGGAGGTGGGATGAGAATGAAAAATAGAATGGAAAGGTCTCGTTTCATGCACGTGTCAGCTTAGCACGTGGTCTCAAGTGAGAGGTTACCAAGATAAGCTTATCTTCGCTTCTCTACATTTGCCATTTCCAATTAAATAAGATAAATGATGTGACACGCTGAGAGATATTGAAAAGTGTCTACTCTACCGCTGTAATATCTACTGCTGCTTTTATCCTTATTAACTACCAGGTAGCATCGAGTTTTATACCGAATCCAGACTGATAGGAAACGTGTCTGCTCCTTAGCAATGTGTTAGAATTTGACCTCTAATTGTTCTTAGGATATTTATTGCCTGCCATCCAGAATTATTGGTCAAACATTTTTAGATCTTCATCATGTGGGACCTGACAACGTGATGCCCTGGAAAGATAACATCGATCATATGGTATCATAGTTCTTCCTCATAGACTCAAAGCATTTGACGTTGGTTTTCGTTCAATTTTTGTTCTCTTTCAACGCTTCCACATCATTTAATCTCGTTCCGACAGCATCTCGACAAACTCGCTATCAATTCCGAGCAGAATCAGGAGAAAGGACACCTTACAGACTGAAGTTATCTATACAACGTCAGCAGATACCTGCAATACATATCTCTAGGTAGGTAGGATAAAACCTATCATTAATCGTTGGAAACCTGCTAAAATCTTTCGTTGTAATTTATATGACTGTCTCTGTACGATTTTGAAAAGTCTATGATTCTCTGTACGATTCTTTAGGGACAACTTTTGCTATAAAGGTATATACATGTATGTAATTATTGCGGTTGCTATGTAAGGATTGATTGAGAATACATGTCCATTTTGATTGGGTTACATTTGTTATAACTTACTTTCGAAGTTACGCTTAGAGTTGAAAAGTTTTTCCTGCTAATTTGCATCAATAGCATCCTATGGAAATGGCCTTTGGAGGGAGAACGGACAAGAATAAATGAGATACCTCCCAATTTGTAAAATCACTGTACATCTAATATACTTATCAAATATTCAGCCCCACAATTCACACACTGCTAGGAGGGTATTTTTGTGATGACTTATGTACTTTACACCAGGAGACCTCTCAGGAAATATGCACCATGTATAAGATGAATGTTCAAATATAAAATACACCTCGAACACACCGAATGTTAAAAAACAGGGATAAGGACAATACGGACATAGATTAAATGGTACATTATTATTCAATCAGTCAACCATGGCCATTTAAGAAACACATATAAACCACCCTCTTCACGTTTTTCTGCTTTAACAATAAAAGGTAGTATTTCTTGTACATTTCTTTGTAATTCTGACCCAAGGGGGCATGTTTTTTTTTAAATCTGCTATGAAGAACAAAACTTATTTGAAATTTCTGTCCCATGTGCATAAAAGTAAATCTCATATTATCATATACAATCATGCACACACATACGTACATGTATGGAGGCAACTGCTTTAAGTACGATAATCAAGTAGTATGAAGATCTACTTCCCAAGCTTCCCAACCTTGGATCTGAATATTATTGATGGCTTGTACATCTTTAATAGTTTCAATGTATCTTTTGATATTGTTTTTTAAAGCAATGATATTGTGTCTCCTAGCAGACTGTCTATTTTTTTAAATGAAGACTTTGGCTATTTGAATTATGACATTAATTGATTTATCTCATTCTGGATATCCTAATAGCCGTTGCCAGTCATTCAATTTAATTGATTTTCTATAAACCTTTGTACACAATTTTTCTACGTCTAACTATAATTCCCTGCTATAAATACATTAAAAAAGTGCATGTTCTTGAGTCTCAGCTTTATCTTCACAAAGTTCAGAGAGGTCTGACTCTCTCATGCCCATAATTCTAAGTTTTGTGTTCGTCACCATTGTGAGATGTAAAATTTTGAAAATGACATTTCTAATGTAGACATCTTTATTCAAAGAATAAATATCATGAAATGCAGTTTATATTTGCTTGATGCTAATGTAAATATTAAGGATATTGGATATTTCTTATACATGTTTTAATAGGGCAATGCTTAAAGGGACCCTAAGGTTTCACAAGCATATCAATGTATGTGAAAGTAATACATATCAAGACTATGATGCTGTCCTTTTACTCTCAGTGATCCCATGAGGGCAGGATTTTGCGTATTGCATATATATATATATATATATATATATATATATATATATATATATATATATATATATATATATATATATATATATATATATATATATATATATATATATATATATATATGTGTGTGTGTGTGTATATAACCATATATACATATATATATATATATATATATATATATATATATATATATATATATATATATATATATATATATATATATATATATATATATATATATATATATATATATATAATATATATATATATATATATATATATATATATATATATATATATAGAGAGAGAGAGAGAGAGAGAGAGAGAGAGAGAGAGAGAGAGAGAGAGAGAGGAGAGAGAGAGAGAGAGAGAGAGAGAGAGAATTTCCGGGAAGTTCCGGGTTTGCTGACGTAAACCCCAGTCCTTCCTTCTCTGTGCAGTGCATCATAGACAGCAGTGCTCTTCACAAGAGCTCTATCCAAAAGGTGTATTGAATATAGGAATTGGTAAAATCATGTATAGCAATTGGCTGTACAGATAGACAGGGTAGTGGTGGTATAATTTATATATATATATATATATATATATATATATATATATATATATATATATATATATATATATATATATATATATATATATATATACATATATATATATATATATATATATATATATATATATATATATATATATATATATATATATATATATATATATATATATATATATATATATATATATATATATATATATATATATGTGTGTGTGTGTGTGTGTGTGTTTAAGAACCTATATCACTTAATACCTTACTTGCAGGGAGTAAAGCCGAGTCAATAGAAAAATGCTTTTGCATGTGATTTATTGAAAAAGTATCAAGCAGTGTTTTGTAAATGATTGAATCCGTAGAGTGTTATTAGCCTAGAGGGCGGTGAGGTTTTATATTGATTGCAATATCATAAGAATGCGACCAAGGAATGCTTCACATAAATCATGGTATCTGAAGAGGTAATTTGTAATTGTTCTCGAGTCATAAATCACACGTTTGGGTTATAGTGCCGCAATGATTATAGAGTAATGAATCTTTGCCTTGATGAATTTTAAAGTCAAATAAAAGAAAGTAAGAATCTGCGAATTCGGCCATTAGTCTTAAAGTCAATATTCTAAATCTGGAAAAACATGTCATCTTTGCCAAATCATTAAGCTGCTTGTAGAAAATATATATTCTTAAGGAATTCTATAAGTACGGCAAACTATAAAATTCATTCTTTTAGTTATTTTTCTGCCAAGTTAGTATTAAGCGACTTTTTTAAGTGTGTGCCAATGATATTACACGTGAATAACTTTCATTTCAGGGTTAGCACGACAACATGATGAATACTACGTCTACAATAGTAGAGGATTTCTCCTATAACGTAAGCAACAATTCATCCCTCGACTGGAACGTGACGAAGACCAATATCGCTCGATTATTATGGATTATTGGTTCACCTGTTATATTCCTGATGGGTACAATTGGAAATTCACTTTCGATCATCATACTATCTAGGAAAACCATGCGGAAGATGACGTCATCATTTTATTTGGTATTGTTGGCGATATCTGACCTACTTATGATAAATGTAGGTCTGGTGCGATACTTCATCATGGCGTGTTTTAAGCTGGACATTCGGGACTTGACTATTTGGGGATGTAAGGTGCATATATTTTTAGTGTATTTTCTTGGACATTTTTCCTCTTGGGTTTTGGTCGCAGTGACAGTAGAGCGCTTCATTACAGTTTGGTTTCCACTGAAGGCAAGACGAATATGCACTCACCAAAATGGAGCAATTGGAATGTGTCTATTGATAATGATTCTTCTGAGCGTAGATGTGCATTTCCTTTGGTCTCAGCATCTTATTCCACATAAGCAAGCTTGGATTTGTTACCATATAGTACCAACTGTATTTAATATTAAGGTATGGCCATGGGTAGATGCGTTTCTTCTTTCATATGGACCCTTTCTGTGTATCCTTATTTTCAATACACTCATCATTAATCGACTTTTAAAAGCGCATTTTGAAAGAAAACGCCATCTCACACCAAACGCTCAAAGCAGCGATGGCGCAAAAATGACAGCAATGACCTTCACCTTGCTCACTTTGACCTTTACCTTTCTTATACTTATGACCCCCATTTCTGTGTACCTCACCGGACAATACCTGTGGTGGAGGCAGAACCACCAGCGAAATGCTGACTTTGAAATATTTTGGGCTGTGGCTAACCTGTTATCCTATCTTAACAATGCAATTAATTTCATTCTATATTGCGTAAGTGGAGCTAAATTTCGTAGGGAGTTAGTTAATATATTTCATTGCTTTATAAAGCAAAATAATGTGCATCCAAGTATGTACGACCCAAAATTAAAGAAACCTAATTTATATAGCACCTGAATAGGACTAGATCTATAGAGGAGATGTAGTCAGAAATGGTTTTTATATTCGCATCTATACTGCTTTTGTGTATATGTTTTATGTGGCAATATTGTTAAAATTATGTGACAATTGTGGGCGCATACTGATTCAGATAACTTCTATCATCAAGAACAGATAATGCAAGTACAACGCCCTTCCACTGAAAACAATGATGTCCATACTAATAAAAAAATTGCAAGTTAAAAAGACCTGCTTGTTTTGTCTCCTATGATTTCATTCCCATTTATATCCCATTTCATTTATAACTGTTCAATAAATAACGATTTGATTTACAGTCTCATTTATCTGCCTCACTATTTATTCAATAGTGTCAACACAAAGTAATTTCCAAAGTGCAATAAATTTTCTCGAGATATATGTTTATATTCAATGAAAAAATTGCTTTTAAAAAAAAAGCAAGTTTGTCAGCAGTAGACTTCCAGGGAACCAAGGCATCTCCCCTTAAGTAATATCATAACTAATAACTCAGCCTATTATTTTCACAAAGCCTGTGTTTTGAAAGAACTTGATACTCTGTCACTTTCTACTGTTGCTCTAGTATTAAACTATAAATACGGGATGTAAAACGATTTTTAAATCAGTTCGCCAAACTCACATTATGAGTCAAACACTACTTTATAAACTGATTCATTAAAAAAATGTTGGACCACTGAGGATACTGACAAAATTGTGAGTATATTTTACGTAATCATGTTAAATATATTCTGGGAAACCTACCTAAATGTATGTAAGGAAATTATAACGCAATATTACCTGTATAATTATTCACTGGTTTTTTGTTCATCATAATAGGTATAATACTCTGATAAGTGTATCGTAACGTTGCATTTATGTGAAAATACTTTCCATCTTAAGTGATAAATTACTGTAGTAAAACAAGCTCTGTTAAATGTAATACTTTACGTTTCCGAAACAACTAATCTGTTCTATTCAAGGTAGAAAATAATCGTTTCGGTGAATGTCTTTCATAAAGTGCTATTCAATATACTGATAGTGATGATTCTATTGTAGTTTTCATAATGGTGTTCGCTCGTAAAGACATACGCAAGGTAAGGTTGGAAACCTGACGTAAAGATCCACCATTATTTATAAAAAACAATATACTACATGCATAATAGAGTCAGATCAAAGTTGCATTGAATATAGGGTAAAGCAGCAGATCAACATTACCGCAGCATAACTTACTATTTGAGAGGCTACAATTCATATGAAGGCTTTCTAAATAGCCATTATTTCCACATTTCTTTAAAATATTTACCGAGTTCGCTTACAGATCTTATATTGAGTTCGTTTCTGTATGGTTGTGAGATCGTGTGGTGCAAGGACTAAGTCGTGACTAGTCAATGGTAAGTAGTGGAGGAAACCGGAGTACCCGTCGAAAACCACAGCCTACATGTAACTCCAAGTCACTGGCAACTTTCTCATATGCCCGGGCAGGGATTCGAACCCGGCAGTGGTGAGAGGCAGCTAGCAGTCAGTGGCAACGCCTTAGACCACGGACACGGCAATCAGGACAGGCCCCAAAACAGAGAGCAATAGTTTTACATTCAAGAACATATTAACTTAAAGACTGAACACGTGACTGTATAAAGTATTATGCTTAACCCATTAACATCCTGGGTGTGCACGTGGTCTGACGTCATGCATTAAGTTATCTTTATTTTGAGGAAATATCGTACGCTATCCTTTTTGTTGCCTTTATCAATACTTCTGCTTTCCAAATTAGGTTTTTTTAATGAGATAGTTGCATGTTGCCGGAAAAAGTGTTGTCACGTTTTTGCCACATTCTAGGTTTTCTCGCCCTTAAAAAGCGTAAAAGATCGCCCACTGACTACTCTGTTCTCAGAAGCACTCGTTGATGACAAATTTAAACAGTGTGACAAGTACATGGAACAGTTCTAACACTTGATTTCAGGGAATGGTTATCATTGGTGGATTTCTTATGACACTGATGTCAACGGCACACGCAATTTCCCAAAAGGACACTTCGTTCCACGCTGATGAAACGTTCACTTTCAACACGAGCAAGAACCAGCCCTACAGAAGGTACAGATTACCGAAGAGTCAAGCTGCAGATAGCATTTGGATAATTTGTTCACCAATCGTACTGACTATAGGCACAATTGGAAATGTACTTTCTATTGTAGTTTTATGTCGTAAGGGAATGAAATGCTCGTCAGTTGTCTATTTTATTAACATGTCAATCGCAGACCTATCATTCCTCTATGTTGGTCTTTTAAGACAGTTCATTCTGAAGCTGACTGGATTCGATTTTCGTCATATCTGTTCAGCATGTTGTAAAACCCATGTGTCGCTGGTTTGCTTTTTGAAACATTTTACAGCATGGTCAGTGGTCCTAGTGGCAGTTGACCGCTTCGTGTATGTAAGGTTCCCACTTCAGGCAAAACGGATTTGCACAGAGAAAAATGCACTGATTGGAGTCGTCATCGCAGCAGTTCCATTGCTTGCTATAAACTCTCATTTTTTCTGGACACACGGGAGAAGTATTGAATATAGGAAAACGTCGAATGTCACATCCTGGAATCCGTGTACGTTCAAATCCAATCATAAATACTTTAATAGAAAGATTTGGCCGTGGTTAGACGCAACTCTGCATTCGTATCTCCCATTTATCTTTCTACTAGTGTGCAATGTCCTAATTATAATACGTCTAATTCGTGCACACAACCAAAGGAAATCACAAATCAATCCTCACCGCCATGCCAGAAGTACCCGGATGACACAAACGACCGCCATGTTGTTTTGTGTGACCTTCACCTTTCTGATCCTAACGTCACCGACCTCCCTCTATTCTAATGGACAGCGTTCATGGTGGATGTTTCAACATTTTAACAATCCTAATTTTAGGATATTTTCGGCAGTTGCTAGCTTGCTTATGTACCTAAACAGTGCTCTTAACTTTGTGCTGTACGTTGTAAGTTCACCAAAATTCCGAAAGGAACTAACTGTCTTAGTTTGTCAAAAATGGAAACGTAGAAATTCTGTTATGGTCTCCCATGAGAGGGGAATCATAAATATAGAACCACAGCACATGGACTATAATGGACAAAGCACCTCCGTTGGCTTGCATCACACTAAACCACAAACAAAATCCGTCTCCTGGGTAACTGCCACGGGTCAGTGAGTGCAACCATCGACATTTAAGGTGATGGGTACCATTGCAAGCCAGTTAAAAGCTCTGTCCCAAAACACACCTCAAAGCAGCATAATCCTATAACTAGGTGTATCTCTAGGTTCCTGAGTGTTATCAGGTAGCGAATATCATCGCCACCTGTCATTATTCAATTCATATTCTGTTTTATTTCAAAATTTACAACTTTTTTTTCAAATGACATATTCTCATTAATTACGCAGGTGATGGTTACTGCAGGTTCAGAGTTACTTTAGGGATATCATTGACTATGCCCAATAAAAAGTATTTTTTTGATTTTTTACAGCTGAAGATATTTACAGGCCATAACGTTGAAAATTATAGTTAGAAATCTCCACACCATCTACACTTGGTGACCTCACCTGCTCATAGCTAGCACCTATCTATAGCATCCTGACCACAAGCCATTGTCTTGAGATCGTCGAGGTGTATCTTTGTGCAACTGCCCTTTGTGTCCAGTGCTCAGAAGTGATCAGCGAAGTATGACCATTACTATCGATGGGGTTCCCATGCCTTCACACACGAGATTTCTCACTAAAATTTTCGATGGTATGGCCTGTAAAAGTCTTCAGCAGTAAAAAATCTAAAAAATACTTTTTATTGGGCATAGACAATGATATTCCTAAGGTAATTCTGAACCTGCAGTGATCATCACCTGTGTAAGTAGTGAGAATATGTCATTTGAGTGAAAAGTTGTAAATATTGAAATTATATAAAATATGGGTTGACTAAGGATTGTTGGCTATAATATTCTCTACCTGATAACACTTCAGGAATCTAGAGATACAACTGGCTATATGGTTACGTCGCTCTGAGGTGTGTTTTGGGACGGGGCATTTGACTAGCTTGCAATGGTACCCATCACCTTAACCCGTATGCTGCTGATGGCTAACTTAGCCAATACAAAATATGACATTTTTCCAACTTTCTTCACAGGCATTTCGAATAACAAGGGAAAATGCAAAACAAATGTTTTATCTTATGTCATTTTACGTTTTGCACTTTTATCAATGTTTGCATTTTACCTTAGACTGCTGTTGAAGGTTGTTTCCACCATTTATCCGTCAAACTTCTTGTAATGGCCAATGAAATAATGAGTATCACATGATGGCATTGTTTTACCCATCTTTCCTGTCTTTATTCGATTTAGTCTTTGCATCGTTCACAATCCATTGCAAAACATGACCCATGACTTCAATATGACAGCCTGTTGGTGAGGGGTACATGTTAACCTGTACTAGGGGGTCTATGTTGAAGCTCATTCAAAACAAAAAGAAGTAAAAAGAAATCTAGCTATTTCCAAAGCAGTCACTCTACATGTTGTGTACGAAAAAGTGATTTTGAAATATGATAGGGAACTAATAACATTCGACAATACACAAGCGTACTGAAACACGTTATGTTTGATATTCATTGTGGATAATCACATCGAACAATCATGTTGTTACGTCTGAATACTATAAGGTAACCTAGTGTGGTATGCGAGACTTGCACCCAAGAGTTTGGTCAGTAAATTCGCCTTGGTATCAATAAGAAACGAAACGTCAAAAATTTAAAAAATAGAAATACGTCAGTAAAGTATGCATGCCGATTTCGTATGAAAAGTTTCCTCCCACTGCTAGTGACACTTAGCGGAAAAGTGCGACCCCATCCAAAACAGAAGACTGTCTTATCCCAAACATTAGCGATCGACAGTGGTTTAATATGGTCAGCGAGAACTTTGATATTTGATCATTGTTGGGTTTGTTCGGTATTTCATATTTGTATACTGTTGTTAAATGATCATCATTACATGGCAAAGCGCAGTGCCTCTCTCAGTTGTCATCAATGGCCACACCTCCTTCCCTTTTCTCTCCCACGATTCTCTCCAGTATAAAACGTTATTTCAAATCCCCCCCTTCGTTATGGTTTAGATACCACCACTGGCCCCTTCTTTGAAATTGGTAATGGACATGCACACTTAGCCTTAGTATAGGTAAGTTAACAACACGTGCAGCAAATCATCTATATTCGTGGGTATCTTACAGAGCTTCATTAAGATACGGCGCCATTAATATTATAATGCTAATAAACACCTATTTGACAACGTGTTTTACAATTGAATCAATTTTCTCTTTTATTTCTGACAGATACGGATTCTGCTTGTGCAGGTTACGTGGTGCTACATTAGGCGCCACCTATTGTTCGTTATGAACATCTCGAGCTACATTTAGCAATTCCCATCTGGAATTCTTGCATTCTCTGAAAACCTTGAATATACGTTCTCAATTAGAGAAAGATAACGAACATATTTCAAGAGGTGTTGTTAAACCTTAACCCTTCCAATGCTTAGACTACTTACGTCAAAAGCACATGTCCTATTTCCGAAATCTGCGATGGCCTTTGACCTCGAAAATCCAAGAGGGCGGCCATCTTGGCGTTCGAAAATTAAACATATCTTTGTAACTGAAGCAGATATCGGGATGGCCTTTTTTAGAAATAGGGCGTACATGTCTGCCAGTACAAAATAAAACAAGTATGTTAATTTCGACCTCTACAAAAAAAATCATTTTTGTACGTTTTTACCGATTTCTTTTGCAAATGTATTCTTTAATGCCTTGCTCAAAATCGTATAAGAACAGATTTTTCATTTTCACCCAATTCTGAGGAGAGAATATGATTGAAAGAGGGACCTGCTGAGAAAATAATGTTAATAAGTGTCATTTTAAGGTCATCCAAGTTCAATCAAGTCTTTTGGGTTTATTAAGTTTTTTGTATGCTCATTTGCTATCTTTTGGCCAAAGATTGTGAGAAAATAAAAATCAATCACAAAAATATGCCCATATATGCTCCCACCTGGTCAATTTGGGCCCATTTGGCCCCATAGTGAAATAGTACCCCTCATTTCTCGGATACGTAATATTTACTCTCTACCTTTCTTGTAAACTCCACAGAATTAGAATTAGAATGTTGTAAATAATCGTTTAGTCTACATTGCATACGGTTCTTAAATAGTACCTAATCAGTAGACATGTAAACATTAGCGTCAGGTAGCCATAGAGTTCGTGATTAATAATGAATTATTCGACTCGATAATTGTGGGTGTGGTAAATATAGGTGGGGCATGTTTACTCCATGAATACTTCAAGCAAATGAAAAATAACGTGCACGTGCACATCATTTACTGAATGGATAACCTTTTGTTGTTTCAAAAAGCAAACCCTTAATATGTATAACTAGTACTAGATCTAGTACTTGAAGGTGTGGACGTCTTGCCTACAGGAAAATAACTATTTACTTACCCTGAAAGCCGTGTGGTCTAAAGGCGCTGCCACTGACCGTAGCTGTCTCTCACCACTGTCTTGGTTCGAATCCCGGCCGGGGTATGTGAGGACGTTGCCAATGACTTTGCGTTAGACGGTGGTTTTCGCCGGATACTCCAGTTTCCTCCCCAAGTTACAACTGGCTTGTCACGACTTACCCGCAATATGGCAGAACAACCGAAATTCCAAATTCCAACTTGAGGCATTGGACGCAAACACTCGAGACTTGGTTGCTTGCATCCCATTGACTGAGCTCTCGTCCTGGTTGTCTTGAAATCAGTGGCCGTCAGCAGTGCCTTTAATTAAACCCTGTCTCCCATTCCTTGCAATAAAGCGTATTACCTACAGATTAGCCGAAAGCGAGTCGCTACACCATAATGCCATCATATTAGGTTCTCATTCTTGTGGGGGACTCATGTCTTTTCCATTGGGCCGATAGCCGAGTGTTTTTTTCACCGCCGGCCTAATTTGAATGTGACAAAGTTTCCGGTGACTTAAGATTAGTTGGTGGTTTCTCTGGGTACTCCGGCATCTTTAACTATAACAACTGCAACGTCGCGGTTTTGCTTTCACATGGCAGGTATAAAGTGACGATAAGCAACAATCCAAATTCATATACTGTAGATTCACAAAATATTGTGTAGAGTAAATTTTGAGAATTTACAGAAAATCGATTTTTGCGTTTTGTAACTTTGCGAATTGGCCGCAACATGAAGTGCCAGCTATACACTTATAGTCCGGCAGAAGTATGGATGAACCTAGAAATTTTTTATAAAGTTTTTTTCTCAACTGATATTGATAGCTGAGGCTGTACCCTTTCAGAATCTGCCGGGTGAACTTCAGTCACCCTTGAGCATTTAGAGAAATTCAAGATGGCGTCCAAGATGGCTGCCATTCTAATGTTTCAGCCATAACTTCCTTTGTATTCTGGCTAGGATGGAAATTCTGGTGTCTATACGTATGTTTCTGGGACCAAGGAATACATTGAAACCATCCATGAGGTTGGGTTGAGTTTGCATTTTGAGGAATTCCAAGATGGCGTCCAAAAACGTCGCCATTCTAGGAGTTCAGTCATAACTTCCATTGCATTCTAGCTAGGAAGGTAATTCTGGTGTCTTCACATGTTTTGGGGCCAAGGAATACATTGAAACCATCTATTAGGTCTGGTTGGGCTAACCCTTTGATGTGAGAAAATTCAAGATGGCGTCCTAGGTGGTCACCACTACAGAGTATCAGGCACAACTGCATTGTACTCAGCCCAGGATGATGATGATTTTGATGTCTTACTATATATTTTGGGGGGAATGGAATTCATAATAACCATTTATAAAGTGTGATGGGTTTTATCTCTTTAGGAAATCCAAGATGGCTGCCATTTTAGGGGTTTAACTCTTTTTTTGTTTTGTCAAGTTTGATAACGTATCTGTCTTAGGATATATTGTTAGGACCAAAATAATCAATTAAGTTAGTTTTAATGTTGTTCAGTGGTTACATAGTAATGACATCCAAGATGACATTTGTGACTAGATACTTATAAATATCAAGGTTTCACCACTAATGTGTGTTGAAGTACATATTTGTGGTACATATCGTGTATGTGTTACATATTCTTATGTTGCCAATTAAACAAATACCCATTATCAATTGTTTTTCTAGGATCCTATTTTAAGTTCTTTGAACCTGTTAACAAGAGCTCTAGTATGCTTGACAGACTCCCATGCAAGTTCTGTACTATCATGGAAGGGAATCCGTAATAATGTTTTCAACTTGGTTTGTTAACCCTGCCATTCAATTCTGGATCTAGTTCTAGTTGATTGTTTTCTATGAGCAAATGCCCTAGAATTTTGGTAATGGGCTCTATATATAGCTTTATATTTTCTGCAAATGCCTCCACCTTGACAATTTAGATGTTGATGCAGCATGTGTAGATTTGAGTGTTCACACATCACAGTGTGCTTCAGACATAGGTTGAACCAGTGCATATTGTTATGAATTCTGTGGTCTGTGCACTCACTGATATACTCAGAAATTGGGAATCCAAACAACCTAGACAAAACAATAAATGCAATACAGCTTTAAAACATTCCTTTTGTCCCATCCCATAGCCCCAGACCACACAGTCTTATAACATAAGCAGTTTTTCTACTGCTTTGCCAATGTCAGTGATATGAAATTATTACATTCACTCATTACTCTACAATGAATTCACTCTTCCTGAATATTTCAATGGGATAATACTATAGCTAGTAACTTTAATGGCACTTCATTGGTACAATGCCTGGACCTGAATGCCTGTGATAAAGTGAACACTTAGTGCATTGCACCTATCATGGGTCAAATATAGATATGAGAATTTAAGAAAAATTGCAGATTGGATAGGACAGCTGGAAATAATCTATAGGAAGAATGTTAATAAAAATATGGCATTCTCAAAACCTATTGGTTATCGGGCTAAATGACTGAATGTATCTGAAAATGTGATGACAAACCGAATGCAAGTCCCTAAATCAGTCATAAACTAATGAAATGCAGAAATATTAGTGTCAAAAGTACTGGTGATTTTATCAGACTAAGTTACCATCCAATATTTAAGAGAGGAGATGTGCTGGATAAAAGCCTTTGTAATTGTACTAAAAATGTTCTTGGCTGAAACAGGCCTAACATACCTTAGTCCATTTGAATTATGGGTAACATTTTGAAAATAATAATGTAAGGAATCAGAGTTTGGTCTGAGAGGCATCCCCCCTAATTTAAAAGGAGGGGATTTAAGATATGTAGAGAGCTCCTCCATATACAAAGGCTTTATAATTTGGCAAGCTGTAGGCAACATCACCACAGTAGGCCGCTACAACTACCATCAGCTCTGTGGTCATACTTCAAATGAAAGGACAAGAATAGCAGGTCTCACTTTATATACCATATTTGGGAGCTACTCGTTATATTGTACTTCAAACTGATATGGTCACAAAGGAAGAGGGACACTGCATAATCTTTTACACCCTTTTATTTGAAATTCAAATAGGGCAGCTCAAAGGATTTGGTATTGATGGTTATTCAGAATATGGTCAAATGAATAAATGATAACATGACCATATTAAAAATGACTAAATGACTATGTTCTGAATATATGTGCATCCTAATTAGGGTGGGATAACGTTAAGAGGTACTGGTAATGGTAATGGTATCCTTTCAAAAAGAACCATATCATACCATTATATTCCTTAAAGGTACTCATAACTATATTAAGACTTAGAAGTTAGTATTTTGATTGTCCAGGATCCTAAATCTTGGATGAGTATTCAAAACAAAATTTATAAGGTAACAATGCAAAAAAGTACCATTATCAGTATTGTTAAGATAGAATACTATCTCATTGGTACCGACACCTGTACCATATCCATCCCTAATCCTAGCACATTGTGACAAAACCTTGATTTTTTTAAGTATCAAGTCACATTATCAGCTGTCATCATGGGTTTCCTTACTATCCAATCACTCTTCAACCTTATGAGGCGTCCAATGTATCCTATGCCCCCTAACCATATTGTTTGGTCACGATATTGCCATTTTTGTTTCATGTTATGGCTTAAACATGGAAACAGTGGCCATCTTGAATTTCTTCAAGAGTAAATCAGAATATGACTCCTGGATTGTTCTGTGAATTTTGTACCACAACACACATCTGTTCGGACACCAAGGTTATCATTCCAGAGCAAACGAAGTGAAAGTTATGGCGAATACCCTTAATTGGTGGCCATATTGTACACCATATTGGATTTCTTTAAAGTTCCAAACCCAAAGCAACCTCATGGATAGTTTCGTTGAATTATTTGGCCACAGAAACATAAAATCAGACACCAGTATTATCATCATAGACCTGGTATAAAGGAAGTTATGCATAAAACCATAGAATCGGGACATTTTGGACGCCATCTTGGATCGCTTCAAAATGCAAACTCAGCCCGACCTCATAGATGGTTTCAATGTATTCCTATGCCCCAAAAACATATGTTTAGACACCAAAACTTTCATCCTAGGGCAAACACAAGTGGAGTCATAGCTTATACCCTGAATTGGCAGCCATCTTGGACACCATCTTGAATTTCTCAAAACGCTCAAGGGTGACCATGGTTCACCCGGCAGATTCTGAAAGAGGACACTCTAAACTATCAATATCAGTTGAGAAAAAAACTTTATAAAAAATTTCTAGGTTCACCCAAAATATTGGGTTTGGCTACCGGACTATTTTAGTATTGTAAAGTATTGACTGCATGGGAAAATAATGTCGACAATGCATTCCATGCTGCAAGCTCAACCTATATAAGAAAACATTATGATGATCAGACCTCAAGGTTATAGGGCCAGTTAGCCACAGTACAGGGTTCAACCTTCTCAGGGGCCCAGGGGCATATGCCCCTAGATTTTGCTGTGGCCCCCTAGATTTTGCAGACTAGGGGCCCAAAATAGTATGAAATCCTGTTTTTGACCGCTATTTCTTATCAAAAGACCTTTTCGGGCCCAGTAGCCTAAAATCTAAGTATCAGACCCTGCAGTAAAGTACTAGCCTCGAGTACTTGAACTGCTCTACTTGTTCATCACTGAATTGCCCATTGTTGGTCACCCAATTTCAACTCTTACCAAATGAAGTTTAGAATACCAGAAAATATCAGGATTTTCCTTAAAAAATCCAATGATTTCATAGGAAATCTCAGCTTCATTTGGTAAGAGAAATTCCTGGCCCAGCCTGGTTGCAGGCAGAAACCCTCAGAATGCATGCAGGAAAAAGCAAACACCTACTAGCTCCCTTGACTTTTCCTTGTCTGATATTCCACTCCGGTAAGCCTTAGTGGACAGAGGAATATAAACGACCCTGCCATGTTGTCATGGTAACATAATAGTAATTTGATTAAGATGAAGGGGTAGCGTATATCTTACGAAGGCGAGAGAATACCC
>OZ012687.1:28390629-28395629 GCA_963942565.1 Maea johnstoni
GAGTTCGCTTACATATCTTATATTGAGTTCGTTTCTGTATGGTTGTGAGGTCGTGTGGTGCAAGGACTAAGTCGTGACTAGTCAATGGTAGGTAGTGGAGGAAACCGGAGTACCCGGCGAAAACCACAGCCTACATGTAACTCCAAGTCACTGGCATCTTTCTCACATGCCCGGGCAGGGATTCGAACCCGGCAATGGTGAGAGGCAGCTAGCAGTCAGTGGCAACGCCTTAGACCACGGACACGGCAATCAGGGCAGGCCCCAAAACAGAGAGCAATAGTTTTACATTCAAGAGCTCATTAACTTACAGACTGAACACGTGACGGTATAAAGTATTATGCTTAACCCATTAACATCCTGGGTGTGCACGTGGTCTGACGTCATGCATCAAGTTATCTATATGTTGAGGAAATATCTTACGCTATCCTTTTTGTTGCCTTTATCAATACTTCTGGTTTCCAAATTAGATTTTGTTTGATGAGATAGTTGCATATTACCGGACAAAGTGAGGTCATGTTTTTGCCACATTCTAGGTTTTCTCGCCCTTAAAAGCGTAACAGGTCGCCCACTGACTACTCTGTTCTTGTTGATGTCAAATTCAAACAGTGTGACAAGTACATGGAACAATTCTAACACTTGATTTCAGGGAATGGTTATCATTGGTGGATTTCTTATGACACTGATGTCAACGGCACACGCAATTTCCCAAAAGGACACGTCGTTCCACGCTGATGAAACGTTCACTTTCAACACGAGCAAGAACCAGCCCTACAGAAGGTACAGATTACCGAAGAGTCAAGCTGCAGATAGAATTTGGATAATTTGTTCACCAATCGTACTGACTATAGGCACAATTGGAAATGTACTTTCTATTGTAGTTTTATGTCGTAAGGGAATGAAATGCTCGTCAGTTGTTTATTTTATTAACATGTCAATCGCCGATTTATCATTCCTCTATGTTGGTCTTTTAAGACAGTTCATTCTGAAGCTGACTGGATTCGATTTTCGTCATATCTGTTCAGCATGTTGTAAAACCCATGTGTCGCTGGTTTGCTTTTTGAAACATTTTACAGCATGGTCAGTGGTCCTAGTGGCAGTTGACCGCTTCGTGTATGTAAGGTTCCCACTTCAGGCAAAACGGATTTGCACAGAGAAAAATGCACTGATTGGAGTCGTCATCGCAGCAGTTCCATTGCTTGCTATAAACTCTCATTTTTTCTGGACACACGGGAGAAGAATTGAATATAGGAAAACGTCGAATGTCACATCCTGGAATCCGTGTACGTTCAAATCCAATCATAAATACTTTAATAGAAAGATTTGGCCGTGGTTAGACGCAACTCTGCATTCGTATCTCCCATTTATCTTTCTACTAGTGTGCAATGTCCTAATTATAATACGTCTAATTCGTGCACACAACCAAAGGAAATCACAAATCAATCCTCACCGCCATGCCAGAAGTACCCGGATGACACAAACGACCGCCATGTTGTTTTGTGTGACCTTCACCTTTCTGATCCTAACGTCACCGACCTCCCTCTATTCTAATGGACAGCGTTCATGGTGGATGTTTCAACATTTTAACAATCCTAATTTTAGGATATTTTCGGCAGTTGCTAGCTTGCTTATGTACCTAAACAGTGCTCTTAACTTTGTGCTGTACGTTGTAAGTTCACCTAAATTCCGAAAGGAATTAACTGTCTTAATTTGTCAAAAATGGAAACGTAGAAATTCTGTTACAGTCTCCCATGAGAGGGGAATCATAAATGTAGAACCACAGCACATGGACTATAATGGACAAAGCACCTCCGTTGGCGTGCATCACACTAAACCACATACAAAATCCGTTTCGTGGGTAACTGCCACTGGTCAGTGAGTGAAACCGTCGATAGTTAACCCTTATGCTGCTGGTGGCTAACTTGGCCAATAAAAAAGATGCAGAGAACCTAAAAAAATGACCGAAACCCTGGCACACCAGTACTCATCTGATAGTACTCAGCGAGAGCTATCCAATGGAAACCAATATGACAGGGTTTAAATGGGTTTTCAAAAGTCTTTGCGTCCTTGTGCTTTAGACGAAAGTAGTCTTAGCATTGGAAGGGTTAAGAAAGTCGTAGTTAATAAAGGGGTGTAGGACACGACTCCTCGGAAAAATAACGTAACTATAAGCATTTTTATTCAACTTTCCTCACAGGCATTTCGAATAACAAGGGAAAATGCAAAGAAATGATTTATCTTATGTCATTTTACGTTTTGCACTTTTATCAATGTTTAAATTTACCTTATAAATACTGCTGTTAATGGCTGGTTCCTCCAATTATCCGTCAAACTTCTTGTAATTGCCAATGAAATAATAGTATCACATGATGGCATTGCTTTACCCATCTCTTCTGTCTTTATTCGATTTAGTCTTTACATCGTTCACAATCTATTGCAAAACAGGACCCACGACTTCAATATGACAGCCTGTTTGTGAGAGGTACATGTAAAACTGTACTGTACTATGCTGAAGCTAATTTGAAACAAAAAGAAGTAAAAAATCTAGCTATTTCCAAAGCAGTCATTCTACATGTTGTGTACGAAAAAGTGATTTTGAAATATGATGGGGAACTAATAACATTCGACGGTACACAAGCGTACTGAAACACGTTATGTTTGATATTCATTGTGGATAATCACATCGAACAATCAGATTGCTACGTCTGAATACTATAAGGTAACCTAAGGTGGTATGCGAGACTTGCACCCAAGAGTTTGGGCAGTAAATTCGCCTTGGTATCAATAAGCAACGGAACGTCAAAAATTAAAAAATAGAAATACGTCGGTATAGTATGTAAGTCTTCAAAGAATCAAAGTATACATGGGTATCAAAGAAGATAGTGTGATTTTCTCAAAATAAATTGTATTAGAAAACCTCATTTCTATCTTATCCCTTGATCCCTTTGAAATGGGGGACGTTGTAGAAGTTCTTAATCTTAGCATTTTCAAAAGTTAGTTAAACGGAGCTTTATTCAACACTAACAATGCAATTGGTGTAACCTCACAGGCAATCTCTGTTTAAAGATTGTACCATGCTAATGTATGCTCTAAGGACGCATGGGGGCCTCAGCACAGGTCCTTCTATTAGAGTGAGTACCAATAGAGCTTGTAATATCAAAGCCTACGTAGTATTGTTAAAGGCACACTGCTAGTTATCTAGATTGGTATCTATATGCTATTCTTTTGTATGTATTTCGATGTATATAATGAGGTAATAGCAAATCTGTTTACAGAGGGTAAAACAAATTTATTTATATGAGTGGTCAATTTTCCAAGACCTAAACATTAAAAAAAAAGACCGTGTGCCATTTATATTTATCATACCTCACTTGAAGATCGTAAGCCGTGATTGGCTGACTTAACAGTTGGCAATCATCATGTCCACTGATCGGCGTAATGTCCACCGTTGTCACTAGCGACGCCTAGCGGGGAATGTGTGAATCACCAGTCATCTGTGACCTTGACATTGTAGCAGACGCTCTTTTCCACGGCACCAGCGGATCTAGTATCGGCCGTCATTGGTGTTTTCATTGATATTTTACCAAATTGGGGTTTGCTCGATATGATAAAACAAATATGCCATGCCAGTGTGGGTATCCTGATGGAATGCCTCCCCTCGGGAGGATGGTTTTCCCTCGGGCTCCGACCTCGGGAAAACTATCCTCCCTTTGGGAGTCATTCCATCAGGATACCCACACTGGCATGGTATATTTGTATAGTATTATACCTCACGCGAAGATCGTGATTGCTGTGATTGCCTAAATGAGGTTCACCATTCCATGCTGTTGTGCTCACGAGGCAATGTGACACCCCTGCGGTACACAGTCTCCGACTCCTCATGAAAAGTTTCCTCCCACTGTTTAGTGACACTTAGCGGAAAAGTGCGACCCCATGCAAAACAGAAGACTGTCTTGTCCCCAACATTAGCGACCGAGAGTGGTTTTTATATGGTCAGCGAGAACTTTGATATTTGAACATTGTTGGGTTTGTTCGGTATTTCATATTTGTATTCTGTTGTTATATGATGATCATTACATGGCACAAAGCAGTGCCTCTCTCACTTGTCATCAATGGCCACACCTCCTTCCCTTTTCTCTCCCACGATTCTCTCCGGTATAAAAAGTTATTTCAAATCCCCACCTACGCTATGGTTTAGATACCACCACTGGCCCCTTCTTTGAAATTGGTAATGAACATACACACTTAGTCTTAGTAAAGGTAACTTAACAACACACAGCAAATCATCTATATTCGTGGGTATTTTATAGAGCTTCATTTAGATACGGCGCAATTGATATTTTAATGCAAATAAACACCTATTTGACAATGTGTTTTACAATTGAATCAATTTTCTCTTTTATTTCTGACAGATACGGATTCTGCTTGTGCAAGTTACGTGGTGCTACATTAGGCGCCACCTATTGTTTGCACATCTCGAGCTACATTAAGCAATTCCCATCTTGAATACTTGCATTCTCTGAAACCTTGAATATACGTCCTCAATTAGAGAAAGATAATGAACATATTTCAAGAGGTGTTGTTAATCATTAACCCTTCCAATGCTGAGACTACTTACGTCCAAAGCACATGTCCTATTTCCGAAATCTGCGATGACCTTTGACCTCGAAAATCCAAGAGGGCAGCCATCTTGGATTTCGAAAATTGAACATATCTGTGTAACTGGAGCAGATATCAGTATGGTCCTTTTTAGAAATAGGGCGTACTATACATGTCTGCCAGTACAAAAGAAAATAAGTATGTTAATTTCGACCTCTACAAAGACAATTCATTTTTGTACTTTTTTACTGATTCTTTTTGCAAATGTATTCTTTAGTGGCTTGCTCAAAATCGTATGAGAACAGATTTTTCATTTTCACCCAATTTTGAGGAGAGAAGGTGATTAAAAGAGGGACCTGCTGAGAAAGTCATGTTTATAAATGTCATTTTAAGGTCATCCAAGG